>CM052810.1:52623361-52701373 GCA_028533885.1 Nasua narica | reverse complement strand
TAAAAAGAAGAGAGAAAGAGAGAAACCAAGAAACAGACTCTTAACTATAGAGAACCAGAGGAGAAATGGGGAGGAATGGGGGAAATAGGGGATGGGGCTTAAGGAGTGCACTGGTCACTATGAGCACCAAGTGATGCGGGGAGGTGTTGAATCACTACATTATACACCTGAAATTAACATAACACTCACTGTATGTTAACTATACTGGAGCTAAAATTTTAAGAAACTTACCACAAAATTTGGCAAATTTCATGTCCCACAAAATCCTGACAGAATAAGTAGTAAGCCCTTCATATAGAAGAGTATAATTATTATGACTTTAATGTGAGCTACGTGGTTTTGTTGTTACTTTTCATTTTCTTAATTCCCTGTCGGTAATTATCCTCTGTGTGCACTGTTCACCCGCATCACGCCCGTATACACACATCTCGCACTCGACCCTCTGAGGACCAGCACTGGTTTCCACCCTCCTCAGCCGCTGGACTCTCCTACCTTCAGTTCTCCGTTGGGCTCACTCCTCCCACGTCCGTGGTCTCTTGAGGCGTGTCCTTGTGTGGTAGGAGGTCCACGCTTAGCTTCCCCAGCACTCTGTGTGAAAATGAAGGACCTGGGCAATGGTTGACAGCCACAGTGGGAAGCAGGGGCCCCAAACAGCAGCATCCCCCAGCTTTTGGCGAGAGTGGAAGTCCTCCAGAGAGACCAGCTGGAGGTGGCGAAAGTTCCCCTATTCCTCTGCCTGACTATACTATGAACTTAGCAGTTTGATTCTTCATGGGGTATCATGTGAAGCCCTAAGTGTGTTTAACCTCTCCTAAATTATTCATGCACTAATAGCTACCAGATACCAACTTCTCTAAAATGGCATGAAATGTGTTATTTTATTACCCATTTAATAGATAAGTTAATAGATGTTTTATTCAAAAGAATGTATGGAGAGGACTCAAATACTCCATTTTTCTTCTCAATTTTTAACTTAAATCAAATTTTAATTTGCAAAACTAAAATAAAATGAACAAATACATCTGTTGTATCTTTATGTGTAAATGAGGATGGTGACATGGAGGAAAGCTCCCAGTGGTTTGGGGATTTACTTTTGAAGCAAGAGAGCAAGCAACCCTAATATAGAGAAACCATTGCTGGTTTTATGCTCTAATATTTTTTTTTTTCATTAGATTTTTGAAGACTATGAGAAATTGCTTCAGTCTGAGAATTACGTGACTAAGAGACAATCTTTAAAGGTAATATGAAATTTCATTAAATTATCAGTTGATATCTTACTAGTAAATGATGGTGCTGTGTGGACAAGTACATAAAGAAAAATGAAGGTGTCCTTTTTTTGTAACTTGGAAAATATGTTTCATGTTATGACTGTACCTTGTATCAATACAAAAAAACAATGTAAGTGTCCTAACTCAAAGACTTTTTGGAAGTAACAGTATAAATAATATGTACATGAAAAAGTAGAATTTAGTATATTTCAGCTCCGAAAGAGAATCAAGCTTAAGTTAATTTAAATACAACCACAGTCCTCTCCTAGGGCATATTTTCTGGAGATGAAAAGAAATCACTCTTAGCTTGAAATTAAGATCTGAATTACTGTTTATAAGGAAAAATCAACAAGGTTCTCCTGTAGTTCTCTTTCAGTATATCTGAAACAGGAAAAAAATGACCCTATTTCTCTTAGACATCTCTCTGTAAACTAGACTTTGTAGGTTATTTTGCAGAGAAGGGGAGAAGAAAAGGTTATGTAATGGGGCTTACCCCCATCCGTACCCCCAGATTTGTAACATATTTTTCTAAAGAATTTTTTTTTTTTTTTTTACCATTTTGCACTGCTAGGTTCCATATTCTGAGCATTCTTGTTAGTGTTTAGTATTTTACTGTAGGTCATTTTTAATACCTCTACCATTTAACATGACATATTCAAATTGTATTTCTGGCAAAGATTCTGAAATATGAAAACAGTGACTCTTAGAGTGACTATTAACTTAGAGTTAAAAGAATAATCTTTAATAATCTTTAATAAATTTGGGTACTTGATCATGGACCCAAAACTGTGGCATTTTCTAAAAATGCTAGTATTGCACTGAAACAGACTTTGGAAAGCAGTTAAAAGATAATATCACCAGCTGGAAAAGAAAATAAAGTCAATTCTCAATTATCTGCAAACAGCTTAGTTGGATCAATTATTGGGGGTGGTGAGGAGGGTAATAGGGCATTCCATTTGGTCAACAAATATTGATGTGCTCCTATTCCTAACATTACGGTGACAGCCAAGAACAAAATGAAGTCACACCCCAATGGACCTTACATTCTGTTGGAGGAGAACAGACAATACATAAATAAAAAGATAAATATATAACTTTCAGGTGATTTTAGAACAATTAAGGAGGGTACGAGGAAGTGATGACAGGTGTGATAGGGGTGTCTGTGTGTAAACAAGTGGCATTTGCTATTGGAGATTATATCACGTATGAAATGCCGGTGGAGGTTCGCTCTCCCCCAGCCCAGGCAGCCCAGCAGAGTAGGGCCACACGGTCAGTGAGTAGCCTTCTTTCCTTCAGTGAAAAGCTACCTGGGGGGCACAGTCGGTTGAGCATCCCACTCTTGGTTTCGGCTCAGGTCATGATCTGAGGGTCCTGGATCAAGCCCCACACAGGGCTCCACACTCAGTGCAGAGTCTGCTTGGGACTCTCCCTCTCCTTCTGCCCCTCCCCTACACCCACCCCGGCCTCAAATAAATAAATTAATTTTCTTAAAAAGTGCCTGGAAGCAGCCATTTGGTCAAGAGGAGGTAGCACTGCTCCAGTGGGAGTGAGACGTCAGTTAGAGCTGCCTCTCTACCCTTCAGATCCTACTCAGATATTATTCCAAAGAATGTTATTGGCAGATGATAATTGACTGGCTTTGTCAAGCACTTTATATGATGTTTGGGCTTACTGAACATCACTTGTACTATTTTTACGTGGTGGGATAATGACATTCATAGAACAATGTATTTGGTTGTAATACTTTTAACTGAAGTGATAAACTAAGTATATTTTGTATGACATTTTTGTGAATTCACTTTACCCGTGATTTTGCCTTAGCCATGACCTGCCTTCCCCCGAATTTGTGCCCTTTGCTGTTCCAGCATTACCCATTTTGATGGAGGGGGGCCAGGGGCGGGGCGGGGGGGAGTCAGGGTGCTATTTTTAGCCAGTCATTCAGCACTCTTTATTGAGTTTCCCCTTGCATGGAAACCCATACAAGGTGATCCATGTAGAAAACATACCTTGGGTTCACTGCTGTTGCTGCTGGAGCCTGGATTGAGGAGATGAGCTTCAGACAAAGGCACTGACATCATGCCGAGCTCTCCCTGGTCCAGAAAGCTTGTTAAGGGCATTTGAAGATAAGGCCGCATCCTGTTGCCACAGCTGCATACCTAAAGAATAGAATTCCTTATCTGTGAAGGGCTTCACGAGCACAGCCAAAACGGGGGAGCCGGTCTGTATTACAGGACATCACTGCCCTCGGAGGGAAGGAAAAATCGAACAGTAAACAGAGCTGACAATGTTTGAAGGAGATCTCTCATTCAGTTTCTAAATCCTTCCTCTTTTTAGTGGGAATCTATAAGATCCTGAACCAAAGTAGCAGCATTGGTATGAACTAAGGTAATTGAACTAAAGTGGGATCAAGAAAGCTGAGAGTCAGACTTTAGAATTTATCCTTGTACCATTTTTAGCAGTGACAGGAATTTACTCTTGACTGACCGTCTCTAGGGCCTTAGGTGAAGTTATAAAGCTACAGTTGTTCCCCTCAACATCTCCCCTCTGGGCCTTCTTCCTGCTTTTTCCTTCATCTTACCCCCTCATCCCTTCCTACCCATGTGCCCACTGCACTCATTCTGCTCTCAAGATGTCGGCGGTCCCACCTTGTCCTGCTCCCTGGCAGGATGCATTTGCATTTTAAAATAGAAGCCTGTTAATTCAGCGCGTGTTGATTGATACAATATGGAATTGAAATTGGGTGGGTAGCAAAGAGAAGGCTCCTTCTTCGCTGCTGTCTGCTGCCCCTGGCTCTCCAGTATCCAGCCCCCTTTCCACAAGGCTCTGTGGCCAGACACCCCCGCACTGTACCCAGCAGCACAGGCAAGGGGCAACCAAGTCCGTGTGTGGCATTGAAACTCTTCCTTTCCCACTTGATTGTGCTTCCTCCTCGTTTATGATGCCCCAGCCCACACAGAAGGCCTCTTGCCTGTTCTTTACTAATCCACCCAGACATACTGTGCTGGCTGCTACTCTTCCCTGAAATCTTTTAGAGTGGCATGTCTCACAAATATTTTATTTGCAGTGCGGTAAAACCAAGCACTGGTTGGACACCAAAGAAAACTAGTAAAAGACAGATGAAGCATATCTAAGAATGCAGAAATGGTTGAAATGAGTAAGATTGGGGTTTCCTGAATGCTAGATTATAGGCAGAGACATCGCTAAAATGGTCTTATTTCCCTGTATTCAAGGAGAGAGCTGTGTATTCTTGTCTTTAATAGAAAATGTTGTTTTGGAGAGCTCTGCTGGTGCACTGTTGGCTTTTCCTTTTTAGAATTAGGTCTGTGGTAGCAATATGTTCTGTTTTGACACAGCCGTGTTTATATCTCCGATTTCTGTAATATTTTATACTTTGATGTTTCATCATTTTAGAAAATAAGAGAGTTTAGATTGTTTTAAAAGCATACTTACAGTATTCTGTAAGTGATAAACTATCATGAAGCTAGGCTATTTTCTGACTCCAAAGTACTTTCTGCCAGCTGTCTTTTGGTAATTATATTCTAAATTTTCCTGAACTACCTTGGGACGCTTAGATTCCTGGTGTCAGTAAGAAATAATTAACAGAGAAATTCCTTCCCCTCACACGACAGAGCTTAGGGATTTATTTCTTATCTTCTTCAGAGACATTTAATTACTAGCAAGAAAGATTTCAATTCAAAAGAAGATTGGTAGAATTTTGGGGGTTGTTTCTGGCTCTGGTCAATTTCATTGAAACACTAAGTTTTAAAAAACTCATTATTTCTACTTGCTGTGCTGGGCTTTACTCTGTAATAGTGAAGCCTATAAAATCTAATATAGAGAACTAAAAACAATTTTTTCTATTTTATCATCTTAAATGCTTTGTATTATGATGAAATGCAGCATTTTGTCATTGTCAGTATTAATTAAAATAGATTAATATTTAATGGCTAAAAGAGTCAGTGTTGTTGGTCAAATGATTTAACACAATTGATCATTTTAGAAAAGTAGTGAAATTATATTAGCAAAGGTAGATGCCTACATATATGTATATATGTAGATGCCTACATATAAAAGCTTATATGTAGGCATCCCCATGTAATAAAAATTAAAGTGACTTAATCTGAATTTAACTTATAAATGTCACTTCAGCAAATTCTTGAGTATGTGTGTGTGTGCACACACATGTTTTAAGGGTAAATTTTTTAATGAAATTTATTGTTGAAAGACCTTTTGATATGTGTATGTGTGTACTATATGTATTTGTATATATATGATATGTATTATATTTGATTTTTATGTTTTATATAAATATATCTTTATATCAATATAGAATCTGTAGATAGATATAGATCAGATCTCTATCTGTAATGAAGCGTATCTATATATATGTCCATGTAAATCTTAAATGGGTATATTTTATATGTATGCATATATATACATATACATATATATACACATATATATATGTGTATATATATCTTGTCAGCTTTACAACCAAAAGTGGTTGGGTGTTTTGAGAGTCTGAGAGCCATCCTGCTGACATGTAAGCATGTAGGAAGGTGGCCCGCCTATGTCCCCAATTCATTGGGGAAATTAACCTTGGTGCTTCTCTCTGAGATATAACCATTTGCTTGTCAGAGACATAAGAGTTTTATTATTCTCTTCATTAGCTAGAATGGTGCCTAGCGAAAGGCACTGTCAAGCCCTCTGACAGAGAACGGCTTACCTTTCATCTTGAGAAGACACGTATGTAGGGGACCATAGCTGCATGGCCGTATAAATCAGGTGGAATTTTATCTGTCTTCTTAATGTCTTTTTCACAGATTACCTATAATGTTGTGCTGTGGCTATGCTTATTCGATAATCAAACCGCTTTCTTTCTTTTCTGCATTTTTGTGGACTTTATTTCCCTAATGGCATCCACATACATCACACAGTTAGGCTGTAAAGGGGACAAACACAAACAAGAGTTGATACATGCCTACACGGAGCTATGTTCCAAAGAGCATACGTAAGTCTGTACCGCAGGGCAGAGTGAGAACAGCTGGGGAGAAACGCAGCACAGAGCAGAGATAGAATGGTGGTTCCCGGGGAATGGGAGGTATTGGTCAATGGGTTCACACTTTCAGTAATGAGATGACTAAGTCCTGAGGATCTGATGTACGGCCTGGTGACTACAATTAGTAGTACTGTGCTGAGTACTTGAAATTTGCTGAGAGGAGATCTTAAGCACTCTCAACACACACCAATCCAAAGGGCAACTGTGACGTGATGGATATTTTAATTAACTTGATCATGGTAAATGTTTCACGATGTAAATATATTTCAAATCATCATGACGTACACTTCAAATATAGGCAGTTTTGTCAATTATGTCTAAGTAAAGCTGGGGGAAACATTGGGATCAAGGGAAAGTGTGACCACAGAGGTAGAACACTGGGGAGGAGTAAGTGGGGCTCCAAGGAAAGGAAGCAGAAGCAACTCCAGAGCACAGAGGCCTTTGAATGCCATCCTAAGGAGTTTAATTATCTCCCCTAAATCCATAGGCATCCAGGGATTCATTTGTTTACTCATGCAGCCTCTCAGTGGAATTAGTAACATGAGTAGGGCATCAGCCCATCAGTTCAGGAAGGTGCATTTGGCACAAGGAGCAGGATGGATTGGGTGGGGTCTGGGTTGGGGCCAGCCTGAGGAAGGGACCATGTAGCATGCTTGCCCAGGAGCCGGGCGAGAGGCATTGAGGGCTGCAAAGAGGATATTGGCAATAAAAGTAAAATGAAGGGATGCCTGCGTGGCTCAGTCGGTTGAATGGCTGCCTTCGGCTCGGGTCATGATTCCAGGGTCCTGGGATCGAGCCCCGCATCGGGCTCCCTGCTCGGCGGAGAGCCTGCTTCTCTCTCTCCCTCTGCCTGCCTCTCTGCCTACTTGTGTTCTCTCTCTATCTCTCTGTCAAACAAATAAATAAATAAAATCTTTAAAAAAAAAAGTGGAATGAAAAATATTGGAGACATTTATAAACAGAAAATTGGCAGACCTTGGATATAGATTTGATGCTAGTGGCAAGGGAAGGAAGGAGCCAAGGAAGATTTCAGCTCTTCCTGAGAAGCCTGGCTGGCCATGGTGTCATTAACAAAGAGGAAAAGGAACTGGTTTCAGAGACACCAAGTGTGGTTGGCCAGCAAAGTGGTCCACTGGGCCACCAGGCAGGCGGTTGGAAGCGTTGGTATAGAGCTCAGGAAAGAAACTGAGACTCCAAATGTAGGTTTGGGAGACATCTTCCTAGATGTTACAGTTGAAGCCAAGGGCATAGATGAGACTGGAGAGAGAAAAAAGATCAGAGATTTACATATACCACTTGGAAAACTCCTGCATGTGTAGAGCAGAAGGAAGGAGAGCAGTAACACAGGAGCAAAGAAACAAGCTGCAAGAAATAATAAACCAGAAGAATGCAGTGGCCTTGAAACCAAGAGCAAAGAAGTTTCCAGAAGAGGGTTCAGTTAGCTTTAGATGCTACAGAGAGATCAAGGGAAATGAAGATGAACAGTTTACATGACTACTGTGACGCATCACGGGCAAGGTGGGTATTTACCGGCAGCCAGACACATTCTCACACATAGACATAGACACACACACACACACACACACACACACACACACACACACACACACACCACTATCTACACACCTCTGGGGTTCTGTTGCTAGACCATATTATGATAGACAGCCAGCCCAGAGTTCTGTGGGCTTTCTTTGCCCATCCAGGATTTCTGTAGCCATCAGTACAATAAGGCATCCAGAAAAAGTCTCATGAATAGGAGAATTTGAAAATAAGTAGATCATTTATAAAACTATGGGAAGGGTACATTTGATCTGGCTGGTTGCTGAAGTTTTAGGAATTGCTACCCCTCTATGAGAACAAAAGTTTATGAGGTAAAGAACAGTCAACCTTGCTGCTAGTTGAAGACTATTCTCACTTTGGGGATTTTTATTTTGTTTTGAATTGTCTTAGTCTGTTTATACTGCTATAACAAAAATGCCACAGACTGAGCAGCATAAGCAACATTTATTTCTCATAGCTTTGGAGGCTGGGCAGTCCAAGATCAAGGTACCGGCAGTGAGAGAGCTCTCTGGGGTCTCTTTGAAAAGAGCACCTATCCCATTCCTACGATCCTACCTTCACATTTGAGGTTCAGATTTCAGCATGTAGGTTTTAGGGAGGCACAGTCAGTTCATAACATGGAATAATGCTGCATTTGAGGGGAACCATTAATTTGTCACCAGAAAATGTTTTGTTACTCTTTTATAAAGACTTGCTGTACATATTGAACTTAATATGAATTCAGGGTCAGTGGTTTTTTCCCCCCCTGGCTATCTAGCTGGTTTTGTAATAAAAGTTAGGGGGAAGGTAAGATTCACTTGACATAACCTATTTTCCCAGTAAACTACTAGGGTACATTTATTCAAGGAAGGGAGGTATAACTGTAGAGTCAATTTTGTTATTCTACCATAATGCCTAAGAAGCAATGCAGTGCTGGAAAGCAAGATTAAAGTGAGTGATGAAAATAATAAATTCGTTTCTGGCTAGCTCTGTGTGAGAGCTACAAAGAGAGCTTTTTTTTAAGCTGCAGCAACGACTAGCTTTAAAAAAAAAAAAAGATTCAGAAATGTATTAATCACCGACTTTAGCAAAACTGTGTGAAAAGCTTAAAATAACTTAATAATAACTACTCCTTTCATGCCTGTGCTAAATGTAAGATGCACTTAAGGACGCTCCATTTTTTTTCAGATCAACATTCCTAACCACATTTATAGTTTGTTTTTCAGGGAGAAGTGCGATGTATTTTGAATCAGATGACTCTCAGATTATCTCTCTGATTTGGGGTTTTTTTTTTGTTTCTTGGTTTTTGTTGTTTGTTTATTTCTTGTTTTTTGTTTTTGTAGCTACTAGGTGAACTGATCCTGGACCGACACAACTTTGCCATTATGACAAAGTACATCAGCAAGCCAGAGAACCTCAAACTGATGATGAACCTCCTTCGAGATAAAAGTCCCAACATTCAGTTTGAAGCCTTCCATGTCTTTAAGGTAAAGTGCCACAGAAGTAACATGGGCACTTTGTTTCTTTCACTTTCCAGTGGCAAACTCCCTGCTGTTTACTCTCCTTTATACTTGAGAGAAAATGAAATAGGCAGTCTTTCTGTTTTGCATGACTTGGATGAAATTTTAGAGTTATTTTAATGAATGCCCATTTGTTTCTAATCCCTATCTCTGAATATTTTCATTTTTTCCACTGAGAAAATAGGTGGATACTGTTTCCCAAAAGTTACTAAAATAATCAGCGATAGAGCCAGAATCCAAATCCCGAGTGTTGGAATTTGAATGCTTTGCTTTCTGCCTTAACTGTTTCCTTGCACCTTAAATGAAGCACTGAAGAAATACTGGGGTACTGCTCACTTATATTATGTGTGTAGAAATATTTTTTAAATACATTTTGCTATGAATGGAAACTAGCTCCCCATAACATTGGTTTCTTCTGGAGCGGTATTCACATGGTACACAAAATTAATATCCTAATTTTATCACTTAATGCTTTGCCAGAAGTGAACACTAATTCATTGTTGTTATATAGGGATTTTAGAGCCAGGGGTTTTATTGGCATAGGTCATTAGGTTTGTTTACTCTAGTTTACTTAAACATTTCTCTGGTTTTTTATATTTAGGTTATTTCCAATTTTTTTTCCTACTGAGAGGAAGACTGCAATGAGCATTTTCTATATCCAGTTAGGTGGGGTTTTTTTTTTTTCCCATATTTAGGATTATTTTCTTAGGATAGATATCTGGAGTAGAATTAATTAAGAGGAGAATTCCAAGCTTTTTTTGGGTCTTTATAATGTCTGTTCAGTGACTGAATTTATAAATCTGTAAATGGGAGAGAGACATGTCAGTTTATAAGATATGTAATTGTTGCTTTGAGAGGTTAATAAAAAAGAATTTTTAGTCCATCTTTCAGCCACCAGGTCTGTATTGTCCAAAGAGCCACTAGAGCAATTCAAATAGCAAACTAATTTACAAATTCCACTCAGTGATGTTCAAAATCCCAAAAGGACTTCTCCGGATCCCTGACAAGCTGATTCTAAAATTTGTGTGGTAGAACAATGGCCTAAGGTAAGCTGTGGCCACAAAACATAATAGGTAGTATTTAGTTAACTACATCAAAATTTAGAACTTCTGTTCAAAAAGACAGAATAAGCAAAGTGAAAAGACAGGATAGAATGTGATACATACAACTGACAAATCATTTAGAGAAAAGAATCCAATAGAAAAATGGGCAAAGGAGGCAAGTTGGTCGCTTACAGATGTGAGAACCTGACTGGTCAATAAATAAGTGAAGATTATCATCTTACTAAGTAACACTGGAAACGAGGTACCATTTTACATTCTTCATAATGGTAAAATGCTTAAGTCTGACAAATCAAATATTGGTAAGGTTGGAGGGCAGTGGAAGCTGTGTATACACTGTAAGTTGGTACAACCACTTTGAAGAGCAATTTAGTAAAATAAAGAATTGAATGTACACATATCCTTCAATCTGGAAATCTCATCTCTCAGCAATTTTTTTTTTTTGAAGGAGGCTCCACATCCAGCATGGAGCCCAACGTAGGGCTTGAACTTGTGACCCTGAGATTAAGACCTGAGCTGAGATCAAGAGTCAGACACTTAACCGATTGAACCCCTCTGCAATTTTTCAGAGACACTCTTCTACATATGCATAAGGAATCATATACAAAAATGTTTATCACAACATTGTTTAGAATAGTGTAAAATGAGAAGACAACACAAATGGCCATCAACAGATGGGGAAAATAAATTGTGTTATATTCGTATAGTAGCATATAGTATTGGGTTAAAATTAATCGAGTTATTTAGATCAGTGTGGGTAAATCCCAAACACCGAGTGGAATAAACAAACGTTAAAAAGATGTTATTTATGGGGCGCCTGGGTGGCTCAGTTGGTTAAGCAACTGCCTTCGGCTCAGGTCATGATCCCGGAGTCCCGGGATCGAGTCCCACATCGGGCTCCCAGCTCCATGGGGAGTCCGCTTCTCACTCTGACCTTCTCCCTTTCATGCTCTCTCTCACTTTCTCTCTTTCCTAATAAATAAATAAATAAAATCTTAAAAAAAAGATGTTATTTATTTAAAGTTTGAAAACATGCAAAACAGCACTATATATGGATTCAGACTTATGCAGTTATAGTCTAATAACCTGTATGGGGTTGGTAAATACCAAATTCAGGACAGCAGTCACCTCAGTGGGGATGGGTAGGGAGGAGGATGGTATCATGAAGAGGTGTCCAATAGCCTATTATATCTATAGTGTTTTATTTTATTAAAAAATATGAAGGCGAGTATGGCAAAAATTTTAGATTTTGATAAAGCACATAGTGAGAACATGAGTCTGCTATGTTTTGTTATACTCTGCTCTATGTCAGAATTATTTCATACAAAATAAATGCCAGTCAGAAGAAACCACAAATCGATTGTTGTGGCACTGGAAGATGTCTACACAGTAGAAATGATAGACCCTCTCAAGACCCCTTGACCCAAGAAATTGTAGAAGGCTGTGTGTCATGTCCTTCAGCTCCCATGGAATTTTAATATATCCTCCTAGATGAGAATGAGCTTCATATAATTTTGTTCAAAAATGCAGTATTATGGAAGTATTCAGTGGGTGGTCAAATAGAACTAACCTACTTCCGTCCTCAGAATTTGGATCATCTAATCACTGGACAGAGTAGGTGCATTTAAAAATAGCTGACCACTTGTTTACTTGTATGTGTTTGAACTGGGCCTACCCTGTACCCTAACCATGTTTCTTTTTTTTTTTTTTCCTAACTATGTTTCCACCACCAAAGTATGAACTGAATTGTTCACTTGCCAAATACAATATTTTGTTATTTAGAAAGAGTAATGAGTCCTAGAGGTTTTTTTTTTTTCCACAGTTCTGTATTAATAGTTCCTCCCTCCAAAAAAGCACCTTCCATAAGGTGCAGAAAATGTGGAACACACTGCTAAAAATGTCTTTTCCAGATTATTTTCATTAGCTTCCTAGTAAATTCAAGGAATTGAATGAGATACCATTTCATTTTTTTTTTTTTTTCTGCTGTGGATAAGCAGGATGGTGTGGTGGGAAAGTGCTGGATGGAAGCCAGAGACCTAGGTCTTCATTCTGGCTTAGTTGCCACCAGTGACTTTGGGCAATTCCATCTGGATCTGTTTCCTCATTTGTAAAGTCCAAGAGTTACATTCAAGTCAGTCGTCTAGTTCTAGGATATGAGGTCCCGGAGCCCTTTGTCTGTGTGATCCTGGCTTTCCCAGAGACGTGGTATCAGCTTGGTATCAGCTATGAGCCAAGCTCCCTTTCCTTTCTCTGTTAACTTCCTTCACAGACCTTCAAGACTGTGCATGATACTACTTCCTACCAAACCATGTTGGGCATGGGGTGGTCTGTACCTTTGGCTCACCTCTTAGAACTGCTGGAACTCAGGCATGGCCAGGGACAAAAATGTTCCCAAGTGTACTATTCTGTCACTCAGATCCTGGCAGTTGGCTGCAATAGCTATCTCCACGAAAACAAGAAGCTCCACCTTCACCCTTTCCAAAATACAACGGCTGGTTTGACAATTTACCTAAAAAAGGATACAGAACAAGAAATATCCTAGTTGAGAATCATTTCCGTATTGTCTTACTGAAAAGAATGCAGAATTACAGATTAATTTGGTAAAAGCCTAACCATCTCACTTCCTTACCCACTTCCTTAAGGACCTGTTTTTTTAGCAAGCAAACCACTCTAGTCACAATATACCAAATCTAAGTCTACTGACGGAGAAAACAGTTGAGCCAGGTAAATTTAGGAATCAGCTGTAAGCTGATATAATATTAATAATTTTTTCTAAAAATGTTAGCAGATGGGAAAAAAGGGTTTATATCAACTTAATGTTTCATCAACTACTCTAAATAGCATAGAATGCTCAACAGTAGCATACCTTCATCTGAATTCTTTTTTTGCCCCTTATTTCACTGAGTGGTGGAGGAGAAAAAGTGAAAAGCTGACTTCACCTCTCTTTTCTACTTTTTAAAATACTTTCTTTAAAAATTCATAAAATAAAAAATAAATAAAGATTCATAAAATAATCAAGTCTATGTTTGCCAATAGAATGGCTTGTAATGGGTTTTAATGACCAGCTTTATCAACATCACCAAAAAGTATATAAATATATGACTCAGGGCTCGGTTTGATAATCCTGGTGCTGCATATTTATGATATTATTGCTTAGTTTAAAAATATAGGAAAGTCAAGACTAGTAATATTTATAATAGGAAATATAAATACTGTTAGAATAAGACATTTAAAAGTCACTTTTCTGTGTGATTTTGAAATAAATTTATAGTTTCCTATGTAATCCACAGTTGTGTGCAATATGTAGACCCCAAAGACTTGGATTCCAAAATGCCAAAGCAGTTGTCAGAACAACAATGTCTATTATTATAGCCCTGACTACACTTTAAATGGTGATTGGCTCCCTTAATGTAAGAAGAAGCTGTAAATATTAAGAACGTATTAAGTGAAAAAGCAATTTACAGACAGAATGCAAGCCCAGTTTTGTTTAAAATATATTTACATATAACTATATGCACAGAAAAAAAAGGATATACACCAAATGTTCACAGTGGTTATCTTTGGGTGGAGGAATTATTTAAGAGATTTTTTTTTTTCCTTTCTTCTTTGTGTGTCTCTTTATCTCTGTTTTCCTAGTTTTCCGCATTTGTCACCTTCCTAATCAGGATGATGATAAGGATGGTGGCAGTGAGGAGGAGGATCTCAGGAGATTCTGGAGATGTTTAGAGCATCCTGAACTTCCAGCCGGCTCTTTTCCTCCAACCTCACTTCCTTCCTTCCCAGGGTTTTTGTTCCTCCCCTGCCCAGGTGGTCGGGCCTGTCTGGGCTCACAGACATCAGCCAGCCAGCTTGCAGAGGTAGGGATCAGGTCCTTCTTTTCTTTTCTTTTTTTAAGATTTTATTTATTTATTTGTCAGAGAGAGAGAGATCACAAGTAGGCAGAGAGGCAGGCAGAGAAAGAGTGGGAAGCAGACTCCCTGCTGAGCAGAGAGCCCGATATGGGGCTCGATCCCAGGACCCTGAGACCATGACCTGAGCCGAAGGCAGAGGCTTTAACCCACTGAACCACCCAGATGCCCCAGGTCCTTCTTTTCTTAAACAGGAAAAAAGTTACTGTCTCTGATCAACACCAGCAAGCATCGTGTCAAAATATTCCAAACATTATATTGCTCAAGCTCATATTCATTCGAGAGGGTGAGCCTTTAGAACGAAAAGGCCTTATTTTATACTTTAGTGGAATGAAATTTTGCTTTTAGTTACTTTCATGTAACTGTCATGGGAGCCCCAGTTTCAAATCCATGTACAAAGCATTCCAGGCTTACAGCATGCCTCACAAGCAGTAAGGTTAGCAAAGCAGAAAATGAGCCTTCCAATGCCTTGTCTAGTGCAAATCCCTCTTGACAAAATAGAATTTGAATGAAATGAATGTGTGTGTAAGACATGCTTTTTTTTTTTTTTGTCTTTTATAAAAAGTATTCAGGTTTAAAATAGCAAGCAAAGTAGTCTTAGTTTTCTAAGTTAAAAATATTTGAGTGGTGGACATGATATTTGCCTTTCTCTATCCATGCTTGAGAACTCCATAAATCACATTTCTGAAATATGTGTAAATTAAGGGATACAGCCAATAAGACCACACTGTAAAAAGAGAAGCCACGAGTAGTTCCATCAGGGATGGTTTGAAAATAGCCATTAAAAAAAAATGGGCCCAGCAGAGAAAGAACTAAAAAACTCCCTATATTGGACATAATATTCAAAAGATTTGGTTCATCGTACCTTGTTTCAAATGTGCGTTCCTTAAGGTACTGGTTTATCTCCAGCCTTCACTGGGGCCCTCTGCCCAACCCCTCCCCTCCCCCAGGGAATCATGCACTTGGCGCCTTAGCTGCCTCTAATCAACAGCTTCCTTTAGCGGCAGCAGAGCTCAAGAGCCATAAAGAATTAAAATAGGGAGAATTTAAAACTGGGAAACAAATTTTGGTGTACAGTGTGCTGATTCAGTGTAGTCAATCCAATGATGCCTGACTCCAAACTCTTCTACATTTCACATTTATTTTGGATCGAAACAGAGAAACTTAGTTTGTCCAATATATTTAATTTTGGGGGGGGAAGAAAGACTGTTATGAGTTATTTATGGAGTTACCACAAAATGCCAGACAATTTCTACCTAAAACTTCACAGCAGCTCCCTTGTAAACAAATGGTAACCACAGGAGCCACAAATTTGGCTTCCACATAGGATTTTCTGACATACTACCGATAGGTATGCTATGAAGGTCAGCCATCCTAACAATGTAAACCAGTCAGGGGTCCTTTTTAAAATATATTTAAGTAACAATTTTACTGTATTGTAGTAACCTAAGCTTCACCATTCTAGCCATTTTAAAGTGTACAGTTCAGTGGCATTTAGCATATTTACAGCATTGCCCGACTATCATCACTATCTAGTTCCGGAACATCTTCCTCACCCCAAAAGGAAAGCTTATACCCATTAGGCAGTTACTCCTCATTTTCCCATACCCCAAGCCCTTGGCACCTCCTAATCTGCTTTTGGTCTCAGTGGATTTGCCTCTTCTGGATGTTTCATGTAAATAGAATTATACTGTATGGCCTCTTGAGTCTACTTTCTTTAACATGTTCTTAAGGTTCACTCATGTTGTAGTATGATCAGTCTTTCAGTCTTACAGCTGAAGAGTATTCCGTTGTATGGATATGCCACAATTTGTTCATCAGCTGATGGCCTTTTGGATGTTGTGAACAGTGCTCCTAGGAACATTCATGTACAAGTCCTTATTTGAACAGAGTTTTCCAACTCTTTTGATATATACTTTGGAATGGAATTTTCAGGCTTACGGTAACTAAATGTGTAACTTATTGAGGTACTTCCAAACTGTTTACCACAGAGGGTGCACCATTTTACATGCCCACCAGCATTGTACAGGGTTTCAATTTCTCCCCTTCCTTACCAACATGTGTTGTTTTCAGGGTTTTTTTTTTTTACCTTAGCCACGCTTGTGCGTGTGAAGTGATATTCCATGTGGTTTTAATTTGCACTTCCCTAATGACTAATGACGTTGAGCATTTTTTTCATGTGCTTATTGGCCATTTACATATCTTCTTTGGAGAAATGTCTGTTCAAGTCCTTTATCCCTTTTTAAAAAGCCTTGTTTTTTTGGTTGTTGAATTGTGAGGGGTCTTTATATATTCTGAATACTAGACATTGATCATACATATGATTCACAAATATTTTCTCCCATGCTGTATGTTGTCTTGTTACTCTGTTGATAATGTCCTTTGATACATAAAAGTTTTACATTTTGATGTTCAATTTATCCTGTTTTTTTCTTTTGTGGCTCATGCTTTTGATGTCATAGTTAAGAAACCATTGCCAAATCCATGGTCATGAAGATAGATCCCTGTATTTTCCTTTAAAAGTTTTATTTGCTCTTGTATTAAGGTCTTTGATTGATTTTTAGTTAATTTTTGTTTACAGTGTGAGGTAGGGGCCCAATTTCATTCTCCTGTCAAATACCTTTTCTGCTTCAACTGAAGTGATTATGTGGTTTTTCTTCATTATATTAATGTGGTATATTAGTTGCCTGGAGCCGCCACAACAAAGTACCATAGACTGAATGGCTTAAGACAACAGAAGTTACTTATCCCACAGTTCTGGAGACTAGAAATCCCAGATCAAGGTGGCAGCAGGGGTGGGTCCTTTTGGAGAGGTTCACGCCGCTGATAATCCGTTCTGTGCTTGACTCCTAGCTTCTGGTAATTGTCAGCGATCTGTGGGATTCATTACACTGAAATATCTGTCTTCATCTTTACATGATATTTTCCTCTGTGGATCCCCAGTGTCTCTTTGTCCTAATTTTCTTCTTCTTATAAGGATACTAGTCATTGGACTAGGACCCACCCTAATCTAGTATGACCTCATCTGGATTTGATTATGTCTGTAATAAGGTCACATTTTTGAGTTCCAAGGGTTAGGACTTAAAACATTAATATTTTGAGGGGACACAGTTTAACCCCATACCTGTGGTGTATTACATTGATTGATTATATTATGTTGAACCTCTTATATTTCTAGAATTCCATTTGTTGATGGCATATAAAGAATTATATGCTAGACTCAGGTTGCTTGTATCTTACAGAGGATTTTTACATCTTTATTCACAAAGGATATTGGTCTGTAGTTTTCTTGTCATGTCTTTGTCTGGCTTTGGCATCAGGGTAAGACTAGGCTCATAGCATGAATTAGGAAGTGTTCCCTTCTCTTTTATTTTTTGAGAAGAATTTGAAATGGACTGATGTTAATTCTTCTTTAAAATTGGTAGAATTTACCAGTGAAGTCATTTGGTCCTGGGCTTTTCTGGGAGGTTTTTCATTACCAATTCAATCCCCTCATAGAAATTTTAAAAAATCATTAAGAGAATACTATGAATAATTGTAGTGTAATCTAACCAACAAATTAGAAAATGTAAATGAAATGGACAAATCCCTAGGAACTTACAAACTACCAAACTGACTCAAGAAGACATAGAAAAATCTGATTCGTGGATGAGCTTACACGTCACACAATAAACTCTGAAATCTAATGTCATGTTCATCTCCTTTGAGCCTCCACAGCCTTTCCTTCCCCTCCCATAGGGCCTTAACATCCTTGTGTATTCTTTTCTTCCTTCATGATTGCTGGGCTGGAGAAACCTTGAGGGCTCAACTTTGTAGCCTCCACTTAACCCCATAACCCATCCTTGTCCATAGTGTGTTTAGAGGATGCACTTTTGGAAGTATGGGAAGGGGCAAGGGGTCTGGTCGTAAAGCGCTCAACCTTCGGAGGAGTGAGGTGCCCAGAACGTGAAACTATAGAGCTGTACAGGAGTCCCATACTTTTATGGGTATTCTCATGTCGTCATATATATACCATCTAACTTGGAAGTGTGTCCATTGAGAAATATTACACCAGTCAGTATTATAGTTTTGAGTTATTGTGTCCTGTTCTTATAGCCATTGGTGTCTTTTATAGTACAGCTGAGTTACTAGTCTAGGATTATGGTTTCAACAGGAGTGCACGTAAGAATCTTTTTGCAACTTTACAAAAATCAGAATGCCAGACCTTCACCCCATATCTGCTAAATTGGGATCTCTGGGAGATAGGGGCTGGAAAATTATAAATTTTTAAACTCCACATACATAAGGAAAGAATAGCATTAGTGACCTCCAGGGAGGGACGATGAGAAGGGAACTTTTCACCTTTGTCTTTTTTGAATTTTTTAACCAGATGAATATATTACCTATTCAAAAACTAAATTATATAAAAAAGCACACTCGAGTACTACATGTTGTTTATGTGTGTGAATGTGTATAAATTGTAGGGGGAAAAGGATAAAAACATGCTTGGGATTGCAAGCACACTGCTCGAGGGGGTGGGGACAGATAGAAAGTGAGAGTTTGCATCTATTTGTAGTGTTTTATTCCTTTAAAAAGAGATTAGAAGTAAAATGGCAAAAACTCGCTCAAGTTGTTGGTGAGTATATTGCTGTCTGTTCTTTTCTGCTGGGAAGATTATATCATTAGGAACCTATACACATTTAAGACATTTCAAATCAAAACAAAGTTACGTAAGAACTGTTCCCAGCTAGCTCTGGTGAGTTCCTGGCTAGCTCTCCAGAACATGGCTCTGGGTGGGGGACTACGGGTTTCCCTCGATAGGGAAGTATAACGTGGGGCTTCTGTATTTTACCAACACAGGCAGCACGGGGACCCTGAGTAGGGTCTGTGTTGTCCCCGGTGTGCGTTCCCTGGCTGACGTATTTATTTCTTTGTGTCTCAGGTGTTCGTGGCCAGTCCTCACAAAACACAGCCTATTGTGGAGATCCTACTGAAAAATCAACCCAAACTCATCGAGTTTCTGAGCAGCTTCCAAAAGGAAAGGACGGACGATGAGCAGTTCAACGATGAGAAGAACTACCTGATTAAACAGATCCGGGACTTGAAGAAAACCACCCCCTGACGGTCTCAGCCACCCTCCCGCCACAGTCACCGTCTCATTGGTTCCGTTTGTACAGAAAGTGTCATTTCAAAAAGTAATTTTTCTTGGGAAGGCTTTGGAGGAGGTACCTGGTTTTTCTCAATTCATTGTTCAGGGTAGATGGAATATAAACATTTGAATGAAAAAAAGGATTAACCTAGAATAATGTATTCATTTGAATCGAGTCTGTGATGATTTATGTGAAATCAGAGCCACTGTCTCAGACATTAATAAAAACAGCTTTAACCCTTTGTTGACAAAAGGCTGGCAGACCCGAGCCCTGGGTCACCACAGGCCATGAGTAGAAGTCCGAATGATGGGCGTCCCTGATCCTCAAGGTTATGTTCTCCGAGGAGAACTGGGGGTGGGGGGGAGAGGTGCAAAGCCACTCCACCTGTCTGCACTTGGACATACAGATTTCTTCCTTTTTTTTTTTTTTTATGTCATGTTAGTCATCATTAGTTTTTGACATACGGATTTCTCATGGCGCTGAAAGCTCTGGCGAAACAAGGCCCATGTTTGCAGTCATCACACGTCCTTGTCCCCCCCCCCCCAATCTGCTCTTGACTGTGACTAACTTCCTAGGGAAATGCGGCCCTCTCTCCACTCACAGTCCCACTCACTCTCCCTTCCGAGCAGCTCTCCTCAGCACCCCACTCCTGGCGCACCCCCCACCCCCTGCAGCCTGCAGCCCAGGTCGCGGGGAACTGGCTGGGCCAAAGTAGGACAGGTCAGCTCAGCAGGGGTCAGCGGGGGACACAGTGACCCTCGGGTATGACCTGCTCACTTGAGAACCTGGAACAGATGGTGAAGGACCACAGTTCTGGCAGTGATAAACACTGCCGTTTCGCTCTGACTCCTGGAGTGTTAGGGAATGTTTGGGATATTTCATTCCTAACTGTCATTATGGGAAAATTCTTTCGTGGTGAAAGTGTGTTTTAGACTAGGAATCATTGCTTTGGGATGCCTCACATGTACAAAACCGTGGGTCCAGAGGGTTAGCCCGCTTTTATAAATGAGGGAACGTTGCCATTGGAAGGGCAAATGAGTAAATGTGTGAAAAACATTTTCACACATGTTCCTCCTTCTCAGAGGACTAAAAGTTATCTTTTCAGTTCATTTTCTAATTAGCTTCCACTCTAATTTCCCATCAGAGCTTTCAGCAAAAAGATAAAAAAAAAAAAACCTACAAAAATATGGTCTCAAATATTCTCTTGCATACCAGTATGATTAAGGACTTAATTTGTGTTCTTTTAAAAAAGGCAGGGACCCAAAACAAGGTTATGGTTTGTTCTCGCCCATCAAGTGTATATAAAATGAAAATTTAAAGCTCTATTTACAAGACATTAAGGGTATAATGATTAATCTGTATTTTTTCAGAATTCTGTTTCCAAATCGTGAGTTGTGGCATTCTGTAAGGACCCTCACTTTATACAATATTGTGTGCTATATTCTTCAACCAGGTAATTTCTCCAGAGAAGGAAGGATGCCTCTCTGGGGGTCCTTCTCCAGGATCAGTGCCCTCTGTAGATTTTCTATCTGAAGAATTAGCTGGCAGGCCTTCCCCTCCTCTCGTCAGGGGCCCACTGTGGACTCCTGAGGCGTATGGAGTGGGCCCCGAGGGACCAGCTCTGGCCAATGCCAGTGTGGAGGCTCAGCCCACAGCCCACTAATGACCTTCATTCTTTACACACTGAAGTCAGATTATTTTTATGTTTCCTGACAGTCCAGAGTCTCTTAGAATCTGACTTTTTCTGGTTTTACTTATTTGATCAAAAGAGAAGACTGCAAATATTTAAAAAAAGAGAGAGAGAGAGAAGGCTCAAGAATCATTGGGAGTTTACTTGGTTGCTAACACTATTCCACAACATCTTAGGACACATGTTTCCATTTGGAAAGCCAGGCCTTGTTATAATTCTTTTTTGATAAATAAAACATTTTATTTCCTCCGGGCTTGAATTAGTTCTTTGCTAGCAAGTCCTTATTCTAGTTCAGTACCGTCAAACAGGAAACTGGAGCCTAAGAGGCAATAAATGAAGTAGCTGGGGTTTTATGTGATACAAATTTGTAAATTATTTACGGGAAAGGGGGGAGCAAGACGCTCACAGTCAAAATATGTTTGCACAAAATTCACTGTAAATATTGTGAGAATCGAAATTTGAGAAGGTCCTATTTAATAAGCTATTTCGAAACATACATTTAAATAAAGACTGACTAAATAAAAAGGTGCCACACACTGCGTGGTCAGTTTCATTCCTCTGCCTGTGGGCTGGTCCAGGCTCCCACCCCCACTCCCAAACAGGGAGTGCCCCCCCCACTCCCGGGGAGGGCAGGCTGGCCTCTAGGGGGTGCTCGGGGCTGCCCTGAGACCCCACACCATCTTCCTCGCACTTGGCTAACTCCACGCCCCTGCTGCTGTTCCATTGTCCAAGTCACTGCCAGAGCCCCACCTGCCTGCTACTAAATACACACATCACAGCCAGAGGCGCTCCCATTTAATATTTGAGGTAACTGAGGCTCTGAGCAGTTAACTCTCCCAGACAGCATGGACTACACATGGGATACAAATCCACGGTGGCCTGAGGCCAAACTCTGCTCCTCCTCCCTCGCTCAACCTCAGGACTGGGAAGGAGGGGAGGTCCAGGGTATCAGGAAGTTCTCTGTTCCCTTCCCCACTGTGGCCCAGGAAGCTCCCGGGGGGTCAGTCCCAGAGTGAGCTGGCAGAGATTGAGATCATGATGTTCTTGGACAAGACTCTCGGCTAAAGCCAGGCATCTGCCCAAATGTTGTGATTACCCCTGGAGAAAAGGCCAGGGGGCACACGGCCCTTGTACAACCTTTCTCAACTGCCAGGCTCCATGGGTTCTCATCCTGGCGGCTCTGGGGCAGCATATACGCTGAGGGAGGGTGGCTGAGCCTTTTGAAAGCCTGTGACTGGCCAAACTGGTTTGGGTGATACAACGCTGCTTGGAGCCATAGTGCCATCTGGAAAGTACACAAGACCTGGAAAAGATCGTAATAATGGAATAGAAAAGGAAACTGGAAAGTCGCTACAATTTTTTAATATGAAAAGATAAAGGTTTCAAAGTAGATTCACAGATCTTTCTGGTCTACTTATATTAGAGGAAATGAAGATTTTATATCTTTTACTTTGTTTTCTCCAAAACACTATGTTATGTCTGGCATGAAATCGCCAACGCTTTGTTCATGTTCTTTCAGGAAGGTTTTGGATACTGCAGTGAGGCCTGCAGTTGGACAGGGTCCAAAACCTATACAGCTAGACTGTGCTCTTCCTAAGAAGATTGAAAAGATTGAAGGTGGGTGTGAAGAAGGACACGGTTCTGTTTCTGAAATATGGAAAGCAGAAGGAAAAGAACATGATAAGCCTGGCTGGCACTAGGCCTCCATCTCCGCTTCCTGGAGAACACTGAATCATGGAAAGGGTAAGGAGCTTGCTTCAGATCACACAGTCAGCGGCAGAGCCAGGATTTAGGGAGCCGTCTGACCCCAAAGCCGTATCTTTGGAAACCAGGATGCATACCCAGGCAGCCGCCCTCCCAGCAGACCTGCTCTTCAGCTTTCTACTCAGGAGGGGCAGATCCTTCCCTCATCATGGCCTCCAAGGAAAAGCAAGCATCCTGAATTCCAGGGCTCAAGGATAACTCCGTGGAAAGACTTCAAAAGCTAGATTCATTGGAGGTCACATTTGTTCCTCTCCCTTGTCTCATGTTTGGAAGATGAAATTAGACCTATAGGATAGGGAACTCAGGCTTGAATTCCTCCGCCATTTTGAGCAATCCCTTGACTCTCCACCAGTATTCATTTCAGACTGTAATACTGCACCTGCTTTTGTTTTCTTGGCTTGCTTTTTCAGCTGGACATAAGATTGGCTTAGATTTCCTGATAGGAGTGGTTGCTGCCCAGCCCGGCATTCTTCAGTCTCACGTTCGTCCATGGCCCAGCGCCACAGAACCACCACAAGGCAGCAGTCTGATGGACACACGTCTGATTCCTCTCAGGGCCTCCTAGTGCCTCCCATGGAGGAGGGTGTATGACAACCGACACCGTAAAATAAAGTCACAAGGCCACATAAAAATTCACAACCCCGTTACCATCAATTAATTCAATACTGATCGTAGATTAATCACTGCACGGTGAGCCATCTATGTTACTTTAAAAAACTGTGATCATGGGGGGTCCTTGGGGGAACACGTTGTAATACACAGTAATTTGTCCTTTAGGGAAGGTTGGAAAAACACGAGTCCCCTCAAGTTTACTTCCGCAATTTAAAGCCCAAAGCAAGGACACCTGGGTGGCTCAGTTGTTAAGCATCTGCCTTTGGCTTATGATCTCATGAGCCATGATCTCAGGGTCCTGGGATTGAGCCCTGCATTGGGCTCCCTACACAAGCAGGGGGAGCCTGCTGCTCCCCTTCTTGTGCTCCCTCTCACTCTCTTTTTCTCTCTCTGACAAAATCTTTAAAGAATAAATAAATAGGGTGCCTGGGTGGCTCAGTGGGTTAAAGCCTCTGCCTTTGGCTCAGATCATGATCTCAGGGTCCTGGGATCGAGGCCCGCATCGGGCTCTCTGCTCAGCAGGGAGCCTGCTTCTCCCTCTCTCTCTGCCTGCCTTTTTGCCTGCTTGTGATTTCTCTCTCTCTCTCTCTCTCTGTCAAATAAATAAATAAATAAAATCTTCTTTAAAAATAATAAATAAGTAAATAAAGCCCAAAGCAACTAAAATATTTATTTATTCAATCATTTGTTTACTCCTTTAACCCAACATCCATTGAACTAACTCTCCATACCTTTAGGGGTTGATCAGGGAACAACTACAGGGTGACACACCCAGATTACCAGAGTGAAACGACCTTGCACACTGTCCCTGAGTCAGCAAAGCACGGGCAGGCAGACAAAGCTGGAGCCCACGAGGAAGCTCTGGAATCTTCCGTCTTCCCGAATGCGGCTGACCTCACTACAGGACGGCACAATTCACAGTGGAGCTATCCAGGTTGAACCCAGACATACAGAAGCTGAAGACAGAGGTGCAAGGGGATTTCCCCCAAGCCCCACAGCAAGGTGAGCTGCAACAGCCCCAGCGCTCGGACCTTCCTGGTGTAAACATGGCTGCCACTTTGCTCCCCCTGGCCGCTCTGACGACATTCCCTCGAGACCAATGCAAATTCATTAGTCCTGGAGACATGTTTCAGCTTCGCCAAACTGACACATTGCAAACCCGCCACTGGGGGAACTGTTTCCACATCCTCTTACTGTCCTTTCTCCCTCAAAGACCTCTGTTTTCCCCTCTGAAATGACAGGAGAGTTTTGCACATGGTGGAATGACACAAGGTGGGGGGTGGCCACACCTGGACTTAAGTCCAGCTCCACCACTAGCTGTTAGATTCTGAGAATCACTGAGCTTCAGCTTCCTGCTCAAAAAGTGAGGCAGGGCGGCTCTGGAAGTGAGGCACTCACGAACGTTATGCGATGGGCTAGCACAGGAGGTGCCCCCCGTCTGCTCCCTCCGCCACCCCCACCCCCAGGGCCTGTACGCTCTCCAGGCAGAAGGAGCCCCAGGGGCACGGGGCATGGCATGGTCGGAGCCTGACATGGTCAAAGAATGACGAGGCTCGGGCCCTGTTCATCAGGTGTGTGGACACACGCAGGGGGCTGGGAGGGGAGTCTTGAAAGCTGTCCTAAGGGCTTAATACCATCATCAAGGCAGCTACTGCTGACTCAGCGCCTGCTTTGGGTCGGCCCTACTCTGGGTGCTTCATGAGCACTAAACTCAGTCCTCAGGACCCCTGCAGGAGGCATGGGCTCCTTATCCTGATTTTGCAGACGCAGAAACAGAGGCATGGAGAGAGTCGCCTGCCCAAGATCGCACGGTGAGCACATGGCGGAGCAGGATTCAAACCCAGAACCCAGAGGCACGAGCTGCAGAACTTGTGAGGCATTCAGGACTCAACATTGACCGCGCCTAGTGCTGCACCATTTCTAGAAGATAAGAGTGAGGAAGAGGGTGCCTCCCAGGTGCGTGGCTCTGGCAACATGCCCAACCGAGGGGCAGAGCCGCACGAGAGATGGTGAGGGCAGCTCCGGACAGTCTGGTGTGGGCACATGAGTCTGGAGCTCAAGAAAGGTATGAGTCAGGGACAGGCGGGGCTGGGTAAGGACAGACAGGTAGGGGGCTACGTGACCAGGCTCACAGAAATGCCCAAAATGCCGTGGTGTAAGGGAACCAGAGATAACCCTGCCCCGGGCATCAGAAGGAGTCTTTTTTTTTATGACAGTCACCTGTGACCAACAAAAAATAACCAGACCCCCAAGAAGAAGTAAGCCATTAAAGCTGTTATCACCAGTCCTCACTCAAACCACGACGTCACAACAATGTTAAGGCCACAAGCTCCCTGGTCAGCTCTAAATAAAAGACTTGTCATGGAGGCCCCACGTTGGCCACCCTGTCAAGACCCCATCACTCCTGAGAACTTTTTCTGTATCCTTGCTGAACAAAACTCGATGGATTGCGCTACTCCCCTTTCTCTACAAGATTCATTCTTTGACCGTGTGAGACGAGAACTTCGCTCTCCTGCTTCCGTAAGGGCCAGTCATTCTGATGGGGGGGGGGGGATCCCTGAAGTCTGTGTGAAGAGACATCCACTCCTTGCTGTAGTTTGGGTCTCGGAACGCACCCAGTCCTTTCACCCAGTTTTCATGTGTATTCTTTCATTCTCTGTAGCTGTCTCCTGCTAGAAGGCTTTTCCCTCCCTCCCAGCAGCGGCTCAGGGGGAAACCCCCAAGTTCTTCCCCTGCAGCCTCCTCCTTTTGTTGGTGAGGGGTGAGGGCTGCTGGCCCTGCACCACTGATTGCCCCTAGGGCCTTCCTCCCTGCTGGCCTCCCATGCTTTCTCGCTGTCCGCCAGACCCACACATGGCGGGAGGAACCCATCCATCCAAGTCTGTCTCATGCAGTAACCTCTGTTGGCCAGAGCTGGTCACTAAGAGGCTTGGTATTTTCCTTGCCCTAAGGACCAGGCTGACATACTTTCGAAAAAGTACCACTGGGATAAAAGTGGTTGACCTCCCAGCCAGGCCTGTTTCCGCAGGCCCCACCCTCTAGAAGCCCCCCCCCCCCCCCCAGCCAGGACCGCAGCTTCAGGAAGAGAGGCAAGGCCCTAAGGGCAGACTGCTGTTCCCGCTGGGGGAAGAAGCCTCCGCCGTTTTCCGGGCACTGAGCGTGACATTCACACGGCTGCAACCTGGCCTGCGGCATGAATGAGACTCTGTGCTGCCCAGGGTGTGGCTGCCCTTCACCTTGACCAGGGACATTTTCAAGCAGAACGGCTGTTTTCAGTTGTCAGTTTGCTGTGCCTGTCTTTATCATAGCCAGCAGCCGAAGCAGCCAGGAAACTGAAAGCTTAGGCAAGGAGGGCGCGTTTCACACAGTCGCTGTCAGGAAAGGCTCAGTATCTGGCCCTGGCCTTGTGGTGGGGAGCTCGGGGTGGTGCCCCGAGCTGCCTGTGGGGAGGCAGTGAAGAGCTGGTGGGCTTCCTCACGGGGTTCATCTCCGGGGGTCCCTGCAGCTCCTCCCTCCCCCCCACCCTGGCCATCAGGGAGGAGTCTGTGGGAGTCAATTCCCCATAGAGAGGTCTTCCAGGATGGCCCGAGGCTGGGGCTGTGGACTTGAGACCCCACCAGACCACCAGACGCAGAGTGCCTGCCCGGCCAGGCAAAGCCCTCCCCACTGTCGCCCCTTCACTCCCCCCACACTCCAGCAAAGGGGGTCAGAGACAGGTGAGGTCGTGACCACTGCCTAACCTGGGGGCCAGCAACGAGATTTGGGTCTGAACCCGCCCAGGGGCTACTGTCCAAAAGGTGCTAGACCCCCAGGGAAACCCCAGCCTCTGACTCTGAGTTCACAGCCTCTGTTCCCTTGCCCTCCCCACAGGCTCATGTGCTTTATTCCCCTCAGGCTGGGAGAGGGGACATCCGGACATTTCCAGGATTAACCCACGTGCATTTACTCTGAATGTCTTTCCTTCATCTCTTCCTCAAATAGAGTGTTCTCCAGCTTATCACAGTTCACCATCTTCGTTGCTCTGTCTCTACCACCTTTTTTCCTGCTCTGCCGTCCAACCTGGATAGGTCGCCCTCCCTGAAAAAATCTATCATTTGACCGTATTACTTCCTAGCCATGATCTTTTCTCCTCCAGTCTTTTACAGTCTGTAAGTGGCTTATGCCCTGACTCATCTTAGAGCAATCTCTTCTCTTGGCTCAGGATGACCAAATCATAGGACTGGTCCTATGGGACCTGGGTTAGTTAGGATCTTTTCCACTGCAAGTAAGAAATACACCTCTAATAAGCTTAAGCAAAAAGAAATAAACACATAAAAAGTTTCACATAACTGGGAACTCCAAAGTGAATACCAGTTTCAGGCATGGTTACTTAAATCACATCTTTCCACTGTTCTCTGGTGTATGATTCTCGGACAGGATGTGTCCCCATGGAGAGAAAGTAGTCACTGGTGTTCCCAAACCAACATGCTTACGGCACGTGATTTAGAGGGAAGAGAGAAACACTCCTCTACCCCCAGTGTCCATTTGTCACATCTCCTAACAGCACTTGGACAGCCTCTATGTCTCATGCTCATCCCTGGAAATTTTTTATTTCTAATTCTATTTCTAGATATGCCTGGTCACCTGCCCACCCTCCCAGGCTGGGGAGAGGGAGATGGTATTGGGGAATGGAGGAACAGGGCACTGCTGTTAAAAACCCCACTGACACTGTCTCAAGTGGGGGCAGAATGGGTCCTCCAAGGAGGGGATACTGACAGAAGACTGAGATCATCTTTCTTAACTGGGGTGAACACTGTCTCCCACTGATTTGAATGATTAGGGCTCTCTACATGGCTGACCCCATTCCTCTTTCTTCACATAGAACCACACCTGCTCTGTGTCTGTCACCAACCCTCGCCCTCTCCAGGATGTTTTAAGGCTGCAGAAAAGTCCAGGAGGGTGTCTGGCAAAACAATTCCTGCCATAATAAGGTTTCCAGTCCCTACTATCCGCCATTGCAGCAGCCTGGCTCTCTGGCCCCTCTGAGTGCACCTGTAGCTTTTGTTGGCCCTTTTTCTAGTCTGTAAAGTTTATCTTATTACCCCTATGTTCATTATAAAACACTTAGGAGATACAAGGAAGCAAAAAGTAAATAATTAAATCAACATGTAATTCATTATACGGAGGCAACAGTTGTCAACCACACCATCATTTCAGCCTTTTTGGATGCATAACTTTTGTTTACAAAAATAGGATTATGATATAAGCTTAATAAAGAGACAAATTTTAAAAAATAAGCGAAGAACTTGAATAAATATGTCTCCAAAGAAGACAGACAACGGGCTAGTAAGCATATGCAAAGATTGTCAACATCTTTTGTCATCAGGGAAATGTAAATCAAAACAATAATGAAATACCACTTCACATCCACTAGAAAGGCTAGAAGTAAAAAGTCCAATAATAACAGGTGTTGGCTAGGATGTGGAGAAACTGGAAAAGCAATTGGAAATGGAAAGCAATTGGAAAAAAAAAGCAAGTGGAAAAGCAATTTCCACTGCTGGTGGAAATGTAAAATGG
Source organism: Nasua narica (assembly GCA_028533885.1). Taxonomy (NCBI): domain Eukaryota; kingdom Metazoa; phylum Chordata; class Mammalia; order Carnivora; family Procyonidae; genus Nasua; species Nasua narica. The sequence continues at coordinate 52,672,267 of CM052810.1, read as the reverse complement.
TCTCACCATTGTGGGAAAGAACCTAACAGTTTCTCAAGGAATTAAGCACAGCTTTCATATGACCTAGCAATTTCAATCTTAAGTATATACCCGAGAGAAATGAAATCGTATGTGTACACAGAAACTTTTACACAAATGTCTATAACAGCCAAAAGTTCGAAACAACCCAAATGTCCGTCAGCTGATAAATGAATAAACAAAATATGGTATACCACATGGTAAGCCATTATTCAACCACAAAAACAAATGAAGGACTGGTACCTGCTACAACACGGATGAACCTTGAAAGCATTATGCAAACCAAAAGAAGTCAGACGTAAAAGATCACACTATATGATTCCATCCATTAAATCTGGAGACAAAGACTAATGGTTAAATAAGCTGAGGAGAGCAGTGGGAGGGATATAGGGACATATGGGTTGATAGCTAAAGACACAATGTTTCTTTTTGAGGTGATGAAAATGTTCTAAAATTGACTGGAGTGATGGTTGCACATATCTTTCATATACCTAAAAATCACCGGACTGCACATTTTAAAGAGTGAATTGCATGGTATGTGAATTATACCTCAACAAAGCTATAAGGTTTAAAAATAGAATGATAGATACAGTTTTGTAACCTGATTTTGTTACTTAACAGCTCATGAATGCATACATTATTTAATAATGTTCTGCATTTTTAGTGGCTGTGTAGTATTCCATTGTATAATTTACCAGACCAATCTCCTCTTGGTTCCAGAATATCATTTTTATAAAGCATACCACAGTGACTATCACTATAACTAATTTTGCACCCATCCCTGACTATATCTTTGCAATTGTAAGAAATTCCTGAAGTCAAAGGGTCACGCACTTTCTGAGTTTACTATTGCCAATGCCATTGCCACCAGCTCTGAAGGACTGCTTTGTGTCCAGATCTCTCACTTCTCCCACTGTCTACTTAGGAGAACTCCCACCTATCTGCCTGGGTCTTGGCTCTTCTTCCCAACACCAAGTTTTCAGGTAGTTCCTGCAGAAAGTGTATGTTTCCAGCTGTAACATTCCACTTCTCTCTCCATTTTCAACTGCCTCTTGAACTTCAATTTTTTAGACCTAACCATAAACCCCAATCATAACTTAAACCAGATGGATTCACCAAAAACAGATCCCCAACTTCTGTTGATGGCGCTGCCATCTTCTCTGTCTTCAGGTCACACATACTGATGTGATCTTTAATGCTTCCCTTTCTTCCGCCTCCATTATATAAATCCAGGAGGCCTGTCTGAGTTCCCAACGGGCGCCAGAGAGAACCAATTGGCCATGAACTGCCTTGAGTGAGCCCCGATCCCACTGGCCTAAGTCGCTGTTGACTTCAGTCACACAGGTGTCCACAGCCCCGCCCCGTCCCTGGGCGCCACCTGGCCTCTGCTCTCTCCACATCAGCACCGTCACCTGGGATAAAACACCTTCCCGTGTCCCTCGGCTTGCCCGCTCCTGCTCCCACGGGCCTCTCTCTGGGCCCACCTTTACCTCCCAGGGCCCACCGAGACGTCAATGTCGCCAGGTTCAAGGGGCGATTGTCCGTCCCCTCTAACTCACCCTCCGGGCCGCGTGTGACAAGCGGCCTCTTCTCAAAGCCCTGTCCTCTCCTGCTCTGGCACCTCCTCCTCCTGGTTTTCTCCCTCATTCGCCCTCTCAGCGCCTCCACCTCAGCCTTCTTGGCCGCGCGCAGGGCCCTGCTCTCCGTCCAGCCCTCTTCTGAACGGCCCCGGGCGCTCCTCTAGCCCGACAGCCGCGTGCAGGCCGGCGACCCCAGCGCTCTGGCCCCACATCCCTTTTCTCACCTCCAAGCTGGCTGGGCCTTCCTGCTTGCGGGCAAACGCAGAGCCAGGCACGTCCTGGGCGCCCCTCGCCGCCCCCGCCGTTCCCGCCAGCCGCGCGCGGGTCGGGAGGACTCCTCTCGCGGGCGCTCTCACCCACGGCCGTTCTGGCGCACGTCTACCCCCAGGCCTGCGCCCCAGGCCTGCGACCCACCTGCGCGCGGCTCTGCGAGTCCGGCCCCCACGGCGGCTGCAGCTGCGGGCCGCCTGCCTGCGCGCCCTCCCGGCGCCTCCGCGCACGTCCACGCGGAACTTTTCACAGCTCAGACCCGCCCTCCAGGCCCTGAACACTCAGAAGAAAACCCTGGTCTCTGGCCCTGTCCCCCAAACACCGCGTGCCTCCACTGGCTCCCAGGAGGTTCCAGCGAAGCCCGCTGCTGTTCGGTTCCCGCCCTGGGCTCTCCCCTTCCAGGCTGTTTGTTACTTCCGCAGGGAACTATCTCACCAGCCTTCTCTGCAAGGCGGCGTCTTGACCTGGTCCTTCATCCCGCGGCTTAAATATCTGCTCTGGACTTCCCCCAGCGCGCTAGGGGCCTGCCACCCACATCTCAGGCTGCCTCCCAGACCAGATGGCAGACCTCCTGGGTCCAGGCCCTGTCTGTTTTCTTCACAGAAATATCCCCAGAATCTAGCCTAGGGCCTGGAACGTAATAATGCTTAATCGAGATATATCTCGATTATCTCGAGAGAGAGAGATATATCTCGATTATCTAGAGATATCTCTAGATATCTATATATATCGATTAAGCATTATTACGTTCCAGGCCCTGGGCTGGATTCATATTCTGTAATATAACATATTATATGAATCGATGTATATATAATATTTATTTATCGATATTTTTGAATGAAAGACTGAATCATTCTCTGAATCACAATTTCACTTGTGTCTCCCCAGGGCACCACGGCTGGGCGGATCCTGCTAACTCCCTGCAAGTCCCGCCCTCTTTTTGCTCAATTGTGTCACATTCTTCTGTCCCCTCCTCTCATTCCCCACAAACGTCACCTTTGCTCAGACCCTTATCGCTTCTCATTTTGATCTAACCACCAGCTATCACTACACATGGATGGGTTCTCCACACTGATGCTAGAGTGATTGTTTAAGGGCACAAATATGATTGTGTCACTCTTCTGCTTACAACCCTCTATGGCTCCCTATTGCACTTCAGAATTATTCCAAATACCCTTCCTGGTTTCATTCTCCACTGCCAACCTCCTCCCTGCTGGGTGATGCTATAAGGTAAGCAGTTCCAGTGAGCCATACTCTCCTTCCATGTCCCCTTCATGCTCCCCCATCCCCCAATTCCAAATACCCAGGCATCCAATAATGCTCAAATTCTAGCTTCACTTACAAGCTGCACCTGCATCGATTTCTGGGACATGCAGCCATCTGGTGGCTAACACAAATAACAGGTCTTACCGTGATCTTCCTGCCAGGCCCTTTCCTTTCAGTGTGATCTGTGCCGTGGGCAGGATAGAAGTAACACATTGACCAAAAGACTGAATCAACACAGGTCTGGGAGGGATGCCTAATTAAGTAGGTATAATGAAATTAAGGGTGTGACAGGTTGCAGTAATGGGCTAAATCTAACGATGATTAGATTTAAGAAGGATAAATGTGAAGTCCTACACTGGATCCAGAAACAAAACTCTGACTCTGCGGGAGGAAGTACAGGTGCTCAACCAAGGGTTTCTGGTGACGCTGACACCCTGAGTCTGGGTACGTCACCTCTTGCCTGGATTCTTGCAGTACCTTCCTTTCTGGAGTCCTGGGCACAGAGCTCTCCCCATACCTGTCCCCCTTCCACTCAGCGTGCAATCATTCCCTGTGAAAAACCCCGAGGGCTTCCTGGGGAAACTGTCAAGCAGACAGACAGACATACACACACACAGCTGGAACCTCGAAGAGCCGTGGGGTTGCAAACAGCTGTCAACACTTCTGTGGTCCTTGAAGTCATGTGAAAGGCTGGGGTCCCCAGAGGGAGGAAAGCAAACCCAGAGGAAAAGAGGGCAGAGAGGAGACCCCTGGGAGGAGAGGAGAGAGACAAGAGACATAGGACATGTCATGAAAGCCACGGAAGGAGTTTCAGAAGGGCAGGATGATTCAAGACTCTAAAGGCTGCAGGGATCAAGTAGTGTTTGGTCATTAGGAATTGGGAGCCCCTTCCCACCGGGAGAGTAAGGCAGAAAGGTAGCAGTGGTTTGTAGAATAAACAAAAGATAAAGATGTTGAGAAAGCTAGTACAGGCTTCCATATAATGAGGGAAAGAAAAACAATGGGAGAAGGGGAGCCTTTGTTTTCTGAAGGTTGGAGAAATGTATTAGCTAGCCACTGCTGCATGATAAATCCTTCCAAACTCAGTAAGTTAAATAAACCCAATTATTTTTTTCTTGCAGGTCCTTGGATCGGCTGGGGGTCACCGCATCTAGGTTGGGTTGCCTGAGGCGGCTCTGCTCCTTGTGTCTGGTGAGGGCAGAAATGCAAAAGAGCAAGTAGGAACACAAAGCTTCTTGAAGCCCTAGTATCAGCACTGGCATAATGGCATTTTCACATCATTCTATTGAACCCAAAAATCAAGAGCTGAGAAATATACTCCACCTGTTGCTGAGGGGAAATGCAAAGCCATATGGTAAAGGATGTGAATACAAAAAAGGGTAAAAAATCGGGGCCATGATGCCTTCTACTGTGGGAGGCAAGCAGAGATGGAAAGAAAGAAGGCATCTGAAAGGGAGAGACTGGACAAAATTCAGTGAAGGCTGGGAAAAGTGTGGCTGGCTCTAAATTTGCAGAAGAACTACATTCATGTTCTTGCTCTAGCAATGACCAGCAGGGCAGCTTTGGGTCAGTCACTGGGTCTGAGACTCCATGTCATTCCCTGTTAAGAGGAAGTGATCACCCCTACATCTCGGTGTGAAAATTAAATGAGGTACTAGAAAAAGTACTTTACCGTGAAGTGCAGACCCACGCACGATGACACAGTAAGTTTTCAGGAGAGGTGGGAGGCGGTCATGAGACAGCAGGAACACAATGGCTACTTTCAAAGACTGAAGGGCATTCATGTGAAAGGGGACGAGACACAAAGAGGTCTGTGTTATAGACTGGTGGCTAATGGTGGAAATGGCAGGGGGGGGGGTAGTTAGGTCATAAAAAAATAACACTTTAGTAATGAGTAGAGTTCAAATGTGGCTTTAGGAGGTGCTTTTCTCTTCACCACTGGGGGTGGGGGGCATGGGAGCAGAGTCCTGCTAACCCGTTATCTTTAGAAGACATTTGAAGGGGACATGCAGCCATTTTTGGTTGTTGATTGATCAGCAGTTCTCAAGGTGGTCCCCCCAAACACCGACCCACCCGGGAACGTTTGTGGTCCAGATTTCTGGATGATTCAAGTGGCATTTTGTAGGTATGGGCCCGGGGCACTAAATCTCAGACAATGCTCCAGAAAGTCCTAAATGATGGGAAACGACTGTACTCAACCTGCTGCTAGTGCCCCTGCTGGTAAACACTGGATGAGGTGACTTCTTTCTGAATGCTGGTCTTGAGGGTCCCCATAAACACATGTCCCATTTTTAACAGATATAACCCAGCAGGGCCCCCGACCTGTGTTGCCACCATGACTCACTGCCCTGAAAAAGTAATGGGAGTTAGAAGAATTTTAGGTATGATTAAATGAGCACAGTCACAACAGCAAAACATTATAATCCCTTTCAACAGTAAAATTATACTCAAAGTTTTTCTTTTTTTTTAAGATTTTATTTATTTAGTTGACAGAGAGAGACACAGTGAGATAGGAAACACAAGCAGGGGGAGTGGGAGAGGGAGAAGCAGGCTTCCTGCTGAGCAGAGAGCCCGATGTGGGGCTCGATCCCAGGACCCCGGGATCATAACCTGAGCCGAAGCCAGACGCTTAACAACTGAGCCACCCAGGGGCCCCTCAAAGTTTTCTGAAACAGCCATCAGCACACCAGATTGTGGAAAGGGCTATGAAAAGATTGGCAGTACGTGAATCACTGATTATTCTAGCGTGTAAAGAGAGCCAACTACCCTGCTTTGTGACACATGAGCTATAAAGGTAATGTGTAGCCGAAATAAACAGTACACATTTAATCTACTAGCATTTTGCTTACCACTTAGAACATAAAAGTCTCTTTGGAGATGTCCGTTTTCTTTAAAAAAAAAAAAAGAAAAAGTCTAGGCAGTTTGAACTAGAACTTTCTTCTTCTCCCCCAACCCCTTCTTCCAGCATTGACATTTTCTCAATTTGGGGGCTTGGATCAAAGCAGTATATTCAGTTAATATTTGCTTCTGCTGTTGATGGTGTTTCTCTTACTGAGGCATTTTTAAAGAAAGGTCTGATCCCGCATTCTCTGTCACTCTCCTGTCTCCTCAGCTTATTCAGAGCCTATGTCACGGAAAGGCAGAGGGCTGTTGGCCAGAGGATGGCTGGAGGAGCGTCTTACCCTCCCCGTAGGTGTCAAACCACCGCCGGGTCACTCACAAGGACTGCATAAGAGGAGTTCCTGGAACAGAGTCTACCGAGTTCCTGAAAGCATCTGATTCTGGCCGATTCTCAGGGATCAAGCAGGCAGGAAGAATGGAGGTCTGTCACTTTGGTAGCAACCTCGGCCAAGAAAGGTGGAGCTTCTCTGCCCTTATTCGTCTTAAAGTATATCCATCAATTAGGGCACGCTTTGGGCATCATTATAGTAGTATGAATGGTGACTTTCCCCAGCATGTTTAAGATAAAATTTTAAGCAAATTTTCAGAAACACACATGTGTGCAAGAAAGCACGAGTGTTATCCAGAACCTTTCATGACTTACCAACTAGAATTTGGGTTTTAGATTTGAACTATTGTCTTCTTAGGAGTCTGTTTGAGATTCTCTCTCCCTCGCCCTCTGCCCCTCCCCCCATGCTCTCTCTCTCTCTCTCTCTCTCTCTCTAACAAATAAATCTTTAACAAAATAAAGTTCTCTTCCCTGCCCCCCCAAAAAGCTTCAAATTTAAGGTACTGAGTTCTGTTATTGTTGTAAAAGCTTGAGGGAAGTAAAAATTTCCATTTCAGGTAGCGGTCTTGGAGACAGAACTCTGCCCAGAGCCCAGGACATGTGGCTTCAGTCTCAACTTAAGCTTCTGTGATCTGCTCAGTGGCTGTGGTAGACCGTCACTTTTGGGGCCCCCAGGGAACCCCATCTCCTGGTTCTCGTGCTCTGTGCTGACTCCTTTCATGGGGACTCTGGGCGTGGATGCGGGACAGTGAGACCTTAGCAGGCCTGATGCAAGGGGAGGCTGGTGGAGCATGTGCACACAGGGCTCGTCCCCTGAGAGCATTTCTGATTTGAGCCGTGAGCCACCAAGTAACGGGGACCAACTACCCTGCTGGCAAGACCACGTGGACGGATGCCTGGCAAGCCCCCAGCTGTGTCAGCCTCTAAGCTGAGACACCAGAAATTGGAACAAAGCTGCTCCAGCCTCCTGTCCCAGGGTCTGGCTGTGTCCTGCTCACGGCCGACCCGCCGGTTGTGTGTGGCCATGAGTGACTTCAGCCAGCCCCCGTGGGGAGCACAGCTGCCCAGCTGTGTGTCACCCAGACGCCTGGCCTACAGCAAACTTCTGCTTTTTGTAAAAGAAAACACTTCTTTTCACCTAATACCCCCACAAGCATCTGAGTTCTCCATAGATGACACTCAAGTGTGTCATTTCAGGAAAAACACTGTCCTTTAATAAGGCCGCTTCGGTGTCAAAACAAACCAGGAATGGCAGAATTTCTTGTCAACAGAAACACTTGTATCTGAGAGTATAGTTATTTGCATTTTTAATATCATTGTTCTTCTGTCCTTCTAGATGCTTCCTCAAATATTTCTTGGTTATGCATGTAGTATTTTCCAAAAACCTAAACCAATACAGCTTTCTGGATCCACCGCATACAGCTGAGGGGGTGCTCATAAGCATAGTATCAGAAATCTGTCAGAAGTGCACAACAGGAATGGTGGTATGCGGCCGTTTTTGTCAGGACACTAGTGCTTCTAAATGCACCGTTCTTTCCTTTCTGTTCGTGGGTATTTACGTCTGTCTCCCAGCCAGACTGTAAGCTCCACGAGGGCAGGGTGTGTGTCTGGGTTCACTCACCGGGGCACCAGGCACACAGTGAGCTCTCGGAAATACTTGTCGGTGGGATGATGAGTCCCTGGGATGTTCAGATAAAGAGCCCAGAGCACCCCCACTGGTCACGATCACAGATGAAACCAGGTTGGCCAGAGGTGGTGGCGTGCTACACGGGAGCCTCGCTGCTTGGGAGCTTAACGTTCTCGAGGTTTCATGGCATTAGGCACTCCGAGTACCTTTGTGTCTTCTGGTTTAGCTCTTGCTTTCTTTTTCCAAAACTCTGGAGATTGGCACAGCAGACTGTCCAAGGTACTTCAAACTGCTCAAACCACCCCTAGTGCCTCCACCTATTAGGAAGAGCCAGCTCTGATTCCCTGTCCTCTACAGGCCAAGAGTCTCCTTACTCCACCTTGTGCCCTGGGGATACATCCCAAGCTGAGCATCTTTTTTTTTTTTAGATTTATTTATTTATTTATTTAAGAGAGAGAGCGAGCATGAAAGCAGGGGGAGGGTCAAAGGGTGAGAGAGAATCTTGAAGCAGACTCCCTCCTATCTTTAGATGTGGGTGTCAGCATTGGGAGGGATCACAGCTTCTCCCGGTTCAACTTGGCCTGGACCCCAATTTCTGAGTGTAGAAACTTGCAGAAACACAACTGCCTTAACATCTAGAGTGGCTGGCTGGGAGGGACGGGGGGAGTTATTCCAGAAAAGTCCTGGCTCATATCCTTCTGAAAGACACGTGCTGTTTTCCCTAACAAATTACTTTGTGCTATATCACCAAAGAGCTTCTGTACCAACATGGACTCCCCTTATTTCTTTATTTCTTTCTTCTCCCCCAAAAGCTATATGGGTTTAGAAATGATATTCAGGAAAATTAGAAGCAATGTTCATGTATCTTAGTGTCACTAAAGATAGAATTCATGTTCATAAAGAAAAGTGTTGGCACAGAAATAAAGCTGACCAAACTCAAAAGATCTGAGGAGCACCTGGGTGGCTCAGTCGGTTAAGCGTCTGCCTTTGGCTCACATCATGATCCCAGGGTCCTGGAATCAAGCCTCACGTTGGGCTCCTTGCTCGGTGAAGAGTCTGCTTCTTCCTCTCCTTCTGCCGCTCCCCCTGCCTGTGCTTGCTCTCTCTCTGTCAAATGAATAAATAAAATCTTTTGGAAGAAAGGAAGGAAGGAAGGAAGGAAGGAAGGAAGGAAGGAAGGAAGGAAGGAAGGGAGGGAGAGAAAAGATCTGTCAGACAAAGGAAGGCAAGTGAGGTTTGCAGGAACAGTAACTTACTGGGTTATAGTCATTCTTATAGAAATGAAAGCTATAACTCTGTGTGGTAAATTAAAATTAAAAATTGCTACATATTGGTAGATATGTATACTCACTAGTCTTTTGAGTTCTACTACCACATAGGAGAATCAAGCTTGGTACCATTGTAAAAACAGACATTTCACTGCTTTTCCATTGTGTGTAATCATTACAAATCACTGAAATTCCATGAATTTGGTGCATACTTGAAACTTTACTCGAATGTCTCAGAAACATTTTTTTAAAATACTGTAGCCGTCCCTTGCCAATATTTTCCTTTTCGTATCGTGAGTTATTGTCAAAAGTGTTCATAAAGTAAATGTTCAGGCTTCAGGGGAAGTTCGGCACCCAGGGTAGATGGTTGGAGGTGCAGTGTGAGCCAGCCAGGGTCTGAATTAAACTGGAGCCCGAAGCTACCTTGAGGACCAATTCCAGCACAGATCAGAGTTCAACACTAGAACCAAAATGAGAAATCAGAAGCGACAAATGGAAGTACATCCAGATGCTACAGGGATAGTGAACGAGATTTGACTCTTTATCAGCAAAGGTTGCCTTTAGAAAATCTTTCTCAGGTACTTCTCATCTCTGTGAAGTCTTAAAACTAGCCCTTGGCGGAAGAACACACACTGCTCTAACACAGTCTCTTTGGGACTCATCCCCAAGGAAATGATGTAGAATGATGTTATGGGGTGGCTATTTGTACAAAATATATTAGTGAAAAATATTTAAAATGACTGTGGGAAAGGAATTTGATGCTTAAAGCCAAAAAATGTTACAAAAAAAGACAAAAATGGAGATGGGAACATATGACTTCACCCCTATTTTTCTTCACCAAAATCACTGAAATGAAAGTAAAGGATTTTTGTTTTATTTTAAACATAAGCTTACAGGACAAAGAGAATGGAGGAGGAAACGGCAGCATTTTGGAAGCTGTGCCTGTGGAGGTGAGGCCAGGGGTGGGGGAGGGGGAGCTGCTGCTCCGCAGGATGCTGTGCTCTCTGTTCTACACTGTCCCACAACACCTGGTGCTGTATCCTAGTTCCCAGGGCTCCAACCCAGACCTTAAAACTCACTCTAGTTGTGTCACGAGAACCATGAAACAATGCCTCCCAATTTCAAAGGGAAAATTATTCCCAATCTACGGTTCTATACACAACCAAACTATCAATTACATGTGAAGGCAGAATAAAGAAAGACACCACTCATGGGATCAAAACTGTTCCTCACCAACAGTCTTATCTGACAGTTATCCTGCTACCATGTGCCCTTTCTCAGGAATCTTCTGAAAACTATGCCCCACCAAATAGAGAAATACATGGGTTCCTAGAAAGAGGGGATCTCTGGGGTAGTTGTGAAGGGTGGATCCCAGAAGACACCTGTGCAGCACGTCTCGTGAGCAACTCGTCCAGACTGGAGGTGGACAGAGGCTGTAAGAGGGATTTCTTCAATAAGAAGAATTTTTTTAGGATACCCAATGTGCTTAAATGTATTGAAAGAGACAAGTTTGGCCACAGATTAGTAGTAAAATAGAAAACCGAGCCAAAAAAACAAAAGGCAATTTTTTTTTTTTTAAGAGAGAACACATGTGAGTGGGGCAGGGAGGAGGGGCAGAGGGAAGGAAAGAGAGAGAATCTTTTTTTTTTTTTTTTTAAGAGAGAGAATCTTAAGCAGATTCCATGTGCTGTGTGGAGCCCAATGCAGGGTTCCATCTCGCCATCCTGAGATCATGATCTGAACCAAAATCAAGAGTCAGTTGCTTAACTGACTGAGCCACCTAGGCTTCCGGAAAGGCAATTTTTAAATTCAGGAAAATTCAATAAGGAAAGGAAAAGGAATCCTAGTGCACAAGAGGAGGAGCTGTCATTAGCATTTACATAATCATAACAACAGCAAATACTAATGCAACCAAGGCAAAAATGCAACAGGACCCAAAGATGGAGAGAGGGAAGTGTGAGGAGAGGGGAGTGAGGTGAAAGAAAGCTCTTCCATGATGGAAATTCAAAAGACAATGCCTAGAACTGAAAACTAGTAAGGGACAACACAAGCATGTCATAAGGACATATAGAGATAAATGCAAAAGAATCAGTTAAAACACTTAAGCCTGGTTGCCTTTGTAATATATAGGATGGGGGAGGCTATTGTTTCAAAGTAAGGTTTATAGAGCTATTTATCATTTAAAATGTGTAGGTATAATTTTACTAAAAATTGACTAAATAACAATAATGGAAGTCCTTGAATTTATTACTATAAAATCAACCAACATGTCAAATGTGTGCTCACATTAGAGACAAAACTGAAAAATCCTGACACTGTTTGATTAAGCCCTTAGGATATTCTTAACTAGTATTTAAGAAATCATTTCACTCCCGAGACTCTCCTACTTCCAGATTTGGAGAGAGGGTGCTACACAGATGAGATCTGAATTCCTTTGAAATTTGAGTCTATTTAAATGCAGTTCATCGAACGCAGTGAATACATGTATGGACCAGCTTCTACATATTTTAATGTAGGATGTTCCATTTTAAATGGGCCTCATTTTCAACTGGTGTACTAATGAGGCTTGTTTTAGTTGGGGACAGGATATTAAAAAAATCAGCCTAAATGATAGAAAAGGTCTGTACAGTGTTAAATAGATCCATTGGATTTTTAATGGTCAGCAGTAATTGCACTAAAAATATCAATGACTCCAGGGGCACCTGGCTGGCTCAGTGGGTGGAGCATGCAACTCTTGATGTCAGGATCATGAGTTCAAGCCCCATCTTGGGTGTAGAGTATACTTAAAAAAAAAAAAAAAAAGGAGGAAGCCTGGGTGGTTCAGTGGGTTAAAGCCTCTGCCTTCTGCTCAGGTCACGATCTCAGGGTCCTGGGATCGAGCCCTGCATCCGGCTGTCTGCTCAGCGGGGAGCCTGCTTCCCCCTCTCTCTCTGCCTGCCTCTCTACCTACTTGTGATCTCTCTCTCTCAAATAAATAAAATCTTTTTTTTTTAAAAGGAATTAAGAAAGTTTTTCAATGACTTTAAGATACATGACAAATGCTGATACAAGAAAGGAAAAGCCTACTGTTCAACCAATAAGAGAAAATTTGATCATGCTAAACAGTGTGCTCTATTCTTGCAAAAGGAACCACAGCACGTATGCCAACGGAGGCCATGTAGCAGGTGTGTCACTTTTCTATGCTGGGAGGCAGTTATAATAGACTCAATTCTCTGCTCCTCAGGGAAGCAAGTCAGGTTGGTTCTGTAGGACATTCAGCTATGACCAAATCCCACCCCACAAGTGAACTTTTGATTGACTGATGACTAGCCCAGCTAGGTGTAGCTCTGTAGATATTCCATTATCTTTTGGAAACAGGTGGAAAAAATCATTGCAGGTTGAGGGTGTTTACAAAATGGTCTGGCTGATTCATATGGATCAGTAATCTGAAAAATGAACAAACAAAACCAAGCAGAAGCTATAGGTTATAACATTTTCTCTCTAAATTAAAACTGGAGAAGTAAGATCACAAACTGCTTTTGATTTATTCAGCCTACAGCTAAGTTCTTTAAAAGACTTGAAGATGATACAGTGGGACTTGTCATCTTTAAATTTTGGTACTTGGCAGTAAGAATGGCCTCGGGTGTCAAGGTTATACTAGATGAAATGGTCCTTCCACGTGATACAGTAAGGCATGTGTACAGTAAGTCATGTGTAGTAAAATCCACACTTCCACTTACTTGCTGGCTTATGTCAGGGACTCGCAGCTGGGGCTGACTTTACCCTCTAAGGAACACTTGGTTGGCTTCTGGATGGGGGGGTTGCTACTGACACCTAGTGGGTGGAGACCAGGGCTGCAGCTAAATGTTCTACAATGCAGGGGACAAGCCCTCACAGCAAAGAATCATCGGGCTCAAAATGCCAACAGAATCAAGGTGTGGGATACCCTCATCTACGCGAATTTTCTCGTGTTCAAAAAACAAAAGACAAAAATCTAGCAAAGCTAGTATGACTCTTCTAAAATATCAGGAAAGGGGTTTCTGGTACATCATTCGGGTAGGATTTTGAATAACGCACAGCTTTAAACTTGTGCTCAGAGGTAAAGTACCCAGTCAACTCTGGAAAATAAAGATTATGCATTCAATCTGCTGCTGAACAAATTCCTTAAACTCAAAATTCAATGTTATGATTTTTGGCATGAAAACTTAATTTCTTCTATTTTAAAAATTGTCCAAACCAAATTACACTGTTTCCATCGAGGGTGGAGAGCCTCACCCTGTTTAGCATGTAGGTGCTCAGGAGATGAATAAATGGCATCGTACATCTACATGGTGGTCTAAGATAACAGAGGCCTGAGTTGCGGAGTCAGTAAGTTATAAAGCAGTCTGAGCTGTAACTAAGAATCCCTTCTTAGGGCAGAGGAGGAGGCAGCCACCCATAGTCCCAGTGAGGACACTTCCTTTACTACGTGAGCACAACGGCTACAGTGTAACTGGCAGACCAGTCTTCTCAGAGAAGTTAGAAAACCCACATAGACTCTGACCCAAGAAGCCTTCTTTGCTAGCCAGAACTGGGTCACCCAGCTTAAAGCAGCTAATACCTTTTCCCAATAGGGAAAGTGTCATAGGCTAAGGAGAATGAAGAAATTTGGCAAAGGGTAATAAAGTAAATGAAGCAGACTGACTCAAAGTATCTCTTTAGAAGCAGTCATAATCATAGCTCTCGGGGTAATGGTCCTGAGAGGCTTGGCCTTTAAAACAGTGCTGGGCCGGCAATAAGGACGAATGTTCTTTCAGGAACCCCTGATGTTCCCTTGAAAGCAAATGTAGCAACATGTGTAAGCAAAGAAAAATTTTCCCTTTTTCCCTTCTACGTTCTTTGGCTGGCCTAAGAATTAAACTGACATAAGACAAACGAACAGGAGAAAAACAAATTTAATTCCGTACAAATAGGAGCACATAGAAATATGAGACTCAAAGAAGTGACCAAGCAGGCAGCTTTTATATGTTTCAAAAAACAAAGAAACAATGATTTGTGAAGAACTGACAAAGGGATTTGGGCTTGGGATAGCAAATTAATGAAGAAGTGACAAAGTGGTGCGTACAGCTTTCTCATTCCTGAGTCCCCTCTCTCGGGTGATGAGGGCGCTTTTACCCTCCGGGTGCAGGGAGGGTTCCCTTCACACAGGGAATTTATTTCCTGCTCTTAGGGGGACAAAGAGTGTCCTTCTTGTAATGGATATTTCTTAAATAATTTTAATTCAACATAATCCCTATGCCAACGTGATCCGTATTTTGGAGTGGCATATTTTGCTACCCTTCAGACCTACCTTTGAAACTGCAAGAAGCTTCATAATCCAGAAGCTGAGTTGATAGACTGTTTTACTATTTCACTGAATTAATCTCTAAGTCTTGAAAATAGTTCAGTTCAGTTAAGTAGTTGTGGCCCGTTTTAGGAGGTGGTGATGTAACTGGGCTCCCCACATAAGGCCTATATTGTGCAAGAAAGTTTTAATAAGGCATTTCTATGGAAACAAAAGAAAAACAAAGGTTAATGATGAGAACAAATTATAAACCAGCTTCTGAGCCCAGAGGCAGCCAGTCAAGAAAATTTCTAGAAGCCAGGGTCAGAGCATCTTCTGCAGTTTGAATGTCTCTGATAACCTCACTGGGTACTCAGGTACACTTTCTGAGCGCCACACACAGTGGCAGGCATGAAGACTGTCTAAACATGAGTTACTGTGTCCATTTCTCTGAAGTTTATATCAAGTCGTTCACCTTAAGTTTGCCAGGCTTCGGGGGAAAAGGGCAGTTTTTGTTTTTCACGATTCCAAGTCAAAAGTGGGAAAAAATTGGAAAGGTTAGTTTGGACAGCTATAGCCAAATCTCGGAGGAAACTAGAATTCAGGATCCAGTGGATCTTTCCATCTTACAGGTGGAAAACAAAACCTCAAACTAATTAACAGCACTAGAATCTGATATTTATATAGTGTATTAACTGAAACCTAATTTTTCTATCAAAGATAGGCCTGGGTAAGACTAATTTGTTTGCAAAGTAAATCTAATTTCAATACATTCAGCCAATTTACATAAGTGTAGCAGGAATAACAATTGATGAGATGGGCTCTTCTAAATCTGCTTTGATGGAATTTTTCATAAGGAATCTCAGAAGGAACTTTTTTTTCAGATGGATCTATTAAAAGCCTCTCAAGGCTAGGAAGCCAAGCCCAGCACTTGCCATCAGGCTTCACCTGCAATACCTGTCAATCTGGGAGAATTCCTCTTTTCTCCAGGTCCCCAAAATATCCTGAGGTCCCTGAACCAGCCAGGAAGTGGCCTTTCTCACTCACCTAGTCGGCTGCTAGGAACCCCGTAAGCAAGGTACTAGACCTCTTTTTCCAAGGGGCTTTATTGTTTATTGGCTCTATAAAGTCAATCTTAGTTTCTTAAAGTTGTCTGGTCATATCTGAGTCTGTGTATATTTCTCATATATGACATTACAGTCAAAGCCTTAGTAATGTAACCAATGTTTCCACTCATACTCATTGTAAGAATAGATTCTTATTGAAATTATGCAAATAACTGTATTTCCATAAAAATAAGAATACTCACTAACAGTTTTTAAATGCTGGAGGCATGAGGTGGAGAGAAAAAGTAATTGTTTCAATTCTGCTTATAAAGGAATAATTACACAAATTGCTGTAAATCATAGGTAATTTAAGAGAAAAGAGAAGTTTTCCTGATATCTGGAAAAACCAAACATTAAAAAAAAACACACCAATGTCCAAACAAAAAGTCATAAACAATTATGATCATCTTCCTCAGTTCATTCAGTCCCATGTAATTAATATTTGTTCTGTTTGAATCCAGTTTTTCTTTTAATTCTGGAAATTCTTACCCAGGTCAGCTGGATGCTCTGAAAGTTATCAGAAACCTGTATCCTACAGTACTCGTTAGAGTCCATTCATGAATTTCCTTGAAGATGAAGCACTTTTGCAGGAAAACTTTTACAAAAGCATCTGAGTGAAACAATAACTGTCTGTAAATGATAAAAGACTTAAAAACGGCCATAAAGATCTGACAGAGTTCACCGTAATGCAATTGACAAGAAATTTTGATTATATCTGGGACACACAACATTTTAAGATAATAACTAGAATTACAGTGGTAACATCATCCTGGACATCTGACTTCTAGGAATGTCATATAATTTTTGGAACACTTAAAACAGATACCTGTACAAACACAACATAAAGAAAGCTTGATATTTCTTATTTGACAACACTTCCCATGTAATTTAGCATATCACATAAACCAATTAATTTAGCATCTTTCTTTTATAAAGAAAGAAAACAAATCTTTTGAGATATTCCAGGGACCCTCTCGAAAATTCCAACTTAATTTCCTCGTCAAGAAACTTTATTTAGAAATTGTTTTTGAAAAGTATGTTAAAAATATAAAAAGACTGGGACACTTGACTAAACACGATCACAGATAACTTGAAATAATAATTGTCTATTTAATTAAGTGACAAAAGATTTTAAAGGCAAATATAAAAGGTTACATGTTTTAAGAAAAATTCAGCTCTTACTGTTAACACTCAGTTAAGTAATCAAAGATCTTATAAAGACAACATATAGCACAGGAAATGATTTAAGTAAAACAACATCTTTGCTTTCCAGGCAGATTATTTAAAGGTAAGGAAAACCATTCATAGTATCTTATCAAGAGCAGACTAATAGTCCAAGAAAACTCTGTCCTTTTAGCAAATGAAAGAAAATTATATTAGCAAGCTATTAAAACAAAAAAGCAAGTTTATTATTTTTAAAAACCCTTATAACAATTCAATTTTTAGCCAACGTGACTACAAAAGGTAAAATTTTCTTTCTTTTTTTTATAAATTTTCTTTCTTTCTTTCCTTCCTTTCTTCTGTTTTCCTTCCTTCCTTCCTCTCTTTCCTTCCTCCCTCCTTCCCTTCCTTCCTCTCCTCCCTTCCTCTGGTTGTTTTCCCAAACTTCTATTTCCCTAGTTTGTCCTTTATTTTTCTCTTTTCCATTCTGAAATAATCAGCTTTACTTTAGGGCAAAATTTACTTTCCTTTCCCTTAGCTAGAATACATCTCCATACCTCATACCTTTCCTTAGCTAAAAACACATCCTAATTTCCTTGCAACACAGAGTTGTTCTTATTATTTCTAGTAGTTTTAATTACATACATTAGAAGCATCCTATAGTTGCATCCACAGGGTGGTTCTCAACCTCCAAAGTCATCAGAAGCACCTGGAGAGCTGTGACAACACACATTGTGGGGCCCTATGTCCAGTTTCTGATTCAACAAGTCTCAGTGGACCTTAAGAATTTGCATCTCTAACAAGTCCCCAGGTGATGCTAATGTTGCTGGTCTAGGGACCCCATTCTGAGTATCGGTCTCTATTACCTGGTTATATGCTTCTGTCTTCTACTAGACTGTGAGCTTCTTTTTACACATCTCATCTCCAGGGTCTACCCCGTGTCCAGCAGTCATTCAGTCAATCAACAAATACTTATTGAATGCCTATTATGTGCCAGGCACTATCATAGGCACTGGATCATCAGCTTAAAAATTTATATATTTATATATATATAATTTATATACATATAATTTATATGTATATATATGCAATATATGTATATAAATATGAATGTGTGCATGTGTGTGTGTGTGTGTGTGTGTGTGTGTGTGTGTATTCCTGCCCTCACTGAGCTCTTCTCTGGTACTACACAGGAATTTCTCAATAAATGTTGGAAACTGACCAGTTGTAAAGAAGGAAATATGGCATTTTCATGAAAATTTTCATAGTACTTGGAAATAACAATTTTCCCAGTTCCTAATCCTAGTTTTCCCTATTTTATGTTTCTCCCTTCTGATATCCCTTCAATGTCCAACACATAAATCCATAAACCTGACAGTATACCAGTCTTTTGGATCTTAAGAAATATTTGTTGATTGATTTATAAAACATTTGATGTGGATGATATATTAGTAAGAAAAACAATTTTAACATGAATTTAAGCTTATATAAATCATATATTGAAGCAACTGGAAGGATATAAGCAAATCTCAGTATTTTCATATTGATAAATATTTTAGAATACTTAACTACTAGTTTTCAAATCAGTCTTAGTTATCTCTAAGGATATCTTTCCTCCTCTCTCAATATTTATGGCAGTTCTCAACTGTCTGGTATGAAGACTTTGAACTCTCAGAGGACCTAAGCTGGCTACTGTACAAATAGGGACGTCAGGCAACATTTGGATTGTCCTGTGTATAATTCTGAGAAACTGGTAGGAGGCTTTGTGAGGCCATGTGGTGCTGTGAAAGAGTTGGGGATAACAGCAGAGGCAAATCTGATGATCTCTACACAGCCAAGGCAGGTGCTCCTCGGGATGTCCCTCCCAGGCCTGTGTGGGCCATGGGCTCTGCATTCCCTCCCTAACTCTAGGAAAGTGCTTTGGGCTAATTTTTTGAAAGTTTCTCAGGAAATAGAAATGAGAGGTCTCACAAATAGCAATTTGGAATGTAAAGAAACTGATCATAATGTTTACTGGAGATTTTCATTATTCTTAAGGTTTATGAATATTTTTAAAAGATCTTCCATTGAAAGCCATGAGACACTCTGTTAACCGTATGAAGGGAAAAATGGGTAGCATTCATGAATGGAATTTGACAAAGGGTTGTTTCAATATAACAGACTAAAATATTTCTTCACCATAAGCAAATTTGCTGTTATTAGTGATTTCAAGAGTCAGTGATATCAAATGGCAATACTGCCTCAGGATAATAGTCTCTTTCTACTGTTACCCCAAATCAGTGATTTAACACCCTCGTCCAACAAATCATTGTTATTTCTATATATCAAAAGATTTTTTAAAAAATTAATAACACTGTTAGGAATATACCTTTTATAAGGGGGATCTGGTATGCCACCTTCAATTTTTATGATTCAATCCTGATTAAATTCTGATTATTAAAAAGCTTTAGGTATAAATGTGAGCTTTTGGTGAGCCATACACTGACTTAAAAATGGCTAGGTCATCATTTATTGCCCTGGAACAGTTTACTATCACCTTCATAATCTGAAGGAATTATTTTTTAAAAGGTGTATAATTCTCTGCTGAGATGTGACCTCCAGTGAACCAGCCCCTTTCAAAAAACTGGCTAATATAAAGCTAAGACAAGAAGAAATTAACCTCTGTGGCTGAACAATTTGTCTCATTAAATCATTGCTACCTCATTTAATGTAATAAAAGAACATACCACCATATTCCAGAAAATACACAAATCTAAAATAAAAATATTCTCATTAACATCATCCATATGGTAGGAATAAATTAGCTTCCTTACAATTTTTCTCAGTTATTCACAAAATCCACCCTTATTTTCCGAGTTAACAAGGCTGAATTTTAAAAGTGCAAATACAAATTCTTGAGGCCTCACTCCAGTTTAGACAGGACTTCTTAGTGGTTTCCAAGACACAACTTTTTGTTTTGGTGCTGTTCTTCATCCGGAGGTAAGGGTCTCAACACACCATCTAGTGATCAAGAAGAACTTACTATCAGGAAAACGTCACTTCAAACACATGGGTATTAAAGTCATAGTGGTTGATGCTTAAGTTCAAATAATGCTTAAGTTCAAAAGGAACATTCATTTTATTTTACCTTCAAATTCTCAACTGCTGAAGAACAGATTCTAGATAACCCACTCAGGCAGTATGGTGTCTGCGCTGTTAAAAAGTGGATTCACTCAACTCTGAAATCTATACTTTAAAAGGGTAAATAAATGGTATATGAATTCTATTGCAATAAAGCTGTTACAAAAATTGAAAAAGAGGATGATTTTTTTGTTGATATAAAACATTTGTTCAAAAATATATACAAAACATGACCTTGCAGCTCAGTGAACAGTCCACAAAGCAAACCTACACCTGACCATCACCCAGGTCAATAATGAAAACATCGCCAGCAAAGCAGAAGCCTTCCTCTTGCTCCCTCCCTCCCACAACCTCCCCTTCCAATCTCAGGACTGCTAAGGGCAGCAGCATGTCTTCCTTTCCTTAGTGATGTGGGAACAACAAACCCTGGATACGCATCCTTTATTGATTGTAGGTGGCAGATATCTCGTAGTATATGGCTCGCCTTTGTACTCTTTCAATGATATCTTTTGATGACCAGATGTTCTTAATTTTATAACCCCTCAAACACTATTACTGAAAACACATTCTTTAATCAGATCCATATATATTTTTCTTTCTATTTTTTCACTCTTTTTCCCTGATTAATTTTTTCAAAAGATGGAGTGGGTAGATATTTATTTTTTTCCAGATTGCAAATAAAAAATATACTACTTGAATAAATAAAGCTAAATTCAGGACAGAGATAATCAAGGTATACATAGAAACTAGAGAATAGAAATTATTTTTGTAAAGACCTCTTCATTTCCTGATTTTTCAGAGTAATCAAATCCTTGTTATTATCAAAAACTTTTTACTTATTATAGTAAACTTCCATTTACCTAGAATCCAAATAGCTAGATAACACAGCTTATGTTTAAATATAATAACTGTGGGGGCACCTCAGTGGTGCAGTCAGTTGAGTCACAGGTTTCTGCTCAGGTTGTGATCTCAGGGTCATGAGACTGAGTCCCATGCAGGGCTCTGCACTCAGAACAGAGTCTGCTTAAGACTCTCTCCCTCTCGGGGTGCCTGGGTGGCTCAGTGGCCTTCGGCTCAGGTCATGATCTCACAGTCCTGGGATCGAGCCCCGCATTGGGCTCTCTGCTCAGCAGGGAGCCTGCTTCCCTCTCTCTCTCTGCCTGCCTCTCTGCCTACTTGTGATCTCTCTCTCTGTCAAATAAATAAATTTTTTTTTAAAAAAAAGACTCTCTTTCCCTCTCTCTCTGCCCTTCCCTTCCTCCCCTCACCTCTTCCCCCAAACTCCCCCTCTGCCCCTACACTCTCTCTCAAATAAATAAATAAATCTCTAAAGATAATAACATGTAACAATAACTAATGATCAAAATTATGTCTAAGGAATTGTAAGATCTCCCCAAGATGACATTACATTAAAAATATCTGTTAATATGCAAATAATAAAACTATGAAGACCAGTAATTCATTTAACATGAATTATCATGAATTAGCTGTGATGACTTTAGTTAGATTATTCAAATAACCAGAGGATTTCCATTCTCTGGCCAATCTCTACAAATGTGCCTTTACTTTGGCTCTACAACCATCTGTATTAATTATACACATTTTCCCTTTCTAACTGTCCACCAAGCTTTAGTTTGGTATAAAAGAGCATGGTTGCTTAGTCTTTCCTATACATTTAATTTATATATTCAACGTGTACATGATTATTTGTATAAAACTGCAGATTCTATAGGACTGATTACATACCAGCACTCTCCATCTAACCTGGCATATAGTAGATACACAAATGTTTGTGAACAAATTGAATGGCAAAAATCTAGCCTGCAAAAAGAGCATGCTCTGTCAGCAACCACAACATTAGAATGCACTATGGAACCTTTCTTCTCAACAACAAAGTTAAGCTTAATGAGACTTTTAAATACTTACTCTCTTTGCTTTCAGGCTCATTCTGTTCACCAACACAAGTTCCTGATGGATGCAGCTGCCACTGTAAAAGGGCACAAATCTTTTATATGTATGTTTACACTTGATCTTAGCCAAAAGGCTGAGAAGCGATATGTGTATGTTTAAGAAGGATTTAATAAATAGCATTTCAGCACCCTGCTGTCAAATATCAAAACATTTTTTTTTTAATGTAAGAGAAAAGAGTTAATGGGGCGCCTGGGTGGCTCAGTTGTTAGGCATCTGCCTTTGGCTCAGGTCATGATCCCAGGGTCGTAGGATCGGGCCCCACGTCGGGCTCCCTGCTCTGTGGGGAGCCTACTTCTCCCTCTCCCACTCCCCCTGCTTGTGATCTCTCTCACTTTGTCTCTCTCTATCAAATAAACAAATAAAATCTTAAAAAAAAAAAAGTTAGTATGTTCATACCAACCAAGCCCTAATAATGACCCTGAATGACATGACTTCTGGGATCAGAATCAATATTCTTAGAGAAGAAAGAAACTTTAAAATCCTTTACCTTCATGTTAGAGGTAAGGAAGTAGAAGACCAGTAAAATATAGCGACATGCCCAGGGTTACACACTGAGGGCAGCAATAGAATTAAAACCTGAATCTGTCTGCTCAACATGATAGAATTTCTGCCATACCACACTCTATCTCCAGGTCCTACAGCATCTTATGATAGCTACAGAAGACCTAGATATTAAAGAGTGAAAATGTGACCAATATTATCTTGCCTTTTAATAGAGTCATATCACACCACAGAGCATATCTCCTCTGATTTCAGTTTTCCATCTCAACCATTCAGAAGGAAAGAGGGAAGCCTCAGGGTTCTCAGTACTGAGAAGCCTGGAACAGTTGAGAAGAAACACTGAGTGTAATCAGTACCTTGTGGCACAGCCCTTCTTTTCTCACTTGGCTAGAAGTCCCCATCATCAGAATCACTAACGACTTGACCAAAAAGGCTCTATCTCTAGAGAGGCACAATTCAGTGTCCCAGGTCCTCTTCCATAAGCACCAGTGAGCTCAGCAGATCAACTAGCTAATATCATGATCCTTGGGGGGGAATCAGATACCAGACAAATCTTTTGCCATGTCTAAAAAAGTCTTTGGAAGGGAAGGACATCTAGAATTGGTTGGTCACCTATAGAAATGGGGGTACCAGGAAAAAGAGGATTTATAAAGGATGGGAAATAATATATGAACTTAAAAAAAAAAAGCATGTTTCGAAACATGTCAAACCACTAAACTCTCTTCATTTGGGCAAAGTAAAAACTACTAACTCTGAATGTGTATTTAAGGATAATCATAAAAAGAGTATTTCTAACAGTAAGGAACTTAGGA
Source organism: Nasua narica (assembly GCA_028533885.1). NCBI lineage: Eukaryota > Metazoa > Chordata > Mammalia > Carnivora > Procyonidae > Nasua > Nasua narica. The sequence goes on along the minus strand of CM052810.1, from coordinate 52,649,057 downwards.
GCCATTTAAGTGCCTCACAACAGGGGAATGGTTAAACAAGTTATATCTTCATCTCTGAAGAATTATCAATGACAGAGAAAATAAAACAACATGTTAACAGTGGTTATCTGTAAGCTGTCAGAGAATATCTGTTCTTTTTTTATGTCCTTAGTCCTCTACAATGAGCATATACTACTTTCATAATTAAAAAAAAGTAATATGACCTAATAAAGAAAAATCCACATGTATTAAATAGAAAAAAAGAGGTTTTGAATAATGGATGTGGGACTACACTGGTAAAATCTATTCCTGGAAATAGTGTTGCAGCCCTAACCTAGTCTGCACCAATTCCACGGAACATACCAATTATCTCAAGGTATATGGTAACACCTCAAAGAGGAAAACACTATATTTTCAAACAAAATTAATTTCAATTTGCCTTATAATTTTAAAACTATCATTTTTTTGGATACTCCTATATGACTCTTGACAATCTAAAAATAAGTATAATCATTAGTGACGTTCAAATTTAGAATGAATATTAGTTCATGTTAGTCACTTGTATTTACGAAAGTAGGCATTCTAATGAAGCAGGTAGTTGAAACCATTTACATCAAATTGCAAACCAGACCAGAGGAGGGAAAGGATGAGAAGGTGGAGAGAGCTAACTGTCACTGGAAGGAGCACAGAGAAGAACCACGTGCACCTGAGCGGGATACCCCTGGTGGGTCTTGGCCCATCTCTGCCCAGGGGACTCACTGCCTCTGTTTCTGTCACCGTATCTTCCCTTCTTCTGATCTCTTCATGCTCTTCACAGTGGCAAAGCTACTCAAATCCACCAGTAAGCAACATATTTCAGAATTCACTTTTTCTGTGAATTCACTGGATTCACAACATATTTCAGAATCTGTCAGTCACACTCCTGAAGGGCAAGGTCATTTAATCTTTATGGAGAGAATGTGAAAAAACCTATTTCTTCCTACTCCTCAGGAGGAATGAAGACACAGAAAACAAAAACAGAACCAGATTTCCCTTTGACTAGCTGGATCTAAGCCTCTGTTTATTTACTTTCACAAAAGAGGCAGCTCTCTCATCTCTCCTTTCTTTCAGGGCCCTTCTTTTCTTTTAAAAATCATGATAAACTTTAAATAAAACTGGAAATAAAAAAATAAATGACAAAAATAAAAACGGTAAATATTTATGATACTTCACACACACACACACACAGAAACTAGACAATGTGTTTTATAGTTTTCAACTTTTAAATATAAATTACAAATATAAATGTATAAGTGTATACATACATATAGACAGTCTAAAAATATCTTTTTGGTGCCTTATATGTTCCAGGCACTGTGTGACTCAAAACAGAAATGTAAACTGGAAATATTTTTTTAAGATTTATCTATTTATTTATTTGAGGTGGGGGGAGGGACAAAAGGAGAGAATCTTAAGCAGACTCCCCACTGAGGGCAGAACCCAATGTGGGGCTCAAACTCATGACCCTGAGATCATGACCTGAGCCAAAATCGAGAGTCAATTGCCTAACCAACAGAGCCACCCAAGCGCCCCAGTAAACTTGAAATTTATAAAGTTATATTATATGCTTTTTATACCCACTGAAAATTCTTATATATAAATGTTACATTAAATGCCAGAATTATTAAAAAGCAGTATATGATTCTGGGTAGGGTCCTTTTGCTCTACAGAACACTGGGACAACTGTGAACTTTGGCATCTGTGGATGAAATGGCAATAATGTATCAATGATAATTTCCCAAGTTTTGTGGCTGTATTATGGTCTTTCAGGAAAATCTACTGTTTGAGGAAATATTAAACTATTTGAGAGTGATCTGGTTATCATATCAACAAGCTACTCTCAAAGGTTTCTGGGAAAAAAAGTTCTTTGTAGCATTTTGTAACTTTTCTGTATGTTTGAGATTGTTTCTGAAAAAGTTTAAAAAAAAACCCTACATAGTGAAACAAAGTTCTAAGTTTTCCACCAACTACTTTACTAATTTTTTTGAAATATCAAATATTAAATCCCTTCTTTTTCTGATTTTTCCCGTGAGAAACATGTCGTGAGTGCATGCGTGCGTGTGTATGTGTGTGTGTGTGTGCGCGCACCGCGCAAGTCCCTGTCTTTTGGGTAATTCTAAACTCTTTTTTTTTCCCCTAAATATTTTTATTTTATTTTTTTAGTGTTACAGTATTTACCATGCAAACCAGAAGGGTGAGGGAAGAGATGAGTCAGGGATTTTCTTTTGATAGCCACCAGATGGCACCAAAGGGACCATTAATTCAAGATTTGTAAGGTCAAGACTATGCAACTCTCTAGAAACCTATAAATTCTTAAGACAGAATTTAAGCTGAACATTTGCAATAAGGTAAGTGCTTGTACATAAAAATAAACTCAGTAATAATAGTTTGTTGGAACTCTTTAAAAGTGTGGGAATCACTAATTTAAAATATTAGTAGGGTACCTGACAATATAATAAAAAGTATACTTGAAAAAAAATGTGAATCTACTTACTGTAAATTTGCTAACACCCTCAAGTTCTCCAAATCTCATGTAAGAGATGTCTGCCTTCTTTTTTCCAACATCTACATCTCCAGCATAGATCTGTTTTATGCCTGCACCTTTAATTAAAGGTACACACTCATCACATGGGCACTTTGTGACAAAAATCATACTTTTTTCTTCTGGCTTTATTTCTTGACATCTACAAAAAATTTATAAATATTAGAAAGATAGCTTCCAAAAGGAGAGTTATATTTAGAGAAATCCTTAAATACTAAAATTGAGCTGATTTTAAAAACAGATTTACATTATAAATAATTATAAACTTTATTCTTGCCAAATGTACAAAATATATAAACTCAGAAAATGTTAATATACAATCTGAACATGACAGTTATTATAATTAAAATTCATTTATTTAATCTAAGCAATCAGTAAGATGTTCGGTATTAGATTACTAATAAAAATGGGAAAAGATAGACACTGAAAGAGGGAGAGAAGGAGAGCAAGAACAATGCTTTCTACATTAAGAACTCTGTAGTGCCACAGTTAGGGGTGAAAACTAACATCCTCCTTGCGAGTTTACCATGAGAGATTAGACATTAGCTCATGATGGGAGCCAAAAGATCTGACCCTTATCTAGTACCTACTGGGTATTTAATAAATGCCTGCTAAATTGATAGATGAATAAATAAAATTCTGCTTTGAGTTATAGTTCCTTTACTTCCTCCCTGAGGATACTTTGCTTCAATAAACATTTGGCTTTGACAGATTCATGCCTCCATACAAATAAAGCAAGTAAATCTGTAGTGATGAGCACAAGGCCAAGAACAGAGGACTTGTTTGCTGGGGTAGTTTAGCACTGAGGAATGCTCTCATCTGAGGCTACAGGGGTTGCATTTGCTGGTTCTGTGGTTTCTACCGCTCAGTCAGCTGTCTTACACCACTGCCAGCCTTCCAGATCCATCTCCCTAGTTCAGACTCATTTTGTTTGTGTAGATCAGAGCAACAGAATTTTAAGCATCTGGTCTATTTAATATACCTATAAGATGGTCTTGAAGCATCTGGTGCTATCTGAAGCAAGAATGGCTTCCCTTTAAGTAAGCATCTCAATTGCCACAATCCTACCAGACTTTCAAAACTCAGCTCATATGCCAGTTCCTCCTTATAGCGTTCCCTCTCGGTGCCCCTCCATCTGTCACAGTCCCTGAATTTCCACAGGACTTTGTGTTGGCCTTTCCCAGAGAACCCATCATTTTAGCTTGAACTCAGCCTTACCTTGAGGAGCACTATAAGCTCCTCAAGGACAAAAGTTGTCTTACTCAGTTTTGAATCCCCTAAGATCACTCCCTTAATGGTAAATGGAGAAATGTTTGTGGAAATGATCTAGATTAACATCTGAAGGGAGGTAATGCCAGTTATGATCTCCCACAAAAACCATGTTAAAGCAATTTGGTTCAGAATAAAATCTATATATCCATAGATACACGTGCTCTAGATTTAGAAAATAAAGGACATCTTACAATTTGGAAATATGGAAGACCCTAATGACAAACTTCAAGCAGTTTTAAATCGGAGACAAGGTAGACAAGAAAAAAAATAGGCACGCTAGCAAATTTAAAGGCCTGGAGGACCTCTGACAATGGGTCAGCTCAGGCAGCAAACAGCAGATATAATAAAAATTATACTTCTAAAAAGAATATTTCTTAGAATTAAAAAAAGGAAATTAAGCTAAAAGAAGACTAATTTCAACTAACCTTTGCCATGTTTTTTTTAAGCCCTTGCACGTTTTCAAAAAAAGACAGGCGAATGAATTTCATACCTAAATGTCAAGGCATTCTGCTCCGCATGTACAATGTATCTGAATTTCCTTATTTCTCTGTCTTTCTGTTTGTCATCCATGTGTGGGAAGTCAGCATACTCGGATCCAACAGGAAAAGCATTATAACCGCATCCTATGAAGTACATCGCCCCTGTTCCATCACAACTTCTCTGTGATAGTGAGCAAACCAACAAAGGTGAGCTGTCAACATTCTTAAAAAAAAGGCAACCGAGAGTGTATTTTAAAGCCTGGTATCATACTTTATATAATTAATTCCATTTTCTATGACCAAAAGAAAAAAAATCAATCTTATATCCTCCTACTGCAGTGTGGTCTTGTCAAAGCTAACTTTCAAGAAGGCTGATCATTTCTGATACATAGTCTCAGTCCTTGAGATTAAACACTAGCTTGAGATTAAACAGTCCTTGCATTAAACACTAGTTTAATTAAATACTTGTTTAATTCAAATTATTTCACTTGATTCCGACATCTCTTCCCAAATAGGTTACAGGATACGAGAGAACAGAAACTATGTTTTATGCCTCTTTTCTATGCCTTAAAGTACACCTGTTAGAGTGTTCCATATAATAACAGGTCCTCAGTAAATAATTGTTAATTTCATATATGCTGTCCTACCGGTTAACAAGTCAGAAATTCTAAAAATATTTCAAACCATTTCTACTATTGAACTAAAAATATGCTACTGTGATACAGTTGAAAAATAAAAAAATGTGCTTTCCTTTTTAAAAAGATTTTGTGTATTTATTTGAGAAAGGGAAAGAGAGAGCATGAGCAGCTGGAGGGGCAGCGGGAGAGGGAGAAGCAGACTCCCTGCTGAGCAAGGAGTCAGACACTGGGCTCAATCCCAGGACCCTGGGACCCCGACCCGAGATAACAGCCAACCGACTGAGCCACCCAGGTGCACCCCCCAAAAATGTACTTTCCTTTATTCTTCATATTTATTGAGCCTCTATTGTGCTCTTATATATATATATTATATGCATATTGTGTGTGTGTGTATGTGTGTATATATATATATATATTTATAGTGGAACTTTTTACTTAAGCAGCTCTTTTTTATTTCTCATAGTCAATGGCATATTACATATAATACGAATGCTTTATCAGTTACTAGAGTGAAATATTGTACAAATCATAAGTGTTTATAATAATTTGGAATATGCTGTAAGCCTTGGTAGATTTCAATATAACTATTCACGTGATAGTTTCAATAGACTCATTAGTATGATAAAAATCACTGTTATGATGAGCCAACAAAAGCTTACAAATAAAATGTTATCTCACTAGTAATAATGAATTATTCTTGAGCATTTACTACATGTCAAACATCATGCTGAGTTTTATATGTATTATTTCATTTAATCAATCCTCACAACAACTTTGAGAGTAGTACTATTAGTTTTTCCATTTTAAGGATAAGGAAACTGAGGCCCAGAGAGATTAAACTTATCTAGGGTTACAATGCTTAGCAACGCAGCCTGAATTCCAGCCCAGGTTGCTAGACTCCATGTCTTTCCACTTTACCATGCTGCCCACTATAGATAGCTTGACTGGAAACTTAAATTCTTACAAGCACTTGAGAACCAGATGTTAAGCCAAAGGCTGCTGGGCATTCATATAAACACAAATGAGAGTTCCAACCATAGGCCAGGCACTGTGCTAGGTGCCAGGAACACAGCTATAAACAAGGCACAGAATCCTTGCCCTCATGAACCTTATAATCTGGAGATAAGAAATTGTGCACACAATTTCAACTGTGATGAGTGTCATAAAAAAGCTGCACAGAATGCTATGGGAGTTTTTGGTAGAGGAACCAAAGATAGAGTTTCTTTGGTAGAGCCGAAAGATATTTTGCGGGTGGAATTCGTAGCACTTGGTGGTTGATTATACGTGTGTAGTAATAGGGAACAGGATGGTGACCACTGATGAAGAAATAGGTTAGCAGGGAAGATACTAGATTTTTGGCTAGGTTGAACTTGAGGATCTTTTGACACATCCAGGGAAATTACTTGCTATAAAGTCTAGTGAGGCAAAGCCTAGGCTCCCTACTCATCTTTGAGTCAGCCTTATAGTCACTAAGTGTCTCTTGATTCTCTGCCCTTCCAACCCATCCCCACAACTCCAAGTCCTCATACGTCCTCTTTATTAGCTCCCTATTTGCTGTGTAGCCCCACTTCATTCCTCTTTTTAGTGTAAATCTGATCAAATAATTTTCCCACTTCAAAGATTCTTGGATTGTACTGTCCATTAGAGTAGCCACTAGCCACAAGTGGTTAGTCTGAATTGAGAGGTACTGTAAATGTAAACTATACACAGGATTATGGGGAGTTACTACTCCCCCAAATGCAGAATATTTAATTAATAGCTTTTATATTGATTACATATTGAAATAATATTTCTGGGTATTTGGTTAAATATATTCTTAAAATTAATTCACATTTCTTTTATTTTAAAAAGATTTTATTTATTTATTTGCCGGAGAGAGAGAAAGAGAACTAGCAGGGGTAAAGGCAGGCTGAGGGAGAAGCAAGCTCCCTGCTGAGCAAGAAGCCCGATGCGGGACTTGATCCAAGGACCCTGGGGTCATGACCTGACCCAAAGACAGATGACTAGCTGACTGAGCCACCCAGGCATCCCATCATTCTATTTTTTTTTTAATGTGTCTCCTAGAAAATTTAAAATTATGTGTGTGACTTGTCTTTTATTTCTACTGGTTAGCACTAGAGTATCCCACTGTTGAAAAGATAAAGTCCAAATTCTTTACATGGTATACAAATTTCTTCATGGTCCAGTCTAATTTTTTGCTACTCTACTATAGAGTATAGTATAGTATGTAGAGTACATACTATATACCAAATCACTTGAATTTTCTCACATTCTCTCTCATACCTCTACCTCTGCATATTATCCTCCTAGTCATACTGATTTACTCTGCCTGATGCCTTCCTACGCATTCTTCAAGACTAATAAATAGCACCTTACCTCCTCTAAGAATATTTTACTCATTTCTCCAAGCAGCATAGAGATTCCTCCTCCACGATCTCCCAGTGTCATGTTATAATTACAGTTATATACCAGTCTATTTTTGCTTCCCTGTCTGCATTAATAATAGACTATTTAAAGCCAGCAAGGGCAGAAAATGTGGTCTTTAGCTCCCCACTATTCACTGTGGCACAGTGCCTCCCCTGTGGAGATGTATAATAAATGTTTGCTAAATGAATGAGTCTATCTAGACAATTCTTGAGGGAATGATCAAATGTTTATAGAATTTAGTAAATACACCCAATACAAAATATTAACCCCAATGGGTCAATAAAACGTAATGTACTTAAGATTGAACTATGTTTAGGAGCACCTGGGTGGCTCAGTCATTAGGCGTCTGCCTTCGGCTGGGGTCATAATCCTAGGGTCCTGGGATCGAGCCCCGCATCAGGCTTGCTGCTCAGTTGGAAGCCTGCTTCTCCCTTTCCCACTCCCCTTGCTTGTGTTCCTTCTCTTGCTGTGTTTCTGTCAAATAAATAAAATCTTTGAAAAAAAAAATCGAACTATGTTTAAATAAAATCAAGGTTAAACATCTAAAGAATGATTTCCAGAGGTGCCTGGCTGCCTCAGTCAGAAGAGCACACGACTCTCAATCTTTGGGTCATGAGTTCGAGCCCCACATTGGGTGTAGAGATTTCTTAACTAAATAAAATCTTAAAAAAAGGAATAATTTTCATACTTACAGATTTTCCTTCTGCCCAAATGACTGCTCCAACTCCAGTTTTATGATCCTCTGAAAGATAAATGTCATTTAACTCAGTAAAGATCAATAATTCATTAGTTTCAGAAATATGTTTCCAAAAATAATACATATTATTGAAAAATAATTTACAATGTAGCAACGATCCTTGACATCTTTACTAATTATAGAAATAAATACATTTTTATTACTAAATAAATTTATTTAGTAAAAATTTACCACTTAAATAAATACTTTTAAGCATGGACTATGGAACTAGGTACTAAATAACCAGGCAGTGTCACTACCGACCCAATCACACATGATCTATATGCAGAGCTCATTAAAATGGCAGTGCCCACAGTCAGATCACTTCAAAGCTGTAACCAGAACATGGTGTAATTTTATAGATTCTCCACTAAGTCAGCTTCTAAAAGACTATTCTAACAGATGATGAAATTGATTTAATAAGAAATTCTGGAACTAATGGATTTAATGTAACAATAATTCACAACATTCAAATCTGTCTTCTACCATTTTTTTAACACTCTAATCATGGAAAATACATTTTGCAGAAGCATTCTTGCTAAGAAAAAGTTCAAACTCATAATACAAACAAAAAACAAGTTTTTATGTGCATAAAAATATATACACATAAAACTCTGACCTTCAGAGTTTACCTGAAGGGAAAAAGAATGACAACTTAGTGAATGAAGCTCATTTCTGAATCAAGTGGTAGAAGTTATAAACATGAGTTATAATTTCCCTGCTGAACCCAAACCTCTGCAACAAATAAAGCTGTATTTCTTAAAACCATTAATCTGAAACAGAAAGCTTTAAAAAACCAAAATAGAAATTCTGCATATCAAGGATTGACTTTTTCTCTCTAGTAGTACAAGGGTAAGTTTCAAATTTCTAAGACAATTATACACTAATTACGAAAACATAGTATTTATCAAACTTAACAAGGGACTGATGAAGTTAAGTAGGTACACTTACACAGAGATGGTACCAATCATCTGTGAACTTACTCTAGGGCATTTTCATATTGGTAAGGAGTACATGAAACCGTAGTTTCACCCTACAATTTCCTAAAAGTTAATCCCCCAATGATAACTTTATTTTACCCAGGTATTAAAAACAAGTTTGCCTTATAAGTAAATTTTAGAAGTTATGATAACATAATGAAGTCCCCCATCTTTAGTTCAAGTAAGCTCCAGTTTTCAAAATTATATCACAAAGCATCTGTGTAATTTATCTGAAGCACTTTTTACCCATCATCTCATTTTTACCCTATAGGTAAAGCAGCTATTTCCTTTTCTAGATGAGAAAACAGGCCAAGAAATCAAGTGACTAAAATTTAGCCCTCCAGATGAAACCTACCCCTCCCTTTGATGTTAAGAATTTCGTAACAAAAATTTCTCTCTATTGAATGCCCAAGTAGAGTGGTGAGGGAAGTCCCTGTATTCATGAAATGTATAGTCCGATGTGGGGCGGAAACAGGAAGGGGTTAACACAGAACCACCTGTATGCTGTGCTGTACTAGGAAGGAAATGAGGAGTGGAGGGTATGGAAAGGCTTGTTCTAGAGTGGAGATTCATGAAAGAGATTGTGGTGTAAACAAAATTTTGTTCCTTCCAAGATCTTCAGAATATAACATGAGGGGGAAAGAATACAATTATGGCTTTACACTCATTTCTAAGGCAAGTGGCAGAAGTTATAAACATAAGATTATATTTGCCTGAAAAACCAAAATCTTTAAGTAAAATTATCCTTAATATATGTGTAAACCTGAAACAAAAAAAATGAGAGACTGAAATAGAAATTCTTCGTATTAAGTCCCTATTTTTCCTACCAACAACACAAGTATTTTTCATGTTTTTTTAGTCTCAGGAGCCACTTTTTCTGTTTCAGTCCGGGGACAGACTAAACATTGTCAGGAGGGGGAAAATGGGATTTTCCATCAGTATGCAGCTCTACTGCCTAGCTAAGTTTAGTTACACCAACAGAATATTCTTTATAATGCCTTTTAAAATCAGAATAAAATTTCATCCATGTTAGATGGAGATTTCCTACAGCTCCAAGACTGGATGACAGATGAGGTAATTTCTCAAGATTCTTTCCGTGTCTGTAAATTTTACAGAAATTGCTCCCTGTAATCTGCTCATTCACAAGGTTTTCTCTGCACACCTTTGAAGGAAAGGTCAATTTATAATCACTGAGCCCAATTTCTGAGACTCTTATCACTGAAAATCAGGGAACTCTTTATCCCATGGCTCTGGGTCACAGGTGTGGCTATTTAGCTCCTGATTCTGGGGTCATGACAGAGTTTGATCGAGTGTGGTCCATAGCCCATTTTATCAGAATCACTAGATGCTTGTTAAAAGGGAGGCCTCCTGGCTCCCATGGAACTCTGAAGCAACCTCTCCAAAGGAGTCAGACAGGGCTCAGGAACCCGCATTTTTCATGAGCATCCCCTCTGATTCATAGGCATATTGCAAGTTAAGAACCACCAAGTTAAGATCTGAAACAGTTAACTTTCGTGGCTACTCCACCCTATTCATCATTAATGTCATGGTTTAGGAGGAAGGCATAATACTGTTTTGGAAAGCAGTTAGTCTAAGGGAAAAGAGGACCCCCAAAAAAGATAAAAAATCACACTTGAACCAGATAGATAAGATGCAATGCCCTCCTAACTCTTTTCCCCACTCTAGAGTCTAAATGAACACTGTCACTTTTTTGCTAACTCAAAATGTCCTTTAATGATGTCTCTGTGGATCCTATTTATTCATCATTCAAAAAGTAATTAAGTACCTACTTCTTACTTTTAGAATTCCGTTGTTAGAGGTTTTGGAATTCATTTTACTTGTGTATATTTTTAAATAAAATGGATTAATGAAATGGTGTCTTCACTTTGAGAGTGAAATAGTCGTCAAAGCAAACTGAACAGAGTGAAATTAAAAGTCTAGGTTATTAGGAGCACACTCTGTCATGGGGATATCTACCTTGCTGGACTGTCCTCAGTGTTAAATGAGATACATACATAAATTTCCCGGCTCTGTGCCTAACACATTCTAAGTGCTCAATAAATTGTTATTGTTATCATTTATCATCAATGAAGAATACAGGTCCAGAATTCCTTATCAATCCCTTATATCAAATTTTTGGGGGGACAGCCTGATATACTTATTTTTGTGGCCACACCTGATCAAATATTTAGTGCAAATATTTACACATTTTACTCCATATGTATGTGCTTGATTACAACGTACTGCTTCAGGTCCCTCCCGGAGTGCTGTGTCATATGCAATATATGTAACCCTATTACCTTTCTAAAATCTGAAAAATTCTGGACTCCTTTTCATCTGGCTCCCAGAATTTTGGATAAGGGATTGTGGACCATCTATCTTTGGCTATAAAAAGATTTCCTTTATCCATTCAACACGCTGTGCTTAAATGCTAAGGAAACGACGATGAACACAAGGTCCTCTTCCCTGGAGGAGCTGACCGTGGAGTGGAGCGCACGCTGGAGAGCTGCGCCCTCGTCAAGATTTGGGTTCCAGGCAAACAGTCATACACAATCGAAAATTTAACCTTGAAAAATCTTTTAAGTTACCCATCAAGTGCAAAAGCACAACTTTACCTACAAAACTCTGCACAGAAATAGTGGATAACTTTATCATTAGAGTATCTTATAAAGAGCACGGAGGCAAATTGGTATCTATACATCACCACATCTCTAAACACTGAAATCATACATGGTGTGATTCTCCGACGAGAAGCAGGAGGTATTGAGATCAAGTAAAAGAACAGCATATGCCTATCTCACTCTGGAATCGGCTGAATTCTTATTAACAAAGGGGAATTAGTAAATTAGAGCTGTAACAGCTATTCCCATTTATGTTTCTGTCCTTCCAGAATGGTTTAGAGAAAAATTCTTCAAAAAGCTGGGGGTTTTTTTGGCCAAGACACTAATGCATAGCCCACGATACAACATAATGACACTAAATCAGACAACAGTTGTTTGGAGTCATATAGTTTGCACCTATAGTAAAACCAAATTCTTTAATAAAAATTGAGTATTAACCCTGCTGAAGATCCAAATTCCTTGCAGAACTTTAAAAATTTATAAGCCTAGGTCACATCCTTATGGACTCAGTTCAGTAAGTCTGGGTTGGAATTTAAGCATTTGTACTTTTAATAAAAGTTTTAATGGTGATTCTGATATGCTGTCAGTTGAGAATCTCCATTCTACTAAAAGTACTTTCATTGCAGTCTTTGTTTAGAATATACTGCAGACCAGTGGCATTTGTATGGACCTTTTCTTATGATTTTCTTTCTTCTCCTTCTTTCTTGGGATAAGCTAAAAAATATCTTCCATTCACCAAATCTTAGTCTACTGCTCCTTCTACTTACATTTTCCCCCCTTATTTCAAAAGTTGCATTTAAAAAAGTGATCATGATTCCTTGAAAAATCTCATGCCTGGTAAGATGTGAAAACATTGTTCTATAATTGGATATCCAGATGCCATCTTTCATCACAATAAAGAAAATTCCCAAGCAACATTTTCCTTTTTCACATATACACTCATGGACAACTTAATAAAGTAAAAACGTCTGATTTCTCCACTTGCTGATTAAAGACATAACCAGCACTTTCTCAATACTCCTTTACTTCGATGCTGTTAGTTATTCTGAATTCATGTTTTTATTATAAAGATTTTTAAAGTTTTTATTAAATGCTGAATACATACAAAATATTGAAGAGTTAACTAAAAATTAATGATTTTAGTTCTCTTTCCTTTCTCTTTTTGTCCCATCCCTGGATGGCCCAATGATCAACGAGATGATAAAAGCATGAAGTGGAAGGGTCTAAATAATCAGGCCCTGATTTATAAACGTAGCACTGAATATAAGGCCATAGGAATCCTAAAACTGCTCTAAGAGTTGCCTACTCAAGGGTCTCACTAACTTCACACATATAATGAACAGCAAGACTTTAGTATTTAATAGTAAATGAACGCTACGATAAATGGGATGAATACCATTTTACTTCTGAGACAAATACAACCCAATCATTCAGCCCCAATTTATGCACTAAGCATGTAACTCACCAGTTCGATATGCCAATAACCTGGCCTGAACCATGCAGTGCCTTGCAATTTCTTGTGGCAAACTTTGATTGTGAATTTCATTAATCTGTTCGGTATTACCACAATAAAATCCGTAGTGCTTAAAGTTGGGCACACTGGAAGCTACTGTGGCCAAGAGTAGGATAAGGTCTTTCATGTTTTGCCTTAGATTGCTAAAATATGGATTTTCACATAGGTTCTCCAAGCCTATAGTCATCAGTATTTGCTTATGCATTTCTTCATTTGAAACCAGAAATAACATTTCATATTCTTTTATTCTTTCTTGTTTACATTCAGAATAAAAGTCAATGTTAGCATCCGGTAACGTTTTTGCAATTTTTTGAATAAAGTCACATTTGTAAGAGGTCTCCTCTACAAACTGCACCATATAACACACCAAAGGCTGAAGTAAGACACACACATGGGCCCGACTGTTTGACTTCAATCTTTCCACTGCTTTGGCATCTAACTTGGCATCTTCAGAACTAGAGGCCTCAGTAAGCAAACTTATTTCTGGATCGGCAGGCCAGTATGAAATTCGGTTAACTCCAGCTGAAATACAAAATATGAAAGGCAGTTATCAGACACATGTTGAAATTAAGGGTTTTCTTGATAAATCCACCTTATTGTGGTAGATCCAGAGGTCCCAATATGATAAATGTCTATTACAAAGTCAACTATAATATAGTCCAGGGGTTGGCAAACTATGGCCCACAGGCCAAATCTGTCCCGTTGCCTGTTTTTTTTTTTTTTCCAGCTTGCAGGTTAAGAATGGATTTTGTAGGTTTAAATTGTTGGAAAAATCAAAATAATAATATTTTGTGACACATGAACATTTTACGAAATTCAAATTTCAGTGTCTATGAAGTTTTATTGGAACACAGTCTCACCCATTCATTGACATACTCTGGTTACTTTTGCACTACAATGGAGTAGTAGAGTTGAGTACCTGTACAGACACTATATGGCCTGCAAAGCCTAAAAGATTTGTTATCTAGCCCTTTATGTGAAAAGATGGCTGACCCCTAACAAAGCTCATGGAAGATATTTGTGGAATCATGGGCTTTGCTCAGTGTGGTCCCAAAGCACAGTGCCAGAACTATATACCTGAGTCCTACAAGTAATCAAATGGCTGCTATAGAAATATCCTAGCTGACAACTGATATTGTTGAGAGTTTTGTATTTGAAATAAACAATTCATCCATACATTAAAAATGTACCTAAGCTCTGAATTCTTCCTCTAGGAAGCTATTCTTAAAAAAAAAAAATTATATATAGAAACAAAAAAAAGTCATGCATGCATATGTCTAGTACAGCACTGTTTAAAACAGTAAAAACATAGGGGTGTCTGGGTGGCTCAGTCAGTTAAATGTGTACTTCAGCTCAGGTCATAATCCTGGGGTCCTGGGATCTAGCTCTCATGTTGGGCTCCCTGCTCAGAAGGAAGTCCCCTTCTCCCTGTGCTCCTCCCCCTTGCTCATTCTCTCTCTCTCAAATAAATAAATAGTAAACATATAGAACAAACCTAAATGGCCAAAATAATGTGAGGGCAGCAGTTTATGTGTATGTTTTGGGGGGTGGGGAGCAATATCAATTTTTTTAAGGCCACAAAATTAAAGACAAAACAATAAACTAGAATTTTCAATTAATGTGACAGAAGGTTAGTAATCTTTAATATACAAAAAAACTTTTAATTCATTAACAACACATACGAATTGACACGAACAATAAGGCCTCAAGACAGACAAAACAGTATGATCAATTTACAAAAGAGAAAACAAAACTAGATAACAAACAGACGAAAACAATATTTTGTATTCGAGAGGGAACAATGAGATGCCTCACACACGGTTAAGCACCCAAATGGTCATCAATTAATTAGTACCTTACAAAGAGACCCCTTTGCTAATATCTCATACAATTTCGGCTAGGAGAGATTTTTATGATTGTGCCCAGAAGGGAAAAGACAGATGGCCCACAGGGTGTCCTGCATTCAAAGTAACAGATGAATTAAAAAGTCATAGTTGAACACACACACATTTCTGTCTATTCCCTGCCCATCCTGACTCTTACTGTAGCTTGGGTTATAAATCAGCTTTGAAGACCTCAGAGCTGGTCTCAGAATGTCTCCTCTGGCTGCATTGCACCTTCCCTCTGCTGGAGTTCTCACAATCTATTTCCTACTCAGTGGTGATAGTCAATCTTTCATCTAAGCATCTGGCTTGCTCCTAGCAATGCTAATTTAAGGAGAAGAGGGGTGACTAGTCTTTGAACAAGTGTTCATGTACCAGTGACAAACGCTACAACAGGGGTTTTCAAATTTTTTGGTTTCAGACCCTGTTACACTTTTAAAAATTAATGAGCTCTGTTTATATAGATCATACCTACTGATATTTACTGTATTAGAAACTTAAAACAAATTTCAAAGAAATATTTTTAATTTATTAAAAATAACAATTAGAGAACCTACTGTACATTAATATAACAGTTTAATAAAAAATAACTGTATTTTCCAAAACAGCAATGAAAACTAGTTGAGAAGAATGGCATTGTTTTAAATGTTTACCAATCTCTTTATTATCTGGCTTAATAGAAGACAGCTGGATTCTCAAATCTGCTCCTGCTTTCAACTGACTGTGACAGGTTGTTTTCACTGAAGTATATAAAAAGTATCTGGCTTCACACACATGTATAGTTGAAAAAGGAGTATTTTAACGGATATTTCAGATAACTGGATAACTTCTTTGACACTACATAAAAATTTGATGAGGGGTAATTTCTTAAAAGTTAGTTACCATATGGAATCTGAAATATATCAACAAAGTTTTCGTACAACTATGTTAAAGTCCATTGGTTTATTGTGCACTTACAATGGCTCTTTCACTCATGCATGATTTTGTAGCATCCTACATTGGTCTTTTGGAAAATACCTGTTTACCAACTTTAAAATATTAAGAAAAAGTCCTATTCATTAGTATGACCATCATTAATATTACATCATTAGAGCCTTTAAGTGTTCGGAAGCTGTAAGCTCATGATGGTGGATGTAACTTTTTCAAAATTCTAATTTTCACCTGAAGACTCAAACTTTATCATTGGCAACAAATACTGTCAGTTTTCTTGGAAGTGATAGGTTCACTTCGTCCCTTTCTGAGAGAACATCTGCCAAACAGCCAAGTCTTAAAAAAAAATTATAGTTTGTCTGTTCACAGTATTCCATGAAAAAAAGTGAGTAATTCAGTTTAAAACATAAGCCTAAAGAGTTAGGGGGTCCTCAGAAAAAGAAAGAGAAGTCATTTCAGGCCCCCAGCTATGTTCTTGATCTATGCCTTCCTTATGGGCTCTACTCGCCCTAGCACACTTCTTGTTGAACTTCCAGGGAAGTGTCAGAGAGTTACAACAAAATGCAAACGGATTTTAAGTAACAAAGGGAAACTAACAGTCTCTACCAGGCCTGGAAATAACTTACTCATATCAGTCACAATAAATCAGTGGTAAAAACTCCCAGTGCTGGTTTCAAAAGTAAGCCAGGCCCTGCATTCCTTACAGAGATAAGGAGCCCAAGACCCATCCTGGGGCATGCCTAGACCCTTCCCCTTGTCTGATGGTTACCTCTGCCTCATTATGTTAAAATCTCTGCCCAAGGAGGAGCATAACCCTCATTAACATAACATATAACATAAGTTTTCTTAAAACCAATGCACAATCTTATGCCTGCCTTTGTAAATGAAGACAAAACTCCCCTTTCTGAATATTCATCCTAACCCTAAACAAAAGGAACCCATTCATCCAGCTCAGGGTGTCATGGATTTGGAAGTTACTCCCCATGATCTCCTTATTTGCTGCAAATAAAGTTTCCTTCCTTTTGGAGTGACAACTCCCCCTGGTACAATCTGTAACTCACCAGGAAGCCAACTCATGAACCCATGTTGGTTCGGTTACAGTAACTCAAACAACTGGACACATAAATGTTTTTCCTTAAGACAACCTTCATACTTAATTAGGTTTGTAGCAAAAGTGCTTTAGGGTCCACTTCCTATTTTTTCACACAGAATATTAAAAAGATGTGTACTCAAGGATGGGATTTTTTAAAATTAACAATTTTTACTGTTTCATCAAGGATATTCTTACATGAAACCCTCTTTTTTAACTCCAAGTTCATGGCCATAAACAGTACAAGGACTACTACTGCCTCGATTCATAGTACAGCAACAGTAGTTTACTCATCATCATTTTGGTACTATTCATATAAATGTAGTGTTAGTAAGAAAATAGTATGAAGTTGTGGACCATCAGGAATCCACAGACTACACTCTGAGAACCACTGTGCTTTAGAAATGCTTCCCTTGTAACTAACCTAATAATTGTTACATGGGGTTAAACCATGACACTTAAGAAGATCAAATTTATAAGCCTAATGTAATAGCAATTTTATTTATATATGGGCCTAACATTAACACAAAAGCATTTCTTTTGTAGGTCCTTCCTGATTTTCCACACTTCATTATTTGCTTTGAGAAGCTCAAAGGTCTTAACTCAAAGACATCAAGTAGTGATGAGTTACCCGCACTCCCCCATTTTTCTAATTTTTTCTTTCTAATTCTGATTTTCTAATAGGTCTCAGGCTAGTAAGAATGCCTTTAGCATAGTCAGCTCAGTACAAAACACAACTATGTTTTATTCACTTTTCTCCCTTGCTCTAGAAGAAATCAATCAACAGTGTTTTGGTCTTTCATATTCTTTTTCTATTTTCAGTGCCACCACCTCAATCCTATTTGACACCCTGCCTAATAAAAGAATCTGCTCATCAAGCTCATATCCTCTTATCTTTCCATGTTCCAATTCAATAAAAAAAAATTTTTAAGTAATAATTTAATCATGTTAAAACCGGCTCAAAAAGCTTCAGTGGCTCCATGTTATCTATAATATCTATAGGTCAATTAACACAAGTGATAAAATGAATATCCAATCTGCACAATTAATTGGTAAAAAAAAAGAAAGAAAAAACAATGTCCCCACCACTCTCATATCTATCTTCTCTATTCATAATGGCCGGGGAAAGACTATAGAATCCAGCAGTATCTGGGTTCTACCTGCTTGAAATACCTGTTGCAGGCAGGAGGCTCTACCCACATGACTGACCATTTCTCCTGGAAGTGCTTCACTTGTAGGCCAAGGGCACTGTCTTTACCATGGATTTGATCACTACTTTTAAAACTTCCATGTTAATAAAAATTGCCTTCCTCAAAAAAAGTTTAGGAACTCTGTTCTATAAGATAAAGCTCAAAGGCCATACAGTTTTTCGAAGTTCTCCACTTAAGTCCCAACCTGTCATTATCATCTATCCGCCACTATTCTTTCCAAGAGTAATTCTTCACCACAAACACTGAGCCCCAGAAGCTTGCTTCTCACAAACTGATGACCCCACATGTGCTGCTCCCATGGAATGAGTTCTTCCTCTCGATCTGACCCGTCAAGATCCAGTTTAAGTCCCAGCCTTTCATTACATACCAACCTGTATAGATCACTATTCACCCCTGAATTCATGTATCACTTAACAGCCTTTATCACTCATTTGGTACTACATGATGTGTTACATTAAGTTGTAACACAAATAACCTAAGCAGCAAATTGAGGGAATGGATTAAAACAGTTTAAGCCTTTTTGGGGACTCCTGGGTGGCTCAGTTGGTTAAGCATCTGCCTTCGACTCAGGTCATGGTCCCAGGGTTCTGGGATAGAGCCCATATCCACTCCTTGCTCAGCAGAGAGTTTGCTTCTCCCTCTCCCTTTGTCTGCAGCTCTCCCTGCTTGTGCTCTTTTTCTGTCAAATAAATAAATAAAATCTTAAACAAACAAAAAACTATATAAGCTTTTTCCCAGAAGCTCTCCAAACCCCATCTTTCTGGGTATTTAAAAATGCCTCATTACATAGGCATGATTGATTAAATTATTGGCCATTGGTAACCAAACTCAAACGCCAGTCCCTCTCTCTTCCCCAGAGGTCTGAGGAGTGAGATTGAAAGCTCCAACCCTTTAATCACCTAGTTGGTTCTGCTGACAAGCAGGCCCCCATTTATGGGGTTTCCTCAAAAATCACTTCACTAACAAACTCAAGTGTGGCTGAAAGGGGTTTGTTAAGGATAACAAAAGACACCTCTATCATTCTCATCACTCAGGAAATTCTAAGGGTTTTATTTGCTTTGTACCAGGAATGGGATGAAGACCAAATATATACCTCATATTCTAAGTCACAATATCAGAGTGCCTATGTAAAAGACGTAATATTTTTAAAATGGGAGAATGATATGCATACTTACCTGGGTACAAAACAGAATCATAAGCATAGCTTTAGTGAGTAGCCTGGTATAGCAGAGATGGAGAGTTAAACATTAATAATTTGTGCTTCTCCTTCTGAAGTACAGAGCGGTCACTGGGAGACAGCCACTCAGCCAGGAGCTACAGAGCTCACAGTGGATGGGAACAGAAATGATGCATGTGACCTCCTTAAGGTGCCAGTCTTTTTAGGAGCAGTGTGCCTTCTCTATTCTCCGTCTCAGTCTGCCTGTGGATGCAGAGGACTCAAGGCTCTAGAAGACGACAGTAGCAAAAGACAGAAGATGCCTACACCCATGAAATAGCCACATGGAGAAAAACCGCTTGCTGTTCAGCAACACCTGTGTTCACTATTACATGGGTGACAAAGGTCTAGTATATTAAGCCACTGAAATTTCAGTGTTTGTTATAGTAGCTAGCGTTAGTCTACTAATACACAAAGGGTCATCTAAACAGTGACAGGGCTAAGACCCGAATCCATGTTTTTTGACTTTTCTTATTATCAAACTATATTCTGATATGTATTCATATTTCTAAATGATCTCGGTGGTGTTTAGGCAATTTATCTTGGTTATTCTTAGAGAAATACTATTAATCCCCAACCAAGCCTTATCTACACTTACCATTTACAATCATTTTCAAACAAGCAGAACAGGGTTTTCTGGAAAAATAAAGATCACAGTTTTTCAGCCTTGACCCATGTTTTATAAGAGCAATTTTTCCAGCATGTAAATCTTCACTAGAACAGTGGAGACCAACAATTTTTGTGTTTTTCACCACCACAAGACCAGTTCTCTTCACCTACATTAAAATACAAAATAATAATGTATTAGTTATAACATCTGTTAAAAGAAAAACAGGCCCCAAATGGAGTCACTTGTGCTAAGTCCACATCATCAGACTGAGATTTAATACCTAACTGCAGTTTTGGTCTCTCCCAGGTATACAACCTTAACCAGTCAGACTGAAATTTCCTGGTCAGCTAGTGAGGAAAACTACCTGATAAACTCCTGAAGTCCCCCAAAGGAAGGTAACCTTGCCAGAAACAATCTACTTTTTGCTAGACACTTCTTTTTTCTGCCCCATCTGCCTGTAGGAGTCTCCCCTTTTTGCAGCTTTTCAGAGCCCCTCCCTATTTACCAGATGGGATGCTGTACATACATAAATAAAGCAATTAGATCTTCAAGTTTACTGAGTTGAAATCTGGTTTTTAACAGATTTTGTGGAAGCATTTGGATCCAAAAGAAAACTGATGGCTTCCGGGACAACAAGAAACACAAGCACATTACCCTCTGTTCTTCTTGCCATATCTAAGGGCCATGGGTAAGTTCCTCTTGGTTCTGACCTTAGCTGTCTTTGCACTGAGTTCCTAATCTGATTGGTTTTCCAGTCCAAAATCCCCCATTTGATTGGAACCCCCATCCCTTGACTTAGCCCCCAGATTCCACATTGGGAATTCCTGGTGGTTCAGTCTACAACTCCCCATTGTGTGGACTCCCAGGCTATAGTCCCTATTCATTGAGGGCTGCTGGTTCAGTCCTTTTCCCAGTCCCAGATTCCATGTTGAGAATTGGTTGTGGTGTGCACAAGGCCTTCTCTTGTCCAGGCTAAGGTAACATCTCTTGATTACTGCTGGTGTGTTAAGGTGAGCATGTCTGTCTTACTTTGTGTGGTAAAAGCTACTGCTAATTGGAATCTTGGCAGACCAAAAGCTGCAAAATTGGTCGACATGGGTTGAGCACTTAAAAGCTGTTAGAGCAACTGCCACCTAACTCTAAGAATCCTATGTTAGGATAAGTTGGTCATAGAATGGGTCAGATTGACAGTAACCTCAAGAAAATTTTGATGCAATTAGGTTTAGGGTAAAACACCACACAACTCCCAACCCCAGTGCAGCATACGTCCCTCTTAATTATTAGTTTGGCTCTGAGAAATCCACTTGACTCAAAAATAAATAGATAGATAGATAGATAGACAGACAGACAGACTGACAGATGGATAGAGAAGATAGAGAAGTTCCTGGGTGGCTCAGTCAGTTGATCATCTGACTCTTGGTTTCAGCTCGGGTCATGATCTTAGGGTCCTGAGATCGAGCCCTGTATCAGGGTCCATGCTGAGTGTGGAGTCTGCTTGTCTCTCTCCCTCTGCTCCCCCCCACCCTTTCTCTCTAGAATAAATAAAATCTTTAAAAAGAGAGAGAGAGAGAGATCATTAAATTCCAAAGCATACCACCTTCTGGCACACTTACTTATTTTAAGTCTAAAAATTACAACCCTGGAAACTAGAAGTAGGTACAAAATGACAAAATCTTACTAAGCTTTTTTGTATCTTAAGAACTTGGCTTGGTAACAAACCATCAGGTTGGGGGCCCCAAAATATGGCCAGACAGAAATGTGGGCTGTACCTCCTCTACCATTAGCTATAGCTGGACAGAAAATATAGGTTAAACTCCCATTTCTGGCTAGGGCCCTACCAGACTGCTATAAGCCCTCAGGTAACTAACAGCCTAGAATGCGACGGACATGGTGAGGAATGGTCCAGTTAGATAAGATCATTCAAGAAGCAAGAATTTCCAAGTCAAACAAACAGAATGGTATACACCTGTTTTTTTTATATTAGTACCCATTATTTATTTTTTTAATGAACATATAATGTATTATTTGCCTCAGGGGGT
Source organism: Nasua narica (assembly GCA_028533885.1). NCBI lineage: Eukaryota > Metazoa > Chordata > Mammalia > Carnivora > Procyonidae > Nasua > Nasua narica. The sequence goes on along the minus strand of CM052810.1, from coordinate 52,626,852 downwards.
ATATACCTGTTTTAACTGGCAGGCAGAAGCCTCCAAAAGACTTCAAAATTCTTCACTGAAAGATTTGTTGCAAATCTCTTGTGAAAAATTAAAGACACAAGAGGTACATATGACAGGACTATAAGACTGAGGTAACCCCTATGGTTACCCTCTATCCTTTAATTGAGGATTCATTCTAGTAATCCTCTGCCTGAATATTCTTTCCACTCTTCAGGAGACTACAAGACCATAAACAAAAGTCTACCAAGTTAGTAGACCTACAGACACCCCCATATCTAGCCTTGAAGGAGGGCTGACAGGGCAAGGGAGTGTCAGGTAAACTGCTACCTTATTCCCTTAAACAGCCAAGGGAAACTAAAATTAAAATGAATGGAAAACCTTGCCAAATTTTGGTAGATATCAAAGCTACACCTACTTTACACCTCACTAGGAGTCTGCAGATAGGATCCTAGGAAAAACTGGCCGAAGCTGGCTAAGGGTGAGAACTCTTACCAGAGTCAGCTCTCTTGGATTTCTGTCTACAGTATCCAGTAGAGAGAGAAAAACAGGAAAAAAAAAAAAATCTTTTGGGCCCTCTCTGTGGATGCCTTTGAATCCAGGGAGTTATTTAATACTGCCAGGAATATTTACTGTTTGTCTCAGCTGAAAATTGACAGATATTTAGAAGGATTTTTTTAAGTAGCTTGTTCTGTGGTCAGAAGTTGGCCAGATTAAAAGCCTGATATTCAAAAGCCTGATCAGGGTTTTCTTAGGCATTCTCCCCTACGCTAAAATAAAAACTATGAGCTCAGAGGAAAAGAAAAAAACCTCACGCTTTTGTGGAAGGACTTACTAAAAAATTATAATGACAAACAGCTCTAAATCCTGAACACAGAAATCTTTTGATTTCCATCTTAGTTGGAAATATTTTCCCTGATATAAAAAAGCATATTGAAGATAACGTGGTTGGATGGGAGGCTAACCTATGATGTCATTTAAGTTACAATCCAATTCCTTGAGAAATTAAAAGCAACTGTTCTTATCTTACAGATCTTTGCAAAACCAGAAATGCAGCTCTAGAAACAATTCAAAGTCCACCTATTCTTTTTACCAATCCCCAAACCTCCCATATTTATCTCAAAGGGCTTATAAGTAGTTTTGGAGGAACTTTATACTCTTTATCTGTGCCTTTGAGATGTACATGTTTTACCAGGTCTTCCTCAGGAATTCTAATCTAAACCATCCCCAATTCCTAAGACTCAAGAAAAAAGGAGGGGTGGGGCTGGAGGTTTTTTATAAATATAAACTGCTACAGAAGCTCCCTTGCCCAAAATTTAGTTCACAGCTTGCAGAAAATTGCTTGTCAAGGACAAATACAAATCTTAAATGTCTTTTCCATTATAGAAAAAACCATAACCATCTGAACAGGTAAACTTAACTTATTCCTACTGTTCTTTTATAAGCCAGTGAGTTTTGCATTATCATACCCGTCTCATGGCTAAAATTTTTAAAGTTTTTTTTTAATTAATTTATTTTTAATGGCTAAAATCTTCAAATGAAAGCTCTAAGGTCTCTGTTTGCATCTCTCTTTATGTTTATATGCATCCATGTAAATATGTTGTAGATGTGTGTGGTATTTTCTACCTCTGGATAATATTGCCAAAATTAATTTGTAAAAAAGCTCCATTTAATTAGTGTAATGAAAATTAAGTGCTTAAATGGATTTTTCATAAAATTCTCCAAAATATAATAGAAACTAACCCAAATGTGTTTCAGGTTCACATGATCTGGAAAAACATTCAGTATTAAGGCTAATTTAAGCTTGTTGGTTTAATTAAAATAGATATGTCTTTAGAGTTATCAACACTGAATATGATGCAGTCATACAAATTTATTCTACCTGGTTTTACTAGTCAAAAAAGTTCATGTTATCTCTGTTACAAAATCTGTCAGGTAGAGAAATAACTTGGAATGATGAAATTTCATAAGCAATCTAAATATAATTGTTCAAAATAAGTGAACTAAATAGATGTGAGATAAAAGTTTTCAGGCAAACTTTTTAAATAATTCCCCAAATCTTTTTGGTAACCTGAAACCTTAAAGCTTTCCTCAGTCAAATTAAATGATGGAGAGTCACTAAATATCTAGATTATTTCCAATAACATAAAAGACTGAAACATTAATTACTGAACATAGGTTTATCTACTTTTTGACTTCTTTTTACAGAGGAACTAAAAATTTTAGGGTTTGTTATCAAACATGTTTTGTGCCACACTTTTGAAAAAGTTATTATGAGAAAGCATATGTTTCTAGAAATTATGAGAAGTATTTATAAATTTGCCAAACTACAGAATGCTAATATAAAAGATAATTCACAATTGTTTACTTCTTTATTTTTATTAGAAATGAAGGTTTTTAAGGATTAAACATTCTAATGTGTTTAATTAAAGCTACTAGAAATAATAATTTAAAAAAAACCCTCCATATTCAAGGAAAGTAGGACATGTGTTTTCAATAAAAGAAGGCATTAGGAATGCATTTTTTGTTGAGGGAAAAGAAAGTAATTTTGTCCTGAAGTGAAACTGGTTATTTCAGAATGGGAAAGAGGAAAGACATAGGACAAACTCCGAAGGGATATTAAAAGGGCTGTAGAAGATTTGCGGAAAAGGAGTTTTTGGAAAGGAATATTGCATGTGATCAAGCTGGCTAAGATTAAAATAAATTAAGTTTTTATAAATGTATTTTAATTAATTTATTTTTAATTTTTATTAAAATTATTTTTTATTTTATTTTTAACTAAATTAAAACAAAAATTAAAATTTGGTTTTCTCTCTGTTAAAAGGATAAAGTTTTCTTGGACTATTGGTCTGTTCTCTTTTTTTTTTAAAGATTTTATTTATTTATTTGACAGAGAGGAGAGAGATCACAAGTAGGCAGAGAGGCAAGCAGAGAGAGAGAGAGAGAGAGAGGGAAGCTGGCTCCCTGCTGAGCAGAGAGCCTGATGCAGGATTTGATCCCAGGACCCTGAGATCATGACCTGAGCTGAAGGCAGAGGCTTAACCCACTGAGCCACCCAGGCGCCCTGGTCTGTTCTTGATAAGAGATTGTAAAAGGTTTTTCTTTATCTTTTAAGTAATCTGTCCATAAAACAAGGATTTTGTGTCTTCTCAAAATAATCTTGTTTCTTTCTTTTTTTTTTTTAATAACCTTACGTTTCATGTTGTCTTCATCAGGTCTTTGATTACTTAAAAAACGAGATTCTTCGCTATTAAAAGAGCTAATTTTTTTTACAATGATTTAACTTTCTGTATTTTTTTTTTTTTTTACCATTGTATTACAATGATTTAACTTTCTGATTTTGCCTTTGAAGTCTTTAATTGTCACTATGGTCAAAGTAGATAACTAAGTAATGTTTCACAGTGACCTATGACGCTATTTGACCAAGTGTTTTAAAACCTCTTGATATTTTTGACAAAGCTGGAGACCTCAAAATCAAATTCACGAGGAAGAGG
>CM052810.1:52606943-52622861 GCA_028533885.1 Nasua narica | reverse complement strand
TTTTTTTTTTTTACCATTGTATTACAATGATTTAACTTTCTGATTTTGCCTTTGAAGTCTTTAATTGTCACTATGGTCAAAGTAGATAACTAAGTAATGTTTCACAGTGACCTATGACGCTATTTGACCAAGTGTTTTAAAACCTCTTGATATTTTTGACAAAGCTGGAGACCTCAAAATCAAATTCACGAGGAAGAGGAGCCAAGATTGAGGTACACTGCTTTCTCTCCCAAGATGTGGGATCAAGAACATTTCTTTCCATTCCTCCTTCCCTCTCTGACCATCCTTTTTCCTAATTCTTACAGCATGAAGGTCCTTATGATTTTGTCCACATTTTGCCTTGCTCTGGCCTTGTATCTCAGGCTGTTACAAAGGGGTTAATCCAACTCCAAACAACTGTTGGACTTGCTCTGATGCTGGTGATTCTGCAGTTCTGCCCATCACAAACTTCTCCGATTTCCAATGCCTGTTTCTCCGGAACAAACCCTGTCTCTTGTTAAAAACCAAACCCAGGGAAAGCTGCATCCAAGCTGCATCCAAGAAAGGGACACGAGGCAAGAGTAACCAGAATAAAAACTGCCTGTACGGTCTAAGACCCTTAAATTGTACTGGTTCCATGGCTGTCACCATTCCAATTCTGAGCCACAGACTCAAAAAGGAATTACAGGAGGCATACATGATTAAAAATTAGCTCCTTTCCTTGGTTAGGAGTGAGTATGAATGAGGCTCTGATCAAGAAATTCTCCTTGCTGGGGCACCTGGGTGACTCAGTGGGTTAAAGCCTCTGCCTTCGGCTCAGGTCATGATCTCAGGGTTCTGGGATCGAGCCCCGCATCGGGCTCTCTGCTCAGCAGGGAGCCTGCTTCCTCCTCTCTCTCTCTGCCTGCCTCTCTGCCTACTTGTAATCTCTCTCTCTATATCGAATAAATAAATAAATCTTAAAAAAAAAAAAAAGAAATTCTCCTTAACTCTTTAAAGTATTACAGAATCTGGTGCTTAAAAAAAAAGCTGCCCAACAAAATCCTTAGGCCTTCTGACCAAAGCTATTCTCTGTAACAGGATGGCCCTTGATTATTTTTTGGCTGACCAAGGAGCTGTCTGTACTGTGACCAATACCACTTGCTGCACATGGATTAAAGCTTGTGGGAAAGTTGAAACTCAGCTGTGAAACCACTGAAAGAGCCACTTGGCTTAAGAAAGTGACCCCTTCAGCAGGGTCTTCCTTTAACTTATTTAATTTTGATTGATTTTGGTAATGGGGATTGCAGCTCCAAACACACTCTAGATATTGGGGATTACCCTGCTTGCAATAATCATAGTAGTCTCTCTGGCATGCTGTATTCTCTCATATACAGCTTTAAGTGTGTGTTTGCAGCCACTAACCACCAAACAAATCATTTCCCTAAGGCTGGAACATCAGAAAAGGAATGAAGAGAATGACTGCCTTTAAAAATGTGAAACTGAAGTCATGGTCTGTGAATACCACATAGATTCAGCAAAAAAACAGCAAAAACAAAACCCAAACTCATGACCTGTGAATACCACCACAGAGGATCAACAAAAACGCTAAGAATTTCAGAGCACCAGCCAGGGATGGCGCTAATGCCTGAGGTTTTGATCACATCTCTCAGGTACAGGGGTATGAGCAACCAACAACAGGCCCCAAATGGAGTCACTCATGCTAAGCCCACAACATTAGACTGAGACTTAATGTCTAACCTAACTGAGGTTTTGGTCTCTCCCAGGAATATAATCTTAACCAGTTAGACTGGAATTTCCTAGTCAGCTAGTGAGGAAATCCATCTGATAAACCCCTGCAGTCCTCCAAAGGAAGGTAACCCTGACTGAAACAATCCACTTTTTGCTAGACACTTCCTTTTCCTGACCCGACTGCCTGTGGAAGCCTCCCCTTATTGCAGTGATGAAGAGCTCCTCTCTATTTACTAGATGGGATGCTGCCTGATTCATGAATCGTTGAATAAAGCAATCAGATCTTTAAATTTATTCAGTTGAACTTTGTTTTTTAACATATCTAATGATTATATCACAGATTATACTTGATTTATTAATAAAATGAAAGCTTTATTTAGTGCTTTATCTGAACACAGTTTGAACAAAAGCACATTTCTCATTAGGTCCAAAAACTTTTCTGAAAGTTTAATGTTGGCTTTATACCAGAAATTTTCTAAATCTAGGCATTCTTAACTGAACAATGAAGCATTTAATTATCCATTAATTTGTTCGTCTGAAAAATAAATACACTTTAACGGAGGAAAGGGTGAGAACCAAGTTGATTTGACTTGTTTCTTATAGCATCCAGTCTATAACTATTTAGTATTAAACTTCTATGTGGTAATAACAAAAAAATGTAGAAAACTCTGTGGTTTTATACACGGATAAGTGAAGCCCAAAGAGATTACGTGACTTTCTGAAAGACCCACAGATGGTAAAAGGCAGAAATAAAGCAGAGGTCATCTTAAATTTTAAAATATTTCAAATATTGACTAAATAAAGATAATTCTCAACTTTTTTCTAAAAACTGGCTCTCCCAATTTTTCGCACTATGGCAGTCTAGACTAACGTGGGTAGACTAACCTCCTACAAATACATAGATTATTTTTTAAAAAGTTTTGGTTTTTTTTTAAAGATTTTTATTTGTTTATTTATTTGACAGAGACACAGAGAGAGAGAACACAAGCAGGGGGAGTATGAGAGGGAGAAGCAGGCTCCCTGCTGAGCAGCGAAGCCCAATGCGGGGCTTGATCCCAGCACCCTGGGATCATGACCTGAGCCGAAGGCAGATGCTTAACAGCTGACCACCCAGATGCCCCCCAAAAAAGTTTTAAATGCATAGTCAAGCTCAAAAGAAAAGAAGACACCACTCAAGTGTTAAAAATGAAGAGAACTCAAAGCCAGAGCAGTAAGCCTGAGCTACCTCAGCAGTATCCCACCCACATAGGGGATTGGGCTAACTCTGCCTCTAAGCCCTAGAGACTGGGGATTCTAAAGAGGTGTTACTTTAAACCTAAAGGGTTCTTACCTACACAGATACTAATTGAAAAAGTTGGTATGACAATATTAATATCAGATAAAATAGACTAAGTTAAAAATCTGTTCTATATAAGGCACAAAATGGTATATGCCGTTTTCACAGGAAAGGGTTCTGAGATAAGGAATGTAAATCTGATCTTTGGGTTTGGGACTGATTGTTATAGTACACGGGGAACTTAGGCTGAGAATAGGGTACCCGTTATTCCCCACTCCCTTTCAAAGGGCTTTACTCTACAGTTATCCCCAATAGGACACATCTTGAAATTAAAGATCAGACCAGAGCTTTAGTAACTGAAACAGTCAAGTTTCAGTTTCAGTTATAAGTATAAATGTTTAGAACTATGGAGAACGATATTTTATAAAATGCCTTAAAAGAAAGAATCGAGGAAATTTTATAGGATTCCTTTTCTGAGTTAACCAACCATTTCTCAAACTATAAGGACATTTAAAAGAAATACAAAAATCTTTCCTTTACAAAATATACTTCCAAAAATATATCTAAAACATGAAAGATCTATATTGGCTTTTAAAACAAGCTTTAAATTTACTGTGAATTTATAAGCCGTTTCCCTTTCCCATCCCAAAATTTCTTAAGAGTTTTATGTTCCCCAAATACACAGTATATGTTAGTATCTACTTCTGAATAGTTCCAGTGAGTTTTTCTTTTTAAACTACAACTTTGAAAAAGAACTGATAAGGCCGTATCAAGAGATCTCAAATGCTAGAGTTCATTTTATTAAAATGAACCAATTGTGGGGTACGTGGCTGGCTCGTTTGGTAAAGCATGCAACTCTTGATCTTGGGGTTGTGGGTTCAAGCCCCATGCTGGGTATAGAAAGTACTTTAAAACAATGTTTAAAAAATAAAATAATAAAATAAAATGAACCAATTGTGACAAACAAAAATGGCTGCAATTAAATGATTTCAGCATGGATTTTCTCAGTAGTTAAGCAGACAGAAACAAAGCCAGAAACCTTGGCCACAAAAGACTTTTTAAAAAAACTATTCCTAGGGTGCCTGTGTGGTTCAGTCAGTTAAGCATCTGCCTTCGACTGAGGTCATGATCCCTGAGTCCTACGATCAAGTCCTGCATTGGGCTCCCTGCTCAGGAGGGAGTCTGCTTCCCCTTCTCCCTCTGCAGCTCCCCTTGTTTGTGCCCTCTCTCTCTCTGTCAAATAAATAAATAAAATCTTTAAAAAATAACGACAACAAAAAACCATTCCTTAAAAAAAAACCCCAAACCCAGAACTATTCCTAATAAGCAGGAAGCATACTCATCAATTTATTATTAGAACAATCTTTTATCCCTCCTCCACCCCTCAGCATAGGCACAGAGACAAAACAAACAATAACAAAAAACAAACAACCTTTTAGGCTGTTTAATTTGTCACTTTTTTTGTCTAGAGTCCTTTTTACTTAAGAAAATATCTTTTACCTTTCATTTTGTTTCTAGCGAAGGCCAAAATGTCAAATTTGAGATAAGGATTTTTAAATCCCAAACTTAAAACAAAGCAAATAAGAGCCTAAGTTGCGTTCTATTTCACACTCCTACTCACTGCAATTCCCTGGAGACTAAATCTTTTTAGTGAATCACTGTTCTGGATCCCGAATGTTTCACTTCCCTAACATCTTGGCAAGTCCCCTGTGTTATCTTAGTCACAGGGTTTTATGTTAAAATGTAAGCAACAAACTAGTATATTAAGTGGTGAGTCACTATTTTTTTGCCTTTGCCTTTCTTAGAGTTAAAAACATCTAAATATTCAGAGACAAATTATTTCTATATTCTTGTTGGGCATTTTAGAGACTGACTCTCAGAACTTATCAGGAGAGCTCCAGGAATGCACATCAGAATCATGAATCTTCATCTTCATGAAGAATCATGAAGGTAACTTTTTTCAAAATATACGTGTTTTGTCTCCACTGGACACCCAATAAATCAGGATCTCTCTAGAAAACTCAGAAGATTAAAATAACAAGGAAATACTATGCAATATTAAAAAGAACGAAGTTCATCTTATCAGGTCTGGGTCTGAGTTTACCCTTCTAGTAAATAAATTAGCCTGCTACTGTTTCATGGATGCTGGCAAAACACATGAAGCTCCAGGGTCAGAGACAACCTGATCATTTACAGCGCGGCAAGCAGAATGAGCACTACGTGTGTGATGTTTCCCTTGCCCACAAGTCTCACGGGGGTCATGCAGATGGCCCAGATAGATTCCAGGACAGGAAGTGGGTGGTGTTCTAGGAAAGGAACACCAAGCCTGAGGACTGCTGTTTTATCACAGATAGTAAGCAAACCTCCTCTCTGTCCCAGAGGGAGACATCAGCTCAACCCTCAAGGATGCTGCAAACACAACTCTGAGACATGGCCTGGATAAAGAGCAGTTAGGGCCTTGTATTCTTTAAACCAGCAAGATGTGTTGGAGTACGAGAGAACAGTATAAGTGTTTCTCAACACATTTATGTAAACTAATATGGAAATGTATCAAGAATTGAATTTGAAAAATTAAAAAAAAGACGTAGGAGCATATTATAAAACAATCTGGGTTTGTTTTGCTTTTGACAGGAGAGACATCTATATCCTTGTAAACGCATAGAAAACTTTTAGAAGGATATGAAAGGTATATAAGAACCTGCATTGGAAGTGAAAATGGGAAACTTGAGTATAAGAAGGACTTTTATTCTACTTTATACCACTATTTTTGCTTTGTTATTACAAACATATCTTTTTAAAAAATTATAAAAGTTCACCTGCTTTTTGTCAGTAGATATCCTGGCCAGCTCTTCATTATCTCCTAAGGGTCCATGCTTTCCCTCTTCCTTTTCCTATTCAAAGCAGATTAAGGGGGAAAAATTAGTGCACAAAACACAGAATTAATTCAGTATTTCCTATTTGAAGGCTGGTTTTCTTGGTTTTGGGTCATTCATTTTTTTTTTCCTGATGAAAGTCTGCATTGACTTTACCCTTTTTTCAGGTTCAAGTTCAGACTACTCAACCTAGTAAATAAGGCCTTTACAATTAGGCCCCTACATACTTTCCCAAAATACAGAAGCACTGAAACTTGTGGTCAGAAAATAAAATTCTGTAGTTTAAGATTTTGGAGTTGGGCAGTTTTAAGGAACAGTCCAGAATGTGGCCATAGATAAAAAGGGCTAAAGGGGAGTAGGGCTAAATTAACTGGAATTGGGAAGATAAGGAACTATGCAGGAAAGGCATTAGATACAGATTGTGGTAGGCAGAATAATGGTCCCCCAAAGACTTGTCTGTCCCAGTCCCTGGAGACTGTGGTTCTGTTTATGTTACTATGGCGAGATTGTAGACGGAATTAAGGCTGCTACTCATCTGACCTTGAGATGGAGAGGATTATCCGGGTGGACCCATTGTAATCACAAGGGTCTTTACAAGTGAAAGAGAGGCACATCAGTACCAGTGTGATGCAGCATGAGACTCAGTCTGCCACTGCTGGTAAACTTGGTGAATACACATAGTACATCAATACAATGGACTGTTACGCCAATATTAAAATGATAATAACAAACACATATAGTACATAGTTTGTGCCAGGCATTATACTAACTTATCCACTTTTCATAAAAGCCCCCTGTAGTATGTACCAGTAACATTCCATTTTTTGGATGATGAAGTTGAGAGAGGGAAAGTAAGTTACTCAAGATTACACAACTACTAAGAGGTGGAGTCCACATTTGAACCCAGGCAGGCTAACTACAAAACCACTGGCTACTTTTTTTTTTTTTTTTTTACCATTGGCTACTTTGAAACCATTAGACTAACTCCTGCTCCAGTGTGGATAATAATATTATAGCATAATCATTTTCCTATGTTAAGTGAAAAAGGCTGGATCCAGAAGTAAATGATTTCAAATAACTATAAAGAGAGAGAGAATGGATTGAAAAACAGCACAACAATGTCAGTAGTCTCTCGATTGTGAAATTATGGAAAAATTTTTTTTCTTTAGTCCATTTTATAAATAATAAACATACGTTACTTTGGTAACAAATAAAAATATTTTAAGAAGACGAAAGATTGGTAAAGTATCAAAGGCAGCATTTCCAATATAATTACATGTCAAATTGCATCTTAGAGTTTCTGTGACTTTGTATAGCAAAAGCAAAATAAAGAATTTAAGTGAAACAAACATATTATTTTAGCTTAAAGAACATTTTTCTTCTCTTAATAGGAAAAAGATCTTATTAAACCCTATGAACATAATTAGTGCAATTAGTTCTGAATTTATTTAATTTAATACACATCTCTGTTGAAAAAGAACTTAATTTCAGCAACTTAATTTCTTGACATATTATATTATACATGTATATACACAGAAATATATATGTGTATATATGTATTAAAATGAGATCAAATCTTCTTATTAAAAAAAAGTGTCTTCTTGATTTCGGCTCAGGTCATGATCTCAGGTGAGATCAAGCCTCACATCCACCTTGGGTAGAGCCATGTGACAGGCTCCACGCTCTGTGGGGTGTCTGCTTGAGATTCTCTATCCCTCTCCCTCTGCCCCCCTACTGCTCATGTGCATGTGCACTCTCTCTCAAATAAATAAAATCTTAAAAAAATAATAAAAATAAAAAGTCTTAAATCTCTTAAGCATTTGTTTCCATGTCTTCAAGACAATTTTATCTGCAAACAAAAACAAACCAAAAAACCCAACGAGTTTGAAAATCTTCCACTTTTATAAAATAATATTAAGCTAAGAGACAGAAAGAATAAAAGGCTTCAAAATCATAAAGGAAATGAAGACTTTCTCAAAGCCATTAGTAATATATGAAGCCAGAGTGGGGGTTCAGGGAGTGATTAATAGGAAGTAAAAATGCAAAACATTTTAAATAATATTTTACTATTTATTAAATATTTCACATAGTAATTGGAGGAGAAAACTACTCCAAGAGATATCATTTTATCGGGAAAAGTGAATTCCCTATAAGAACACAGACATTACACCCTTCACAAAAATCAACTCAAAATGATCATAGACTCAAATGTAAAACATACAACAAAAAAACTTCACAAAAAATAAATAGGAGAAAACCAAGATAACACTGGGTATGGTGATGGCGTTTTAGATACACAAAGGAACGATCCATGAAAAAAATCAGTGATAAACTAGACATAAAAACTGAAAACTTCTCTCTTGTGTAAGACACTAAGAGAATGAGAAGACCAGCAACTGGGAGAAAATATTTGCAAGAGACACATCTGATATAAGACTGTTATCCCAATATACAAAGAACTCTTAAAACTTAACAATAAGAAAATAACCTGACTAAAATAAGGGCCAAAGACCTTAACAGACACCTCACCAAAGAAGATATACAGATGACAAATAAGCATATGAAAAAATGCTGCACATCACATGTCATGAGAGAAATGCAAACTCAAACAAGATACCACTACATGCCTATAAGAATGCCCCAAATCCAGAACACTGACAAACCAAATACTGGACAGGATGTGAGGCAACAATAACTCCTATTCATCGCTGGTGGGGATGCAAAATGGTACAGCCACCTTGGAAGACAGTTTAGTTTCTGACAAAACCAAATATACTTTTTATCATACAATCCAGCAGTCATGCTCCTTGGTATTTACCCAAAGAAGCGGAAAACACATCCACACAAAAATCTGCATACAGATATCTATAGCGGCTTCATTCATAATTGCACTAACTTGGAAGCAACCAAGATATCCTTCAGCAGGTGAATGGATAAATTACGTGTGGTACATCCAGGCAATGGATCTTACTCAGCACTAAGAAGAAGTGAGGGCTCAAGCCATGAAAGGACAGGGAAGGACCTTAAATGCATATTGCTAAGTGAGAGAAACCAACCCTAAAAGGCTATATACTACTGTATGATTCCAACTATATAATGTTCTGGGAAAAGCCAAAATTATGAAGACAGTTTAAAAAAAAATCAGTGGTTGGGGCGCCTGGGTGGCTCAGTTGGTTGAGCAACTGCCTTTGGCTTGGGTTGTGATCCCGGAGTCTCTGGATCGAGTCCCACATCGGGCTCCCAGCTCCACTGGGAGTCCACTTCTCGCTCTGACCTTCTCCCTTTTCATGCTCTCTCTCACTCTCTCTCTTTCCTAATAAATAAATAAATAAAATCTTTAAAAAAAAATCAGTGGTTGCCAGTGGTGGTGGGGGGAAAAGATAAATAGGCGAATCACAGAGAATTTTAAGGGCAATGAAAATATTCTGTATGATACCATAATGATGGATACATGTCATTATACTTTTGATGTACACAGGATGTACAGCACCAAGACTAAACTATAATGTAAACTATAAACTTTGGGTGATCATGATGTGTCAATGTAGGTTCATCAACTGTACCAAATGTACCACTCTGGAGAGGATGTGGTTAACGGTGTAGGCTATTCATGTAGGGGGGACCAAGGAGTAGACAGGAAATCTGTGTACTTTCCCGGAAATTTTACTGTGAACCTATAAGTGCTTTAAAAAGATAAAGTCCTAATTATTAAAAAGTTAATTCCTTAATTCCCTGTTAAAATTCGTCAGTGTAGTCACTACTTATAAAATTTAAACTCCCTTGTAAGGCATACAATATTTTTTATTTTCTGATTCCTGTATACCTTTCCAAGCTCATCTTCAGTCTCTTCCCTTAACTCAACTTCACCCTCCCCCATGAGGACCACAAGTTCTCTCACTTCTTCAAGCTTTTCCATATGGAGTCCCATGGCTTGGTAAATAGCTACTCATTCTTCATGTTTCAGTGCGAATGGAGCCTCCCCTGTGCATCCTTCCCTCACTTCCCCACACAGAGCCTGGCCTGCAGTCTTCCGTCTTGGTAGCATCTCTGCTTACTATGTCTTGTTGAAATACCTAATTTTTGTCTCCCTTAGAAAGTAAGAACTAAATCTTTCTTTTTGTATCTCTAATACCCAGCACACGACCTTATCCACTGTAACAAAGACACCAAAAAGAAAAAAGAAAAAGGGAATGGTTGTGTTTAAGGATTTACAAAAAGTCATTTTGTGGAAAATGTGAGGCAATCTTTCTGCACAATTATTGGCAAGTTGGAAACTTCCATAAGCATATGCAGAATATAAGCACAATTTTGTCAGAGAAAAACAAGCAAAAATCCTGTGCTTAAAAAAAGACTGAAGGAAAGTACCACAATGTTAAAAGTGCTGTTGTTAGAATGGTGAGAAGCCATGGGTAATTTCCCTCTTTCCTTTTTTCAAAAAATGTTTTAAAAGCTTAACCAACCTAATACTATTTTCTTTATATGGCCTTGGCCCCCTAAAACATTCTAAACTTCCTAATCTACCAAACCAAATGGTCAGAATCTAGCGCCACACCACTCCAAGCATGGAGGAAAAAGATGAGAAGGTAGCACCTTGCTACCCAAGGGTTAGAGAAAGTAAAGATGTAGGCTTTTATGGTTATTCTTTCTATATATTCCTAAACTCTTTTGATCACCTCTTCTAGATCCAAAAAAGAAACTATTCACATGGAACAAGAAACCAATTAGCATTCACAGATTACCTACTACATGAGCAGATGCTAAAGAGGTATAAATAAAACGTGGTAAAGTAAGGTAAAATAAAACACAGTAATAAAAATAAGGTAAAATAAGACGTGATCTCCATCTTCATGTAATTTACAGTTCACTGAGAGAAAGGGGAAAACTACTAACGTGAAATATCAATAGTATTCAACTGGGTGATAAATTATTCAATCTAAGTGTCCAAACCAACATATAAATACCATTAACACCTGATAAACATGGCACAGTCTGAAAGGGTAGCAATTCTATTTTTAGTTTAGAAAGAGGAGCTATTACAGCTATGAGTTACAAATATCACACCAAACCACAGAAGTATTTCGCAAATTTTAAGGTTTTTGAGTTTGCTTTTAAGTGTGACGGAAACTGGAAAAGCCAAATTTAAACCACCACTAAGTGGGAAAAACTAAGGAAACAAAATATACCTGAGATTTTTGTCTTTGGGCTTTTGCTGCTGGGAAGAGCTCCATCCAGAGACTTAGAAGAGTGAAAAGGTTGACTTTAGAAAGCCTTGGTATTTGACCTACAAAAGAGAGGGCAGACACTTTAAAAATTTTACTAATGATGAAAATAGGAACTCACCCTCAATGCTATTTGGGTGCTGCCTTAACTTGGCTGCTTTCGTAGTAGGCAGGGAAAAAAAGGATAAGAGGACAAGAGAATCAAAGGGCAGGAGTCAGGCCACAACCTCACTTTCGGCGACCTCCTCTGGCATTTTTCAAAGTCGGGCCCTTTCTCCAGCCTTCACATGGCAAGGAAAACAAAATGTTACAACCGATACATGTAACTATGGGGAAAATCCAAAGTTAGTTAATGATAAGTCCTTGCGTCTGAGGTCATCGTGGAGCAGGCTTTTCTTTAAATTGTGGTGTTGCAAGAAGGACAGTGCGGTGACCTTCGCGGGGAAGGCAGTTGAAATACAGGGAAGCGTCGTGTGTGGTTTGATTCGAAAATCAAGTCAAAAGCACGGAATTTTCAGGCTCAATACTCAAGATCCCAGCTCTCAGTCCTGGTTGGAAAAGTAAAGGGCGGGGGCTGGAGGAAAAGCCGTTCCGAGCGCGACTTCAAAAGCAGGTCCTGCCAGGCCAGGGGTTCGCGGTGACCGAGCTGAGAACGCGCCTAGGGCGGGAATGAGACATCCCCGGGCAGAAGCGCGGCCGAAGAGCTGCAGGCAGGGAAAGCGGAGTTACACGGAGGCAGAGGCTTAGGGCAGAGCGAAAGGCTGGGGTGGCAGCAGCAGGGTCCGAGGCACTCACCAGTCATGCTGCCAGTCTGGGTGCTGACTGACCGCCCGGCCCCCGCGCTCTCCAGATTTTGCATCTGCCCTGCTTCTTTCATCCCAAGCCTAGCGGCCTCTGCTGCCCAGAATACCTCTGGCTGTCGGGCATGATCTTGGCCCCAGCTGCTCCACCTCCCGCCTCCTCCCAGCAACTGTACCGCAACTGCCAACTCGGCGCAGCCAGTGACGTAAGAGACCGACCGCCACTTCCGGGCGCCTTGTGTGTCGTATTAGCGAGGCGTGGACGTGGGGGCGCAGGGCTGCTCCTCTAGCTGCGGTTGCGTTGGTAAACTGTGCAATAAATCCTTTGAGGCCTGATTTCAGCTGTCGATGTTTTTCGCCTGGAAGTCCCAGGTTGTGCAGACTCTGATAGAATGATGAGGACTGCGCAGACCTGAGACTTTCGGTGAGAGAGTGAAGGGGAATTGAAATGGAAGGACGCTCTGTCTGTCACGGTGGCGATCTTAGAGAAGGGGAAGATGGGGTTGGGGAGGTGGGAGCTGGGCGGTCCAGGTGGTAGTTACCATCAGAGATTGGCCAGTCCTGAGGAACTCAGTGCCAGGGACTACCGTAGGGACGTTCTGCTTTTCACCAAACATACCACCTCAAGAAGACCAACTTTAGGGGCTCCTGGATGGCTCAGTCGGACTCTTGGTTTTAGCCCAGGTCATGATCTCGTGGTCCGGGGATCGAGCGCCTTGTCGGACTCTGCGCTCAGCGTGGAGTCTGTTTCATATTCTCTCTTTTCTCTCTCTAATAAATGAAGTCTTCAACAACACCAACAACAAAAGTCCAACTGTGATTATGAGAAAGGTGGAGGTAGGAGGAAGTAGCAAGTGGCACCTGAAAAATACGGGGCGTGCCATATTGACATTGTAGGGTTGTGCCCGGTGCATTTTATTTGATTATTTTGTAAGTGTCCCAGGCATGATTCAAAATGAAACTCCTCGCCAGTGACTCAGAGCCCAGTTTCCCTCACCAACCCTTTTTGTTACCACAACTTGAAATACTGACAAATATCAAGACATTAAAAACAGCGTTTCGAAAGCAAAAGCTGAAAGTTACTAAAAAGCATCATTTTGTAAAGGACTGAGGTAGTACTCTTTGGTGATAATGGGTATGTTCCTGTGGAGTATTTGAGGAATGTGACAATATGATTCTAAATTTGCATAGAAGAACAAAGGGGCAAGAATAACCAAGATAATCCTCAAGAAAATAAGATCTTTTTGGGGGGGAGGGAGGTAAACAAATGATATGCGATACAAAGCCCGAAAACAGGCTCATAGGTGTATGGAAATTTGATATGGCACAGGTGACATTGTATATCAATAAGGATATAGTGCTGGTGTTAATTGACTATCCAAATAGAAAACAAAATTGGATCCCTTCCTCACTAAATGCACAAAAATGAATTCTACATGCATGCAAATGTAAATGTCAAAGGAAAAACTTATGACACTTAGAGGAAATATTAAAGAATATTTTTAGAACCTTGGGTAGGAAAGACATTTTATAAAGATACTAAGATATAAAATCCATTAAAGAGAATTATTGGTATGTCTGGCACTTTAAAGAACTGTACACTGAAAGACATAATAAAGTAAGTGAAAAAGCAAGTAGCAAACGGAAGATGTTCATCATACACACACCCAACTGAGAATGAATATCCAGAATATATAAAGAATGCTTACAAATGAATAAGAAATAAGAAACAACCAAAGAGAAAAGTGGTTAACAGGTATTTCATAGAGAACACACATGTGGCCAACCAATGTATAAGATGTTTGACCAAAGTAGAAATCAGGGAAAATCAAAACCATAGATTGGCAAGCATTAAAAGTTTAACAATACCAAGAATTAGTGGTAATGTAGAGCTATATAAATTGGTCCAATTTCTTTGTGAAAATTTTCAGCATTATCTGGTAAACTTGACAATAACAACCCAACAATTCTACTCCTAAGCACAGTCCTATAAGGAGACATACAAAAATGTTTACAGCAGTTATTATTTGCAAAGCAAAGAACTGGAGATGGTCGAAATGTTTCTTGGCTCAAACATGGATACATAAATTGGAGTATATAGCTACAGTTAAATACTATCCAGTAGTGATGTTATTAAATCAATCTTGTCTTCCTTTGGGATTAAATTTGCTAATAATTTAAGATTTTTTTAATCTATGTTCATGAATAAGTTTAGTGTATACTTCATCATAGTCTTTTTGTTTGGTTTTGATATCTTGATTAGGCTACCTTCATAAATGATTTAGGTAGTGTTTCTTATTTTTCTTTTCTCAGGAAGGTTTGTATAAGATTGAAATTACTTGTTCCTTGAATGTTTATTGAAACTTACTTGGCAAAGCCATTTGAACCTAGTGCTTTGTAAAGTGGAAAGATATTTCACTACCAGTTCAATTCCTTTATGGGTTAAGGGACTGTTCAGACTATTTTTTCAGTTAATTTTTGGTAAGCTATATTTTTCTTGAATTTTGTTCATTTTATATAAGTTTTTAAATTAATTGGCATAAATTTATATAAACTTTAACAAAATAAGTTTTCTAAATATACATTATTAAATGTTCTCTCACTATCTTAATTTCAAGAACTTTCTAAACTCAAGAATAAGTAAACAATCCACTTAGAAAATGGGCAAAAGACTTGAATAGTCACTTCATTAAAGAAGGTATAAGATGACAAATACGCACATGAAAAGATGTTCACCATCATTAGCCATTATGGAAGTACAAATTAAAACCATAATGAAAAAAAAACCATAATGAGATGTGGCTGTATACATGCTAGAATGGCTAGAATAAAAAGTACTGAGAGAACCAGATGTTGGCAAGCATGCAAACAGCCAGGTATTTCTTACATTGCTGGGGGGAATATAAAATGGCACAGCCACTCTGGAACAGTTTGACGCTTTCTTATAAACATACGCTTATTGCATCATCCAGCAATCACACTCCTGAGTATTTATGCTAGAAAAATGAAAACTTAGGTTCACACAAAATTCTGTATGTGAGTGGTCATGGGAGCTTTATTTGTAATAGTCAAAAACTGGAAACAAGCCAGATAACCTTCAGTGAGTGGACTAGATGACAAACTAGGGAACATCCTAGCAATGGAATACTACTCAATAAAAAGAAAGGAAACATGTATCAACTTGGATGAATCTCCAAGACATTGTGTTGAGTGGGAAAAAGAAACAATCTTAGAGGGTTATGCACTGTATATTTATATGCCATTCTTTTTTTTTTTTATATGCCATTCTTGAAGTGAAAATATTAGTGACAGAGAATAGATCAATGGTTGCCAAACGTTATGGTTGGGAGAAGGGTACCACTATTAAGATATAACACAAGGAGGGGCTCTGGCTGGTTCAGTGGGCAAAGCCTGGAACTCTTGATCTCACGTGGTAAGTTTAAACCCCATATTGGGCAGTAGAGATTACTTAAAAAAAAAAGTAACACCAGGGAGTTTCTTTGTGTTGATAGTTACTCATGTCTATACATGTGATAAAATTTCATAGAACATATACCTAAAACCAAAAATAGTGCATTAAGAGTCACTGAAATCCAAATAAGGTCTATACCTAAATTAATAGTACTGTACCAATGTCAGTTTCCTGGTTTTCCCAATGTGCTATGATAATGTAAGATATTATCATTGCAGAAACTTGGAAAAAGGTACATAGGAGCTCTCTATTATTTCTGCAACTTGTTTGAGTTTAAAATTATTTCCAAAAAAACTACTGGTATCTGTATCATAGATATGTATATATGTGTCATTAAATATTTAATATATACAATATATTAATTTTCTCTAATCTCTGTGAGTAAAATCTACCCCTAGAACAACCATTAGCTTTTTTTTAAATTTTTCCCCAAATATGTTTATTTTATTTTTTTAGTGTTACAAGATTGATTGTTCATGCACCACACCCAATGCTCCATGCAATACGTGCCCTCCACCAGGCTCGGGGGGGGGGGGGGGGGGGGGGGGGGGGGGGGGGGGGGGGGGGG
>CM052810.1:52569042-52606843 GCA_028533885.1 Nasua narica | reverse complement strand
AAGAATAAGGACTAAAAAGGAGTATAAGACAAATGCTACATAAGTGCTTAGACATGGACAAGCTCAGTTCAGGTGAGCACAACAAAGGCTAGCTTAATCAATGAAATGGTTTAAAAAATCACATAATTGACAGAAAAAAACATGGACTTCGATGTTAGATAGATAAACTGATATCTCTGACCACCCAAGCTATTTACTAGTTAACTATGAGTTAGCTGAGACTCCGTTAGCTGTGGGTAACAAATACCAACCAAATCTCAGTGGCTTGCCACAGCAAAGGTTTCCTTCTGGCTCACATTACATGCTACAGCACTATTCCTGGGAATCGGCTCTGGGATCCAGGCTAATGGAGCTCCCTTTGGATATTCGTTACTCCTGGCAGAAGGAAAAGAAATGGCAGAACTACATGACCCTTAGAGCAAGCCTTATGTCAGGCCAGACACCCATGAGATGGGATGCATAATCCTGTTTCAGGGACATGCTGGAAGGGCAGGTACAGCAAATATCCCGACAATAATGCAGTATTAGTAGATTGGCTTTACTAATCATGGATTCTTTGCCTGTTACTTCATGTCTCATGGGAACAAAGAACTCCATATCCCCTTTTCCAGAATCTGCAGTTTTTAACATTTTGCCACATTTGTACCATTTTTTGTTATTCTTTCTGTTACATTTGCACACCTCCCCACCCTACTCTTTTTCTGAGTCATTTAAGAGCAGGTTACAGACACTATGCCCAACCCCCCCTAAAAACTCCAGTATATATTCCTCCAGAACAAGGACACTCTAACACATGCTAATTCAACAGTCCAAAACAAGAAATCGGCATTGATTGGTCACTACAGGGCAATCCACAGACGCCATTCAAATTTTGAAGTGTTTTAACATGTGTAATTTCCATTCTGGTTCAGTATCCAATTCAGATTCACTGAGTTTTGACCCTCACTATTTTCCTTCAGCCTGGAACATTTCCTTGGTCCTTCTCTCTGTCTCACAACGTTAACAGTTTTAAAGGCTCTAGGCTTTTCTGTAAGATTCCTCTCCACCAGGATCATGCTGATGTTTCCTCACAACCAGACTCAGGCCATCCATTCTTGGTAGGAATGCCACAGAAGCGATGGTCTGCTCTTTTTTTCCATGGATCACATCAGGGGGCAACTCAGTGTTCACATATGCCAACCATGGTGACACCGTCCTTACTCACCTGGCAAGTTAGCACTGAACAAGTTTCTAAAGTCACTAGCAAAGTCATTATCTTTCCCTCTGTAATTGGTCAGTACTTTGTGGAGAGAAATCCCCCAAATTATGCCAATGTCCTATACCCATTAAACCTCCACAAACCAACTTGAGCAGCATCTGTTGGTGATTCCCACATGAATTAACCACAATTGTGATGGCTGTCTTGATGTGATTTCTTATTTCCATCATTTCTCCTACATATAGTTGTCATTCTAAAATAAGGAAGAGCTTTTCCTTCTTCCTCTCATTCATTCATTCATTCATTCATTTATATCTGTATGGATTTGTCTTCCCTATTTTTTTTTAAGATTTTATTTATTTATTTATTTATTTGAGAGACAGAGAAAGTGAGAGAGAGTATGAGAGGAGAGAAGGTTAGAGGAAGAAGCAGATTCCCCGTGAAGCTGGGAGCCCGATGTGGGACTTGATCCCGGAACTCAAGGATCATGACCTGAGCCGAAGGCAGTTGCTCAACCAACTGAGCCACCCAGGCACCCTGTCTTTCCTATTTTTTTTATAACCCTGTAATCTGTTATCATTTATTTTAGTGCTCAAATTGTCCCATATTTAATGAAATCCTCAAGTTGTCTCTTTTATCCTTTTGACACATCCCTATAACTCTTTGAGCACTTCCTTACATTCTAGTGCAACAAGATGCTCCAGAATTCATTTTCTACATTCCCTGGACCAGACGTAGAGTCGACCATTTTCCCAGAGATCCCTGGTTCTTCTTAGTGTTTAAAAACGAAGATCTAGACAGTAAGTATGCTATGTCATTACTATTAGACCTTCTGAGAAGCTAGATCTAGAAAATGTATTAATGTCTATAGACATATACGCACATACTCATGTATCTTTTTCAGTAGCTATCTGTCTCTCTCAGTACACATCAACAACTCCAACTCCAAAGTCCAGCACATCAGAATTATTTCTAGCCTCTCCTTTTATTGTATTTGTAAATCTCTTCTCGAACAGCAAGAAACCTGGCTCCTATTATTGTCAATACAGTTTTTTTTCTCTTTACCTTTCCTTCTCTCACCAACATCAGTGTCACTGAGGAGCTTGTTAGAAATGTAGAATCATGACCCCTACTTCAGACCTATGGAACCAGAAGCTGGACAAAACCACTGGCCAGGACCAGAGGGCTCCTGTGGGTCTCAAACTTGGACATCCATAAATGTCACCCAGAGACTATGTTAAAACCCCTTTTCCAGGAGCCAGCTGCTAGAGATTCTGAGTCTCTGGTGTTTAGCAGTAGTATTTTGGCCCTCTGTAGAATTGCTTCTGCCAAGTACTTTTTGGTATCACCTTATCTACCAACATTAGCTGATGTTAAAAGCAAAATTTGCATACTGGTTAAGGCAGAAGTATAAGTATCAAAGTTTTATTTGGCTTGGGGTTGATATACTTTTTTAAAAGCTCGGAAAGTAAATATTTCAGGCTTTGGGGACCATTCCATCTCTGTCATAAGTCATGAATGCAGCCACAGGCAATATGAATGACTGACTGATACAACTCAATTAACTCACCCCTTCATTTGGCTTATAGTAGAGAACTTCCAGTGTTATTGAGACCTAGTCTGGCATGTTTTTGAAGAGTGGAGAGGAAGGGACTCTTAAGTACAATAGCTAATACTGTAGGGGAGGAAAAACAATTTTCTTCCACCCTTCTAGGTTCTTGGCTAAAAACCCTCTCACCCTAGTAATAAAAGACAGATTAACAAGAAAAACAAACAATTTTAATTATGTCTCTAAGGGAGCCCCACAAAGATATGAGACTCAAAGCCAGCCAGACAACTGAGACTTATATACCATCCTGAGCTAAAGAAAAGGATAGAGGTCTGGGGCTTCCAAGGGGAGGAAGACAATTCATAGGAAGATGAGAGGAGCAAATGTTTGGGAAGCAAATGTTTGCCCAGCCATGTAGGTAAGTCATTCAGATTAAAAGGCTTTCTCTGGTAATAGCTCTCTTCCTGGTATCGGCCCCCTTTCTAATCTTTTTTAGGTAGTTAAAAAGGAGGTAAAAAACTTTTCCTGAGACTGTGGGCCTCGATTATCGTCAGCTCAAAATAATCCATGTGCCAAAGTAGCATGTGTTGGGGTGGCTTGTTCTGAACACCCTCAATACAATATTCCCGGTTAACTTTCTTCAGGCTGAATCATAGCACCTTTTCCACTGGGCTATAAAATCCTGATCAGTTTCCACACGGTAACTTCTCACCTGCAGGGCTATGAATAGTCACTGCTTCTATCAGGTAGGTACTGTTAATTAAAAAACAAACAAACAAACAAACAAACAAACAAAAAACGGTGACAAGTCAACCCCATTTTATCATTTTCCAGGTGTGGAGTAGTTTTTCTCATTGGCATTATAAGAAAAAGCCCCATGAAGTTGAGTACTGTTTGCTGTAAAGATTTTTGTTAAAGACATAGTTTCCTAGCTTACAGGATATCATCCTGGAGTACCCACAGGATAAATTCTCCTGTCTGCTGTGAATCATGTAACCTTCATGTAACCTTCCAGACACAGGGAATGAGTTTTGTGTCCTCACTTTCTCCCTGGTATAATCTTATTTTATCTACCCTCATTTGTATTTATTTCCTACTTTCCCCATTAACTTAATTTTTATCTTATTTTGGGCATTTTTGTAAATTGCCTTATGTTCTTTTTGGAATACAATTTATTTAAATAAAGAGTATGTTCAGATTGGAGGATTCTTTAGTTTAAAGTGTCTTGAGAAGGAAGAGGAAATGAAGCTGATATTTGCATACTGAGAAAACAATACATATGATGTCCTTGACCATAACCTAAATGTAATATACTCACATTACATCATCCATCCTATGACAAAAGTTGTTCTCAGTTGGCATGTTATCACAAATACCTGACCTAAAGGTATCTAAATAATCTCGACAGTTACTCTGCAGTATTTCTCTTTTGTTTTGTTTTTCAAACAAAATTCACATTTTATTAGATTTAAATAAACTGTGAAAAATATCCTCACCTAGAAGCAATGTTTTCTGTATTATTCCTAGATAAACCACAAAACTTATTTTTGCAATAAGACCCGTTTTCCTGGTTATGCATATAAATCAAGTTGATGCGATAGATGTTGGTCATGAAAAAAAAATAATAGGGAAAACCAGACAAATCAATTTTCAGTGTCTGTGGACTCAGGTTCTGTTGTGCCTGGAAATTAGTGCTTACCGTACATCTGCTAAAAAGCTGATGGTCCAGTCAGGGTGTGGACGCAACAAAGGGACACAAGCAGCAGCAACACATGGTGGTGGGGGGGAGGTTGCTGCCATGGCCCATTCTTCCATTTACAGTAAAAGCAACTTACTTATTTACCTCCCGTTGATGAAGACAAAATCTACTTCAAAATCCTCTTTAGGTGAGGGCACAGTTTCTTACACTATATAAACCACCATTATGGATTTTTAACAATATATTTAAAACACGCTGTGCTTGCATTGAAGTCAGACACTTCATTGCATATTATAAATTATTTTCCTCCCCTCTTACCCTCTACGTCCTCGACATATTTTTCTTCCAAGAACTGATGACTCAAATCCTGGTCATTAGATCAACGGTAGTAAAGATCATGCCCCAAATGACTTCAACCCCTCCACCGTCCCTCCCACAGGAGTCGCGTAGAAAGAAAACTCTGTGTTTTCAATACTGTCTTCCTGGAGAACACAAGACATGTGCGAGTTCTGACCATGGCCACTAACAGGTGAGTGCTCAGCGACTAACAGGTTAGTGGGAGGCCTGTGGGCAAATTTGCCTTCAACGACTAAGTGGCCAGGATGTATCTTAAAGCTTTACCTGCTAATAACTGACAAAAGATATCCTAAAACATTCTCCTATTTTCAGCAATTTCTGAATTAGGTTTAGGAGGCTCTGAGATATTTATGTATGTGTCTATCATGATCTCCAGGTCATGTTCTCTACTGAGTTAGAGCCACAAGACTTGACCTCTGTTCAGTCCATGTTTGGGCTATGTTTTGTGATGCTTACATCATGCCCCTCAGTCTTCATCCTGGGAAGAATCCACAGGACCTTAAACAGAACAAAAACATTAGGAAAAAATACATAACAGGTAGATCTAGAGCATCATAAATTGTGGACAGAAGCTTTTTATCTTTCCCTTTGTTTGCACTTGAACCTCTGACAGTGAAGCTCCACAGAGAGTAAGTCACTTTCCATATGTTGGCATGGTGTTTCTCTGACACGTTGACATGGAGATCCCACGTCTTCACGTGAAGGCTTTGAGATGCTGGGGACTCTCCTGAAGTTCCAGAAAAATGTCTTCTACCATGAGAACACTGAGCATTTAGAATAACCTCAAAGGTTAGTTAAGAGTCTAGGTTAACTTAGCAAGTCCTATAGAGCTTCCCAGAAAGTTTCAGTTGAATTTCTTGTTTCGTGGCCAAATTCGTGGCATCCTCAAACCAAAAATCATAATAAAATTCATTATTTTCGTTCAGTTCACTTGTGAATGTCACACCGTAGTCAGGTTGTTGGCTGCCATGTAAATGCCAGATGTTTGCTGCTGGGGTTTTCCCCCTCAAGAGCTCTTGTTAAGATAGGACATTTTAAAAATGACAAATGAAACCAATGCAATAGAAATCTGTTAACCTTCCAGAGAGCCAACTGCTTGACCTGCCATAAAGCTGCTCCATCCTGCATGAGTGTCGTTCTTCATACTGTCTCTATATAGAACAAATGCTTGCAAGAGCTCCACTTAAATTCCAAGAGCATCTTACCTGCCTGCCTATTGAGGAAGGCCCATTTCCTCCTGTTACTCTACCTTTCTTCACTTCTCTGAAAAAAGGCAGACGCTACCTTGTCAAATCTGAAAAGCAGTTGCAGCGACTATTGCAGAAAAAAGAACAATCTTCCCCAGTTGTTCTCAGTGCAACAAACAATAAGCCCTGACTTTCCAAGGAAATCCCAGTGTGTTGATACCTTGGGAATATTCTCTAATAAAGCCTGCACAGGGCTTTGATTTTGGAAGGAAACTCACCGTACCTGACAGCATTGCTTCTCCATAAGCAGCCCCGCCTTATGTGTGATGGGGGACACCACACAATTTGGACAGGGAGGAAGACTGATTCTAACAAGTGAAAGTAGGATATGAACTGAAGACAATAGTGCTAGTTTACACTGAGGATTACCCTCTGCCCGACACCGTGAACCAACTACGTTGAATTATTACATATTATATATACATTGCAATAAGTATATAATTAAACATTCTATTGTAATAGTTCAATGCACTAAGTTTTTAAGAAATCTGTCTCTCTCCTTGCCCAAAATGTATAGTATCCTCCATACACACCTAGGAACTTTGATCAAATCCCTGGACATGCCAGGCAATGTGCTAGGCGCTTTGCATGCATTAAAATCCTGCTTCATTATCCTCCATGGTCTCAGTTGTCATACAGAGTTACCGTTTTTCAAGAGAATTCCCCTCATTGGGAATTAATTGGTCACTTAACTATTTTATTTCATTCAATCCTTTTTGCAGAAAAGAAAAATTAATAAAACCTTACAAAATTGTCTATATGTCCTTATAAACACCCAGGAGCAGGTTATATATAAATTAGCTTACTTGGGTTCAACACATTTTTAAAAAAGATTATTTATTTATTTATTTATTTATTTATTTATTTATTTGACACAGAGAGACACAGTGAGAGAGGGAACACAGCAGGGCGAGTGGGAGAGGGAGAAGCAGACTTCCCGGCGAGCAGGACCCTGGGCTTGATCCCTGAGCCAAAGGCAGAACACAACGACTGAGCCACCCAGGCGCCCCTCAACACATTTTTATTACACGCCATGTTCCAGGTGGTTTGGAATAGATGCTTAAAAACCCTTCAGTTGTTTCTGATGCAAGCTAAGGTTTGAGAATCATTGGTGTAAGTGAGGGCTTCTACGCTCCGCACTCCTGAATTTTTATGATTCGTCTCAATTTCATACCCAAACTTCCCTCTAGCATTTCACATTGGAGTGTTCTGTGGAATGTTAATATATGAAAGCAAAGGCAAAAATAAGCTGTCTGGTCACATAGGGTTTATGTGGTATTGCAGAATATCTTAAGGGTATTTGACTATTGGGACTGCTCCCA
Organism: Nasua narica; assembly: GCA_028533885.1. Lineage (NCBI taxonomy): Eukaryota > Metazoa > Chordata > Mammalia > Carnivora > Procyonidae > Nasua > Nasua narica. The sequence continues at coordinate 52,599,471 of CM052810.1, read as the reverse complement.
GGAGGCTGTGGAAAACCTGATGGAGGGATGGCTTTAGGGGAAACAGAGCGATCAAAATAGACTTTGTTATTATCCCCCGTTAAATCCTCTCTACCTCCGATGGCCTGCTTCTTTCACAGCGCCCCAGTGTTCTCCTAGTTAAGTGGGCTTAAATTATTGGAGTTATGACTCCTCTTGTATCCAATCAGCTAGGGACTCAGTCATGATAGTACTGGGAGATAGGAGACCAGGGGTGACTTTCGAGGGTCAAGCAAGCTGTTGTTGTGGCTTCTCAGAGTCAAGGCTCGGGAGGTTTCTCTTCCCTGGGACTTGGAAAACAGCCCATCCACCCCAAAAGGCAATTCTGGCTGATCTCAGCACCAAGCACCAAGCAGAAGTCCGAGGTGACAGATAGCTCCAAGGCTACCCACAGAGCCACAGTGACATGGAGTGAAGGAATTAGGGAGAGAACCCAAGACCCCAGGGGCCCCTGGGTGGCTCAGTCAGTTAAGTGTCTGCCTTTGGCTCAGGTCATGATTCCAGCGTCCTGGGATCAAGCCCTGCATTGGGCTTCCTGCTCAGCAGGGAGTCTGCTTCTCCGTCTCTGTCTGCTGCTCCCCCCTCATTTGTTCATTCTCTCTCTCTCTCCCTCCTCTCTCTCTTTCTCTTTCTCAAATAAATAAATAAAATCTTAAAAAAGAAGAAGAATTGAAGACCCCAAGAGGGCCATGAAGAGCTGAGGAGGCCTGTCCAGGAGGAACAAAGGAAGAGGGCAAGGAGCCAAAGCAGGTATTGAGGGCAAAGAAAAACAGAACATGCTTGAAGAGCTAAAGACCTGGGAGAGGCTGGGTTACTGAGATGACAGTCATGGAGAGGCTGGGGCCAGCCTGGCCTGCAGGGAGAAGGATGTCAGCATTGGGGGCGGCTAGGCCACATCCACAGGGAGGGGTTCAGGGCACTGGAGGGCTCAGGTACCACGGAGTCGCTACAGGGCATCATCATGAGTTTCTGCCAGGACATGAATCACTTCCGCATGAGTCCATCACCAAACCTGCCTTCAGTATCTTTATTCACTATCTTTATATTTTTTCCTTTATCCTGGGGTAAATATAGGAGAAGGAAGGAAAAGGACAGGAAGGAGGAGTGGGATAGAGTGAGAATGGAAAAGATTGCTGTAAGGGAGATCTTCCTGATGGGTCACAGTCTAGTCTGCAAATTAGAACTACCTGGAGAGCTTTCAGAGCTACATCCAGGTCCAAGCCCCAGAGATGCTGAGGCTCCAGTTCTAATCTCCGGATTAACGCCGCTTGAATTTTAAGGGGCACTGGAATCACCTGCAGATCTTGTTAGAATGGAGATTCTGATTTAGAAGTTTTGGGGTGGGGCCTGAAAATCTGCATTTTAACAAGATCCCAAGATATACTAATACCACCGGTCTGTGGATCGCATTTTCTGTAGCACCATCTGTAGCAGAGGAGCTCAGAGGGCGGTCCCTAGGCTGCCAGAATCAGGATCACTCGGGAACTTGAGAGAAATGCAGATCAGTCCCCACCCCAGACCCACAGAATCCAAAACTCTAGGGGTGGAGCCCAGTCACCCGGGCTTGAACCCACCCTCTGGGGATGCTGACACGGGCTGAAGTTTGAAGACCACACTAGTAGAGAATCTGAGTGGGGGTGGATGAAAAGCCAGAGGGCAGGGAGCTGACATTCGCTCTGAGGACAAAGTAATGAATTACCCTGCACGTAAGACAGAAAAGAAGCTCAGGTTTTCGTCTATTTACCTACAGTTATGAACAAGTATAACCATTATAATAAGATTAAGACATAACTTTGAAACCTGTCCATATTCACTTTTTAATAATCTTTTTTTAAATCCCCGTATCATCCCAAGTAGTAGAAATTCTTAGGAATGTTTTTGAGACGGGGGCCCTCCCTGCAAAGATCGGAGAGAGAGGAAATGTCAAACCCTGGCGCTCTCTGGCACTCTCTGGGGCCCGCGGGGTGTAGCCGGTACAGGCGCGGGGAGGTAAGGCAGCAGTGCCCGGCGCTGGGGATTGAGAATGGCCAAAGGGATGCTGGCTGCTCTGAGGCCACGATATTGCTGGGGCTCCTGGCCACCAGAGGTGCTGACCTTGGTAATGTCAGTGCTCCGGTGTCACACTCAGCCCCACGTGTGCACTATGCCTGCGTGACGGTAAGTGACTGCTCCCAACCAGCTTCCCAGGCTCAGCCTCCCCCAGCCCTGCCCGGTCTGTTCTGCAGGTTCCAGCTCCTGGGGACATAAGTACCCTCACCTCCCCGCTCTCCTGTCCCTTGGAGGCCCCTCCTTGACTCCCTGCAGCCCTTTCACTGCTGTCTTGTGTCTCCCCTTGTGTCGTCTGGAGGCTCAGGTCACACGTTCCTGCCATCTGTTCCCTCAGCCTCCATCTCTGTCCCTCACTGGGGTGCGGATCCCTGAGCCCTCCTCTGCGTCCAGAGGAGTTCAACACACATTGCCTACCTGGGTAAGAGATGCCACGGGGAATAAAACATGATTTGTCCTCAAATCCTGGGAACCAGTCACCAGCCAGGGAACACGCTAAATGCTGCGAAAGAGATTCACACAAAACATCACGCGACTGTGTGCACACTTGGCCCTCTGGGTCTGGCTGGCTCTTTTTAGCCCTTATTTATACAGGCGTCTGTTATTCTTTAAAAAGCGTGGGCTGTTTTCCTAAGACAGGGACAAGTAGGGTCTGTCTCCGTCACTTCCTTATAGCTTACGCAGAGCAGGAGACCCGCTGAGCGCCAGGCCACAAAACTCTCCCTTGCTCAAGGACAGATGCCCCTGGGGCCCCAGGACAGGATGCTGCCTTCTGAAGGTCGCTCAGAGCCAATTCCCATCTGTGTAATCGTTAAGAATTCAAACTCTTTAGAAAGTTGACTCACAATGAAAAGCTGCCTCACATCTAGGTTTAAGAAAAGTCTTTTCAAAGCTCCACTTAAAACACTAGATCTGCACAACCATTAACATTTATATCCCAGAAGCTTCGGCATGCTGGCGAGGGTTACTATTAAAGGTCAGGAGGGGCAGTGTTCAAACATTTAACATGTTGCCCTCCCATGTCCCCTTGAGGGCTTGTGCAGGGGACTCAAGGTTCCCAGGAGGTGTTGTGCCATAGCTTCTTTGAACACTTCCTCACAAGGGGAAGTGTCTCATATGGAAAAGGGAGGGATGTCTCCACGAGTAACACCAATGTGATATCCTGCAGGTCCATCTGATGTAAGTGATTTTATTACCCTGCGAGCTAAATCTGGGATGACACGATTACACATTTCAAACAAGAAAATGCCATTAAAAAGGAGATTGATTTGGATGCCATGACACGGACTTATCTTTCTAGCATGTTCTGTCATACAGAAAAGCTAGCCCCAAGTCTAGTCAGTCATACACTTAGCCTCTACTTGGTAAATATCTGCCATGTGAATGAATGAAACACAAACCCTTCCCCAAGGCTGATGCCTCACCTAACAAAAGGATTCTGGCTTGCAGACAGAAGAGAGCGTTCAAGAGAGCCTGGCAGGGCCGCCAGTACAAGGAGGGTGTTGGGAGGAGCTTTGGGGAAACAGCCTCGATGATACCACCACTGTGGAGAGGGAAGGGCGTCCAGGACCGAAAACCACACTCTCCATTGATCCCTGACCAGCCACCCTGGGTCCTTCTGAGGATTCCCCTCTCTCATTACAGAAGGACGCTCTTTCCTGGGGTAGAGAACAATTTTAGATCTTAGACCAATTTTTCAAATATTCTTGACCACGACCCATAGTAAGAACACATTTTATTTTGTGAACCAGGAAAGACACGGGCTGATGTATCATTAAAACAAGTTTCACAACATGACAGTTTCCCTTACCACATGTGATGGCCTGGTTTCTCTATTCTTGCCCCACTCCTTCCTATTAGAAAAAAAAAAAAAGCGACACAGTCCTCTGATTTCACAGTCCATTAATGGGTGAGACCAGCATTTCAAAAACAACCACACAGTGATCTTCAGGAGGGATGGGCTTCAGACCCTCCATCTCAGGTAGCCTGTGGTGAAGGAAGGGAATCTTCCCCACTCCCACACCTGGGAACACATTTAGGTCACAGGAAAGTGTGATATAAATCCTCCTCTTCTAGAATCTGACCAAAAAAGCTCAAAGGAGAGGTCTTTGGTTCTCTGTCTATATTACACTTAAGATATCTGTAAGGTTCTTAACCGTGACCTTCCATAGCGAAGAGGCCTCATCGGACTGCCCCACAGACGAACTCCTATGAGCAGAGAGACCGCGTGTGGCAGCAGGTTGGGCACACCCCTACAAAGGACTACCAAGCAAAGGGGTGGCCAGGACACAAGGCTGGCATGTCCACTGTGAGAACCCTGCTGGCTCCAACAGTGTTCCTCAGTCCACGAGGTTTCAAAGAGTTCTTGAGGCGGGAGGATGGGGAGATGGTTCTGGGACGAAAGAAGTCAAGGAAATGCTGGGTGAAACAACATGGGGCCTCGGATGTGGTATGTGCTGTGGTGGCTTTCAAGGAGGTGGGGCACAGTGTGCAGTGCCTTCCTGCCGTCTTTGACCACAGAGTCATTTTTGCAAAGAATCACCAAATACCTGCGTGTACAGTTTAGGGACTGCCACCCCAAGGGGCCACTACCTGCTTCTCCCCCCACTTGGCAGGGACACAATGTAGACGAGACTTCTCTGCTGTCCCAGTTGGGGCAGGTTCAGGGTGTTAGGACCCTTCACGGGGACCTGAAGGCATCACCATATTCTGTTAATCGGTCTAAAAGTGACAGACCTTTGTCAGCACATTGAGCAGACTCTCCTTTACAGCTTCACCATTTGTGGTTTACAACAGAGCACTCTGCGCCCTGCCCACCTCCTGGGGGCGCCATTCATACAGACTGTGCAGCGAATGAGGCCCTTTGGAGATGGGGGAGGCAGCAGCAGCCCTCTGAGAACAGGTCTGTGTTTTAAACTGTAAAACACAAAACAGTGACAGAGCTGTTGGTTGGAACATCCGACACATTCTCTTTCACCCTGAGTCCTTTCATCCATTGACTCCTGTGTTTTGCGCAGGCGCCGTAAGAGTGGTGGCTCCCGGTGGGAGCGGGTTGAGAATCTTACACACTGGCTGGCCTTCAGGCATCTAAGGGCAACCAAGACTCGATTCCATCACCAATAAACCAGGAATGATGACAACACGTATCCCACCGAGCGGAGGCATATAAGGTATAATAACCATCATTATAAACGTCACTTCGTAGGGAAGCCAAGTCCTGCCGCTGCTCCCTGCCCTCAGGCTTCAGTGCCGGGTTCCCCTACCTCTCAGCCGTGGCACTGGGCGATCCCGGGGGGCAGTCTCGGGGACAACTGGACTGCAATACGCTCATGCACTGCAGTCCTGAAAGACAGTATTGTCCCTCAACTCTATGATCTGTTCTCAGACAGACAGGAGGTGGGACCCCTGAACATTGGCCTTTACCCGGAATTCTTTTCACGTGCTTCTAAAAAAATTCTGCTACCTCTGTAGGCCTTAAATGATTTCTGGAATAAAAGCTCTAATTATCCTGGGTTTCGTGTATATGCACCCTTACATGTATATCCAGAACATGAAAATACAAACACACCGCTCACCTCAGAGGTGAAAAATTTCACCACAGCATCTCTCTGCATGACTTATTAACCAGGAAAAGAGGAATCATGTTTCCCAAGTCTAGGAGAATGAAGACTTAGAAAACTTCCCCAGAGCAGAGATTGTGATGTGGGAGTTCCCTAGGCTGAAATCAATATCCTGAGGAGTATACAGAAGGTGGTTAAATTGTGTGCCTTGGTTTAAAAAAAAAAAAAAAAATCATGCTGACAAAGTTGCTGATTAAGTTGTGAAATCCCAACCACTCTCCCCAATTCTTCCTAATGGCATCAGTTCCCTGTTTTCAGTCCTTCTTTCACTACAGACCTGTTTTCCCTGAAGTCATGGCCTTGTGGGAGGAAGCGGTTTGCTTGGCCATGCTGGTCAACGACTGTACGTTGGCACTCGTCTCTGTGTAGCCAGGGGTATCTCCTCCTGTGTCCCCCTCCGTGTCCCCGCTTCTGCACACACTTCTCTGTCTGGACTTTCTGGACTGTCTGGCCAGCAGCAGGTTCCGGGCCGCTGCTCTGTATTTCTTTGAAATGAGATTGTAGAGGATCGGATTGATGGATGCACTCAGATAGAAAAGTTGCAAAGCAACAATGTTAAAATACTGAGAGAAGTTCATCATCCGGGAATCTTCCGTATTTATGTAAATGATTCTGCCGACGTGGAAAGGCAACCAGCAAACTATAAATGCCAGAACCACCACCACTGCAAAACAAGACACAGGCACCAGAATGAGCTAAAGCATCCGAAAACAAAGACCGCCCCCGAGAATCATCCGAAATAATATTTAACATCAAACAAATTAAATAAAACGTTTACCTAACCAAATCCCGCCCCAGAACAACTACCAGGCTGCAAACAGTATCCATATTTGCTTTAAAACTCCATATATGCGTTATGAAGGCTGGACATAAACCAGAAGGAGAAATTTCTACCAACAAACTGTTCTGGCAGCCTTTTTTCCACAAACCTCCTTCAGAGACATGTTCTCTGTATTCTGTTGGAAAGAATTCTGCAACAGGTCTGCACAGTTTTTGTTTTGTTTTGCTTTTTCCCCCTCTATGGGCATGGTTCATTTTAGCCTGGAGGATAACTTAACGTTAAGTTTTTTAAAAAAATTTATCTTAATGTGCTCTACCCCATCTCCTTAAGGGTACTATGAGTAATTCCCATTTGTGGCACCTAACAGGGACCGGCGACTGGTTTACCCACCCTGGATCAGCCCGGCTCACGGATCCAGCGGCTTAGCGGACCCAGGCATCCCACCCCTCGGGGCGCCCTGGGGTTGCCCAGAGCTCTCAGAGGACTGGAGATGGTTTTCTTTGGAGACAGGCAGGACCGGCAGGTGGGGGCTGGAGCAAAATGGCACAAGGAATTGTAGCTAGAAGTGGCGCTGGCAGATGAGGGGGAAGGGGACGCTGCCTGGACCGCGCGGGTTGGTGTGTTTGGGACAGACGTGGCGCCACTTACGCAGGACGCGGACCGTCTGCCGGTGGCCCTTCTCGCGCCCCGAGGCGGCTGGGCCTCGCAGAGGCCCCCGGCTCCTCCACAGCTCCCGCCCGATGAGCCCGTAGAGGACGCTGAGGCATAGAAAGGGCAGGAAGAAGTAGGCGGTGGTGACCCACAGCATAACCCGCAGCGCGCCCAGCTGAGAGGGGCTCGGCCGGCACTCGCGACTGAACAGCGCCGCGGCGGCCGCGGCCTCAGGCCCCGACGGCGGGGACAGCGGTGGCGCTCGCGAGGCCCCGAGGGGCGACGGTGGCGGCCAGGTGCGGGGCGAGGGCGTGAGCGGCTCGCTGCCGTTAAGGTCCTGGACCGCGTGGACGCCGGGGTCCTGCTCAACGCCCACCAGAAAGAAGAAGGGCCCCGCGGAGAGCAGTGCCACGGCCCAGAGCGCCGCGATGAGCGCGCGGACGCGGCGCCGGGTGACGAGGACGCGGGCGCGGAGCGGGCGGCAGATGGCGAGGTAGCGCTCGACGCTGAGCGCCGTCATGTGCAGCAGCGTGGCGTAGGTGCAGCCCTCGCCCACGTAGAGCGAGAGGCGGCAGAGCAGCTGCCCGAACACCCAGGGCCGCGAGCGCCAGAGGCGGTACAGGTCGAAGGGGAGCCCGAACAGGATGAGCAGGTCGGACACCGCCATGCTGCCCAGGTACAAGTTGGTGGTGGTCCGCATGTCCCGGTAGCGCCGGATCAGCAGCACCGTCACCACGTTGCCGCTCACCCCGACGGCGAACAGACCCAGGCACACGGCGGTCACCGGCACCAGCGCCCCCAGGGGGAAGGGCGAGCAGAGGCGCTCGTCGCAAGGCAGCAGCGCCTCCTCCGCGCCGTCGCTGCTGTTCCAGGGGCTGCCCATGGACGCGCCGCGCCCCGCGGACGCAAGAACACGCTCGGCGCCCCTCCGCGCCGCCGCACCCCCGGCTGGTCCCGGGGGCCGAGCGCAGGGCCCGGCTGGCAAGGCGTTTCTTCGGGCGGCCGGCGCGCAGCGGCTCACCCGCCCCTGTCCGCACTGCCCGAGCTCTGCGGCGCGGCGCGCGGGGATGCGACTCTACAGGGTCCGCTTTGAGGCCCTCCGGAGCTGGCGGCGCAGTCTCCGCCTCCGGCCACCGCCCGCCCACTCCCAACCCACTCCCGCGCCACTCCCGCTCCCTCTCCACCGCCCGTCGCGTGCCCGGGAGCTTCCCTCTTAGCTAATTGGAACACCGGAGGCTGGCGGGGCGCGCGAGTCCTGCCGCGTCCAGGGAAGCGGCTGCCGAACTCCTGTGAGGTGGGTTACTGACCCCAGCGGAGCGCGGGCGCTTTGGCCGCTCGAGTACCTTCTCGGAGACCTCGGCTGGTGGCTGTGTCCAGGCGCTTCGGAAAGGCTGCCTCCGCACTAACAGAAGAGGAGTCTAAACTCCGGAATCTAGAGTCCCTCTCGGGTTCTAGTATGTCTTTCCAACCGAGTGATCTTAGACCAGCCCCAGCCTCGCCCAGCCCGGGTCTCCTCTTCTGTAAGTCTGAGAGTAGGAGTGGAGGGAATAGAGCAGAAAATTTCAGCCATCCCTTAAAACCCTGAAATCAGTGGGCATGACCACGTCTACTAGTTTTAAAGAACAAGGGTTAATTAAATATTATTAACGTGTGCATTTGAGGGCTTACGAGTGTTGTATTGTTCCTATGCACAAAATATTTTATAAGCTAAAAAGCAGAGTATTTGCCAACACTAGGAAGACCTAAAATTCTGGGGAAAAGACGAAAACTGATTTATGAGTCAGTTCATTACGGTCTTAATGGCAATAGCTGCCCCTTACTGAGGTTTAGGGTGTATTTGGCTCTTTGCTTTCCATTTAATGGTCATGTCCTTGGGAATTCATTTTACCTCTGAGCAAAATGGGACTCGATTGTGATTTCATCACCCCATAAAATAACCCTCTCCCCCAACTGGAATCTTGTAGTGCCTCAGTCTCCCTGTGGTTGAGCTGGTCCTCCAATGCTTCTCAGACAGGGGTTCCTGTGGACCCCCTTCACACCTTGTCATTACCAGCACCTGGGAAGCCTCCTGCCTCTCAGCCTTGGTCATCCCCTTTCTGACCTCCATCCCTGGCTTTCTAGCTTACTTTCTCTAATACCTCAACTCCTGCTATCCTCCACTCACCCTAGAACCTCAGGGAGGTTGCTGCTCCTACCTTTTCCTTGTTCCTCAAGGAACTCCTTGAGTTCCTTGCCTGAACTCCTTGTTTTCCTACCTGACTCAATTTAAACTCCCGATTAGCAATCCTGGTCACTGGCAAACACCCTCAACTCCTGTGCTCTTTTCTCTGTTGTCACACACATCGAGTTGACCAGAACACAACCATGCCCCCGGTTAAGTCAAATCTTCTGCCTACTTCCTGCACCCTCCCAAACAGCTGTTGAGTTGTTGCACTTGAAATTCACCACCTCTGGCGCAGCTCTTCATTTTTCCTCGGCTCTCCTCATGCTGACCTGTTCCATCCAGTCTCCCGCCCTCCAGATCACTCTTTCGTACATCCTCCTCTGTCCTTAATTCCCAGCACCTCCTCCTTCACCCTCATTCTCAGCTGGTGACCTTAGCTGTAGGAAAGAAAAGAAGCAACGGAAGAGAAATCCCCCTGTTCTCACCCCACCCCCACACGCCTCCTCTCAGTTCCCTCCTTGTGCAGGTGAGTGAGTAGGTGGGACTTGTACTTGACGTCAGCTCTGCCCCTTCTTCCTTCACCTCCTCAAGGACCTCACTCTAACAGATCCCTCTCTAGCATCTTCAGAATTTCTCCCTCTCAGGATCATTTCCATGTGTCCAGCACAGTTCCTCAAGAGAGTGTCTTATTCAGTGTCTCCACTTTTTCTCTCTCTCCCCCTGTCCACCCCCGAACAAAGAGAAAATGCAATTTTCTCATCTATTGTTGATCTGATTTTCCCCTTGAGCATTCACTGGCTGGGGAGCAAGAGAAAGTTAATTATCGAGCCTGAGTAAAGCCTAGTCCAGTAGGAAGAATGGAACCTTCCACACACCTCTGTGTGGTGTTCCATTCTGAATAGCATGGTTATCCCACAGCCTCCTTTTCCTTCCCTGCCTTTCTCTAGGGGAGCCCAAGTGTTTGGGGGGGTTGTCAGGGGGCTTGAAGGTCCTTATGAAATAAAAGGGATGGGGACACCTAGCTTTGTGTGGGTTCTTGGGGTGGCCAGGGATGGCATTTGCCACATTCCAGTTCAGTGCTCCCTTTTGCCTGGTCACCAGGTGCTCTGCTAACCCCAGAGGAGAGGGTTGTGGTTAGTGAATTTGTGGTCCCTTTTTTTGACTCAAGGGATGCTCCCTAGCATACCTGACATCTTCCCTTGGCTCTCATGCATGCAGTCCCTGAGGTTCTTCCCTTTTCTCCATTCTGTCCCAGAGCCTGGTCTACCCAACCTCTGCTGAAGGCTCCTCGCTCCTTTCCCCACCCACCATGGTGGCCGGCGCCACTCACCAGTGCGACCTACACGGTCTCCCACTATTCTGTATACTCACCCTCCATTCAGACACCTCCCTTCTTCGTCGTAGTCTCTCTATACTAATTATCACCACCTGCCCTACTATTTAATCTACTTAACTCTGTTTGTTATCTGCCTGCCCCTTCCCCTCCCGACTTCCTGTGGTCCAGGAGGCAGGGCTGTGGTCTCTTGTGTTCCATGCTCTTTCCCTAGTGTCTGGATCGGTACCTGGTACAAAGCGAGAATTTAATATTTGTTAACTCGGGGAATGAATAAGCCTCTGCAGAACGAGGTACCATTATTTTCTTTACAATTCCCAGCGACCGAGAACAGTACTTTGATTAGAGTAGGCGTTCGGTAAGTGTTGATTGATGTTCTAGTTCCAGGTAGGACACTGATAGGGAGAGAGGGGTTCACAGCAGGCTGCAGCTCAAGCAGGACTTGGTCTGTGGGGCAGATCTGAATCATTATTATAATCCTTATTATCATAATGGCTTGGTGTTCTGTGTTTTAGGAAGACATGGGATGAGATATCTGGAGAGTGACTAAATCTGCTTTCTATCTTGTATCTCTGAGGTTACCGACTTCTTACTTCACCTGATGGGAAGACGAGGACGTCCTCAGGTGTGTGGGCACTTGTCCTCTCTCCCTTATGAGTGTGCCTGCACCTAGTACTTGTGTGGGGCGAGAGTGAGGCGAGGTCTGGCCCCACTATGGCTCTGTGTCCCAGGAAGCAAGAGGTTGGTATTATCGATAGGCCCTTGGCCCCTGGCTGGAGCCCTCATAGGTTGGCTTTTTGGCAGGCTCGGATGTCCTGACTAAAAATAAAGCTAATGCTTGCAGTGGGCAAGGTACCGTTCCAAGTATTTGCATATTTTAACTCATTTAATCTTCAATAACGGCATTATGAAGTCCTGAGTTATTATTCAGGACATCCACTTTATTTTTCAAGGATTTTATTTTTAAGTAATCTCTACACCCAACGTGGCATACTTACAACCCCAGGATCGAGAGTCTCTGGCTCCACCAACTGAGCTAGCCAGCCAGGCGCCCCTCAGCACGTCCATTTTATGGATGGGAAAATAAAGCACAGAGAAGCTATCTCTGTAAGTGGAATTACTGTTTGCTTCTCAAGTCCGGGGGCCATAACCACTGGGCCAGGAGGCCCCTTGGTGTATAGACGGTGGCGCTACCAACCTCAGGAGTGGTCGACATGTTCTGGGTTTGGCTAGGGAAGCATCTTGTAGCTGTCTACAGGAACGAGGGAAAATTTCTGGGCATCCTCATCCTTACATTCATCTTCTAGGGGGACAGAGTTGTTACTGCTGGCTGTTTCTACCTCTTAGGGTAGCGAGGTATAACTTTCTGTCTTAGGAATTAGGAGTATGAATGTTCTTACTCTGTTTCTGGGGAGTGGAATGGAGGTAGAAAGACGTCTGTCTTTGGGGGAATGCCTCCGTCTTTCGTGTGGGGGTCAGAGTGGGGGCTTTCCTCGGGGAGCCCTGCATGGAGGGATAAAGAGTGTGGGGGCAGAGTCCACCACTTGGTACGTGGACTTGGGCAAGTTGCTTGCTGTCTCAGAGCCTCCGACTCCTCATCTGTGTATAGGGCCCACCTCACTGGGTTGTTCCAGAGAGTAGACCTAAAGTCCTTAGCTCGGTGCTGGGCATGCGGTCAGTGCTCTAGAACTGTTAGTTCTTCTTAATCACGATAATACCATAAAAAAGAGGCTGTCTTTGGGGCCAAAGAGCCCCCTATCTACTTCTTTCTTTGGTCAAATCTTATTATGCCTTCTGTCCCCCATACTTGTGCCCCTGCCCTTAGCACTCCTTCCATCGCTTTCTGTCGAAAGCCCAACCCACTTGCCCTTCAGGAGCACTGGAAGTGTTACTGTGTCCCGGCCCAGTTTCCCAAGCCCCTCGGCATGATGCGAGTGTTGTCTTCGATGCCTTCAGGGCTCTCGTTGTCTCCGGATTCCCCTGACATACCGGGCCTCGGGCCTCGGTGAGCAGACTCCTGCCCCTCACCTCCACCTCCCTGGAGAGCTGCCCGTTACAGCCCCTTGGCGACTGTGCGGGCGGCTGGGGCGGGTCCAGGGCAAACTGGCCAGGCGTGCAGGTGGAGTGCATGGTCAGCGCAGGGCAGGGTCTGCTGCCTGAACCGACAGCCTCCAAGGACCGGTGCCCTAACACCTCTCTTGTTCCCCTAGAGCCTGCCTCGAGTGTGGGGCACAGTCTAGGGGTGTTATCTCCATTTGGTGGCTCACTGTTCTGGGTTGTTTTGGCCATAGGACATCCCCATATGAGCCCATGCCCCCTTCATCTCTAAGGCGGGGGAGAGAGACAACCAAATGCTTCTGCCTGACAGTGACTGGGCCAGCTTCAAGCTGCAAGTCTCCGGGCTCCAAAGCCACCCTACTGGCATTCTGCAAATATTCATCTCCTTGGCCCACCCCACTCCCTGTTGGGCTTGTCAGCAGGGGTGCTGGAGGGCAGGGCAGTGAAGAAGGCGCCTGCTCCTTCCTGTTCGTGCTCCTTTCAGTGTCATCCCACGATGGCCCTGTGTCCTCCCGGCCGCACCGGTCTCCAGCTCCTTCGGACACAAACAGAAGCCCCACCAGCCATAGGCAGGCAGCCACTCCTCCTCAGAGGCCTGGCTCCCAGTTCCCGGGGCTCCGCCTCCAACCTTCTAGGTTCTGATACCTTCAGCATCTTCCTTTTGCTTCCAGCCCAAAGAGTGGCAGTTTTTTCCAGGTATGTATGGCCTCTGTGTTGCCTGTTTGCGTTTACAGCTCTCTAACACTTGTTACACCTCTAATACTTGTCACACCAAGGTCCAGTGTGGAAATGAGCCTTATTAAGTATCTGGTGTGGCATCTGTTTTCCTGGCTGAACCCTAATGAATACAGGGATGAATGTCTTTTCTGCTTACATTTCATTGGCCAGAAGTCACCAGGCCTCTTCCAACCTCAGGTAGGTGGGGAGTGCCCTGAAGGAGGAGAGCCGGTATTTGGCCAAGGACCTTGTATTTTGGAATTCAAACCATGTGTTCTGGTAATTAGTGCCAGAGAGCAAAACTTCTGACCACTCAGCAGCTTAAGACAACCATTTTATTGGGCCAATTCTGTGGGTTAGGAATTCAGGGATGGCTTGTCTTTGCTTCCTGTTCTCTGGGACCTCAGCGGCGAAGATCCAAAAGCTGGGAGTGGCTTGACAGCTAGGAGCTGGCATCATCTCATTCACTCACCTGTCTGGTGCCTGGACCCAGGAGACTCCAAGAGTGGGACACCTGACTGGAGTGCTTGCATTATTCTGCACTTTGCTTTTTAACTTCATAATATGTCTTGGTGTTCTTTCCAGATCAGTAAATGGAAGGCGACTGTATTCTTTTGGCTATAGTTGCATAGCATCCCATTTATTGAGTGTACAGTTTATTTAATAATTTTCCCATTGTTGCTTATTTGGGTATTACCCCAGTCTTTTGCTGTTACAAACAGGTCTGCAATGAATAGTGTCCAGTGTGTCACAAGTGAGTGATTAAATGTGTAGGTTAAAGATTTGTCAGTGGACCTGCCTGATCAAAGAATACGTGCAATGTGTAATATTCCTTCGCAGGAATTGTACAACTTAAACCCCACCAGCAATGTCTTGTTTTTCTTTTTCTTTTTTTTAAAGATTTTATTTTTTTATTTGACAGAGAGAGAGAGCACAAACGGGCAAAGTGGCAGGCGCAGGCAGAGGGAGAAGCAAGCTTCCCACCGAGCAAGGAGCCTGATATGGGACTCGGTCCCGGGACCCCGGGATCATGACCTGAGCCGAAGGCAGCTGCCCAACCGAGCCACCCAGGCGTCCCAATGTCTTGTTTTTCTACCGCGTTACTGAAATTTTGCAGTTTTGCCTGTGATAGTGACAAATCGTTTTTCTGTGTTTTATTTTGCATTTCTGTAAGATTGAGCATTTTGTCTTATGTTTGAGTCCTTTGTATTTCCTTTTCTGTGAACTGTTTGAATCCTTTGCCTCTTTTTACATTGGGTTATTGGTTATTTCATCTTCACATATTTAAGAATTTATTATGTTTTCCTATATTAGAGGGATTAAATAGATTAGCCCTTTTCTGAAATATGAATTGCAGCTATTTTTTCCCAGGTTTGCTATTTCCTTGAACTTTTAATTTTTTTAAACTGCTATGTAGAAGTTTTTATTTATATGGGATTGAAATGGCCAGTCTTTCCTTTTGTGGGTTCTGTTTTTTGAGGGTTCTGATTCGAAAGGCCACTCCCATGCCAGGATTATACAGTTCTTTCACAGCTTTTATTTAGTTTCATTGTTTATATTTAAACGTTTGATTCATTTGGAATTCCGGTGTAAACCGGGTGATATGGATCCAACTTTTAATTTTTGGCTGGCTATCCCAGTTGTCCCAACATCATCTATTGAATTGCTCATTTTTACTTCACTGACTTGAGATGTCTGCTTTATCAAATACTAAATTCCTGTATGTTCTTGAGACCGTGGACTTCCTGTTTTGTTTCTTTAGTTTTTTTCAGTACTAATATCATAAGTTTTTGAGGGATTATAATTTAGTGGGGCTAGTCTCCTCTCACTGCTCTTTTTCAGTTTTTCTATTTTTATTTTTCCAAATGAATGGCAGTGCCATACTCTTTTATCTACAGTGGGTTTATAGTAAAACCTGGTGTCCCTTTAAAAAAATTCTTAATTATATTGTCATAAAATGTGTATACTCTTGGTGGAAATGTGTGTACTCCCAGGGCTCTTTGCACTTTTACCCTCTTCATTCTGAGCCAGATTCACAGGGAGTGGACACCAAGTTTTCCACAGCATGACTAGACACTAGATTTCATGCTGGTTTAAGTGGATCTGAATCAAAGTTAGAGACATACATTAATTATTAGTATTTTTAAAAAAAATTTAAGGATTTTATTTATTTATTTGTTTGACAGAGATCACAAGTAGGCAGAGGCGGGGGGGGAGGGGCAGGGGGGACAGGCTCTTCACTGAGCAGAGAGCCCGATGTGGGGCTTGATCCCAGGACCCTGAGATCATGACCTGAGCCAAAGGCAGAGGCTTTAACCCACTGAGCCACCCAGGCGCCCCTAATTATTAGTATTACACAGAGCACCCAATACATGAATTTTCCTCAAATGTGATTTTCTAGGTTACTTTTCAGAACATAGGCTCTGAGAAACAAGGTCTTATACTACTATATATGGACATTCTTACTGCGCAGCAGTTATCATTGGTAAATTGTTTAACTGCAAAACGTATTCTTTTCTCTAAGACCACTGAATCATCCTAGAAATATGAGTGTCAGAGCTGATAACTTCGGCCTGGGCAGGCCAAATCATTTAGTAACTATCATGGACATCCATAAAGAATTCAACCCCCTCACTGGAAGGAACAGGGACATCCAAGGAAGTCTGGGAAGTTTGAAAATCAGGAAGTGAGACGTTGGCTTGTGTCCTTAGCAAAGTGGACTTAATGATTAGGTCAGTTTATCTTATTGATTTGATGATGTCCAGGGTTCTCTAGTCCTCTGCTGTCTGTATATTAGTCTTTAGGTTCATCTTACAGACCCTTTTCAAAAAATTGAGTGAAATTTATGTAACATAAAATTAACCATTTTAAAGAGAATAATTCAATGGCATTTAATATGTTCACAATGTTGGGCAACCACAACCTCTGTAGAGTTCCAAAACAACTCCAAAATAAAAGCCCATACCCATTAAGTAATTACTCTCCATTTCCTCCTCCCTCCAGCCCCTGGCAGCAACTAATCTTTAGTCTTTGCAGATTTACTTATTCTAGGTAATTCATATGAATAGAATCATACGACATGTGATCTTTTGTGTCTGGTTTCTTTCATGTAGTATGTTTTCCAGGTTCATCCACACATATTCCCTTTTTGAACATGTTAACTTGTCTCATGGGTGGAAGGGACAATAAAGGTACTTTCATCCTTGGATGGATGAGTATTTAAGAGAGTGGGTTATTTCTGGGGCTGATTGTAAGCTCAAAATGGGAGTCAAAGTATCAAAGGATGAAACTGTAAAGAAATTAGAGCTGCTCATTTATTTGATCCTAAAATCAAGATTGTCCTCGTCTGATTTCTGTTCAATCCTTAGAGGGCTGTGGATTGTTTTGGATAGGGGGAGGTGTTCAGTACAATGCCTGGCATGCAGAAAATATTCAATAAATACTATTATAAATGCAATATTATTAATTTGATTTCCTTATTGAATTTAGGATTTGTGGGAGAGAAAGCAGAGGATGAGTGGTCAAGTGTGGGGACACTAGACCAATCACTTGGATTCTAATCTCAGCTCCATCATTTGCTAGCCATGTGACTTTTGGCAGGTGCTTAACTCCTCCATGCTTCAGCTGCTATGTAATACAGCAATTAAGAGGATTATATAACTAAGGTAAAGCACCCAACACAATGCCTAGCACACATTGAGTGGTGAGTAGATGCAAACCATTATGATTTGAATAAGTCATGTGGCTTCAAAATCTATCACTTCCAAAGATCTTTTGGATCTTTGGATCCAAAAGATCCAAGTTGGAAAATTTCCCATAGCAAGTATCCTTTTTATTATATAAGATGAAATATAGTCCTTATGGCATCTAAACTTTTGAATGTGCCACTCTGTTCATGGAAGATTTGATGGCCATAAGTGTTAAAATCTTAGTTCTATCAACTTTCTTTTTTATATTTTCTCACTTTTAAGGGTGTCAGGGAGAGAAGAATGAATAATTAAAGGGATACTCTTGAGGGTATATATACTATCTTCAAAAGTATATATGAAAATAGGGGCGCCTGGGTGGCTCAGTGGGTTAAAGCCTCTGCTTTGGCTCAGGTCATGATCTCAGGGTCTGGGGATCGAGCCCCGCATCGGGCTCTCTGCTCAGTGGGGAGCCTGCTCCCCCCCCCCCCCCGCCCGCCTCTCTGCCTACTTGGGATCTGTCAAATAAATAAATAAAATCTTAAAAAAAAAGTATATATGAAAATAGAATATTTAAAAAGTTCTTTAAAAATATGAGGCATTAAAAAAATAGAAGTATGAGGTATTATCATCACTTATATTGATGGTAGATGGCTAGGTTGCAGGATGACTGCTTTTAGGTTTTGGAGAATCATTTTCTTTTGTAATCTGTCTGCCTGATTAAGCCACCACCCACATGGGATCCTTCCACAGAGAATGTTCATGATGGTGAGGACCATCATGCGATCCATGGAGTTCAAACAGGACATACAAAATTTATTTTCCAAACTACAGAGAATAAAAGTGACATGTAACACTGTGAGTCAGTATCCTATTCTTCTCAAGGTTGGGTTCATACTTCATTGCTTCTGTGAAGTGATGCTCCTATATTCAAAGTATCTCCTCTTCCC
Source organism: Nasua narica (assembly GCA_028533885.1). Lineage (NCBI taxonomy): Eukaryota > Metazoa > Chordata > Mammalia > Carnivora > Procyonidae > Nasua > Nasua narica. The sequence goes on along the minus strand of CM052810.1, from coordinate 52,581,447 downwards.
CAACCTAACATTTTAAGCTTTATTGTGGTACTGGCAGTTGTGACACTTAGGGATGTACCTGGATCTTAAAAAGCAAGGTATCCTTGGTGTTGGGAAAACTGGAGAGCAACATACAAAAGAATGAAACTAGACCACTTTCTTACATCATACACAAAAATAAATTAAAATGGATTAAAGACCTAAATGTGAGACCTGAAATCATAAAAATCCTAGAAAAGAACACAGGCAGTAACTTCTCTGACACTAGCCATAGCAACTTCTTTCTAGATAGGTCTCCTGAGGCAAGGGAAACAAAAGCAAAAATGAATATTGGGATCACATCAAAATAAAAAGTTTCTGCACAGCAAAGGAAACAACAAAATTAAAGGCAACTTACTGAATGGGATAAACTACTGGCAAATGACATATCTGATCTGATAAAGAGGTAGCACTTAATATACACAAAGAACTTATAAAACACAACACCCAAAATGTTAATAATCCAATTAAAAATGGGCAGAAGATATGAATAGACATTTTTCCAAAGGCAGCATATGGCATAGAGATGGCTAATAGAAACATAAAAAGAGGCTCACTATCACTGATCAGGGAAATGCAAATCAAAGCTATGCTGAGATATCACCCCACACCTGTCAGAATGGATAAAATCAACAACACAAGCAACAAAAGGTGTTGGTGAGGATGTGGAGAAAAAGGCCCTTTTGCACTGTTGGGGGGAATGCAAACTGGTGCAGCCGTTCTTGAAAACAGTATGGAGGTTCCTCACAATGTTAAAAATAGAACTACCCTACACTTCAGCAATCACACTACTAGGTATTTACCTAAAGAATACAAAAGAAAAACAAATAGAAATATATATGATGGATTATTACTCAGTCATAACAAAGAATGAAATCTTGCCATTTGCAACAACATGGATAGAATCAGAGATTATGCTGAGCAGAATCATCAGAAAAAGACAAATACCACATGATTTCACTCATATGTGGAATTTACGAAACAAGCAAAGGGGGAAAAAAAAGAGAAGCAAACCAAGAAACAGACTCTCAACTATAGAGAACACACCAGAAGGGAGGTGGGTGGGAGGATGGGTTAAATAGGGAGGATGGGAATTAACGAGTGCACTTGTTGTAATGAGCAGGTGATGTATATAAGTGTCGAGTCATTATGTTGCACACCTAAAATTAGTATTACTCTATACATTAACTGGAATTTAAATAAAAACTTTAAAAAAGGGCACCTGGGTGGTTCAGTTCGTTAAGCGACTGCCTTCAGCTCAGGTCATGATCCTGGAGTCCCAGGATGAAGTGCCGCATCCGGTTGCCTGCTCAGCAGGCAGTCTGCTGCTTCCTCTGACCCTCCCCACTCTCATCCTCTCTCAAACAAACAAACAAACAAACAAACAAACAAAATCTTTTAAAAAAGGCAATGTATCGCCATTTGAGATCTATGGGTGGAAATTTTAACAAGGGGTAAGTGAGAGGGAACATTGAATTTTCTGGTACATGTGAGAATTTTCTGCCATAGGCTGAACTTTCTGGCATGGTATTATAGGCGGACAAGTTGAACTTCTGGTGGAGGGCAGACCTGGGGACAGATAGCAGTGCCAGTAATAGGAAGGTTCTAGGTCCCTGAGGGTGGAACAAGGAAAGTACTAGGGAACAGGTGAAGGCAGGAAAGGTATGGAGGTCAGATTTCCTTTCCAATGATAACTTTACCTCAGAGCCAACCTTATTCTTAATATATGTAAAAGAAGCAAGATATCTAGAGAACTGCATAAAATCAAGTCACTAGGATAAAACTTCTCATTTCATTCTTTAATCTACTGGATGTTACCTTCTTCAAAATGGGTCCTCTCACACTGAAGATTTGAAAACTGCTAAAAAAACTATTGTAAGCCCACCACAAGAAGGGACACCTTAACATTTCATTCTCTAGAAGAGGCAGCAAATGATGAGTGTATAGGAATACAATAAACATATCTCAAAAAAGAATGATACAACTTTTATTTTCCATGGATTTTAAAGATACTTTTGCTACATAGTTATGTATTTTTATGAGATTATATTTTTTCATTTGTATGAAGTTCAGCCTTATACAATTTTAAGGTGATATGTTTGGTAGTGTATCTATAATCTTTAAAAAGTTTAGAGTTTTTGGAATGTACAGTGTATGAGGTAAAATCAGGATTACATTAAAAATTGTTTTCTCCTCTGCACTGATTTTGCAGTGAGGCTCAAATGGCAAGTACACTATTAAATGACATTTACTATCAAAAATAGGAGTTCATTTGAGTTACTATGAAAAACATAAGCCACTGTAATTGCCACAGTGGAAATATTTTACCATTTTAGACATTCAACTATATAGAAATCTCTGGGCTATTACACTCAAACTCATTTGTACTGCCAAATGTGGCACTTTTAAGACGTTTCTAGAAAATAATTGCAATCACTGTTGTTTTGGGGGAAAGTTAGCCTATACATAAGAGATTAAATTTAAATAAAATGTAAACATATAGTATATTATAGTGACAGATCATTCTTACCACTTGGAAAGGCCAAGTTTATCCGTTTCTTTTTTGAACAAAGGTTAATGTTTTTTCTACAGCACAGATCATTTGACGTAAAACAATTACAATACATGCCCATTCTAATATAAGAGAAATTCTTCAGAGATCTTCAAAGCACAAAACATATGTCCTTTTTTTCAAAGACTGACAGAAGTGCTTAGTAATCACTAAAATGCTAACTTCAGCAACTAAAAATTAGTGATTCACTATCCTAAAATTCAAATAATAAATTAAAAAGGCTAGTTACAAGTGTTTTACAGATAACAGATGTGATAAAACAAGAATTTTAGATAGTTTCATTACAAACTGTATTATTACTGGCAGTCGTCGACATCTATGCAAGATGTACAATGTGATACTTGACAAAATTCAATCTGATCATCCAATAACTCACAAATGCAAGCTCACAAAACATTAATGAATTATGCAATTGCAAAGTGCTCTAATGCAACATTAACCACATGCAATCAACAATTTGGAACAGTATCCAGACAGACATTACATTAAACATTAGTTTTTCAAGAAAGAAAGCAGCTTGAAGTTTACTGGTGCAAATTAATTTTGTCTTCAGATTTGGTGCCCCAAACAAAAAGGTTAGGTTTGATTATGAATTCTGATGGTGATGGCAGTAGTTACGGGAGAAGCAGCAAAACTTATGGGAGTTCTTCAAAATCAGCCTATTCCAGATAGATGGAGTGAGTGTGTAGGTAGGTAGGTAGGTAGGTAAGTGTGTGTGTGTGTGTGTGTGTGTGTGTGTGTATATTTCTACACTTGGTATGTATAGTTTATATATATGCTATATATGTATATGCATGTCCTTATACACATACATATAGTTCAGAGGCTCACAAAAACCAAATTAAATAGTTTAGAAATTCAGAGTTGAGTATGACTACTTTAAAAAGTGTAAGCCCTCTGTTCTTTTCCATGTTCTCAAGACCTGAAGAGGTGCATTTTGAGTAAACATTAAAATATTTTTAGGCCAAGTAAACTGTCTGTGCTTTCTTTAAGTGATTTATCTGTGAATTCATGAATATATACTTGTAATGAAGAACTCCACATTTATCAAACAAGAAGTTTCTTTTTCCACGCATATTCTTTCATCCAGTTTTTGTCTGCTAAGCCCCTCCAGTTATTCATCATAATCCCACTTACCAAATAATTAAGACAAATGAGGAGGTAGAAATATAGCACTAGATTGCTTTCACAGCATCAGACTTTAACATTTTTTTTTTAATAGCATGTTAGTGTAAATTTTAATCATTCTGACTTTTTCACTAGGTAATATCTTTAGAACAAACAGATCAGGCTGTCACTGTTACACTCATGCTGAATGGTCAAAATATCAATTATATATTGTTGCCTCTTAGAAAGTTTGTTTTATAAGAAGGCATATTTAAAAAAAAGAAAAGAAAAAAAAGAAAAGAAAAAAGTCCCAACCAAACAAAAAACCAAAAATTGCTATTTCTGTGGCTTGCATTCTAATAAGGTGCCAGCCTCTACCTAATGATATAAGCATTGAAAATGGCAAAAATGATGTATTATAGTCTCAATGCCAGTGCTAAATGCCACTGTTTTTGTAAAAGCAATACAGAAATATTTTAGTACATGACAAAATAAAATGTAATACAGTATTAAAAATAAAGTTATATTTTCACTTGATTACAAAGTACTGAATGATAAAGGCAATCAAAATGGAAAAGAAAGCAAACAGCACAAGGATGACGGCAGCACACTGCTCATCACTCAGTGCTCGCCGGGTCCTTGTGCTTTCCACAGTGTCTCTGTTGGTGCTGGCTGGTGGGTCAGTCCTCTGAGAGATGAAGAGCACTGTTGTGCTGTAGGGACCTACTAGGTCCTGATGCCCCGCAGGGTCTTGGCACTGGCGAATGGCACACACACGGAAACGATATTCACAGTTCAGCTGAAGACTTGAATACCGGAATGAAGAGTCAGGACCTTTGTAAATCTATTAATAAGATAGTGGAAAAAGATTTATGTATGAAGGATAGGCAGAAAATATTTTACAACTGGCTAGTTTTAGAATTATTTTTGACATGGAAGCTACTGAGTGCCACTGCTTTTGTCTTTTAAATGACATTTAAAAAATACCTATCTTTACATTAAAGAGCTTATCTGCTGTATAAGGGCAAGAAAAATTGGAAAAGTGAGGATGTGACATCTATTGTCACAGAGCAAGCAAAATCAGCCCCTGAGGATTTCCTTGGTTTTCTCAAATGTAAGAAGTCAAACTTTTGTGAAACCATTCCATGAAAAGAAAAACTACATCTAATCATGTTTCCACATTATATATAAATCTTTGTAAACTGGTTCTGTACAATTTCAAACATCTGCTGAAACAATGAATAAATGAATAAGGGGAGCTTTCTGCAGCTGTCTATAGCAAATTATTTTATAAACTTTAAAGAAATCACTTAGAATCACAGAACTGGATTTAAAGCCCAAGTCCTCTGCCCATCCCTTAGAAAGGAAATAACAAGAATGGAATTCCATGAATTTTCAAGAGAGTGCTAGTGATTAAGTGGATATGTATTGGGACTGGTCACTCCTGGGTCCAAGCACTGCTCTGACAGTTCATACTCCATTTATCTTAGACCAATTACCTTAGTACAATCAGCATAATAGCTATGTTGCGTGGTAAATACGAGGATGAAATAAATACTGTTAAAGGACTTAACACAGTGCCCAGCACATGGTGACTGTTCAATATATGGAAGCTATAATTTCTGTTAATGAGTACCCACCCCCCCATTCTATAAATGAGAAAACTAAGGCTCATAGTGACTGCTCAATTGAGTTCTTCCAGCTAGTTGGTGGGCTACAAGTGAGAGCAACCCAAACCTGGGCTAGTCTTCTTTCAAGCAATTTTAGCTGCTTCAACTGTATCTGTGTTGTAAATCTAAATTTTTACATACTGGTTTGCTCCCGAAGGAGCAAGGTTAAGAGCTTTGTCTCATTCTGTCTCTTCAGAATCCAGCATACAATTGGTACTTAAGGCCACTAAATTAGTGAATTGCTGACTATGTATATGTCAAAATGTGTGTCAGTGGATGCTGAGAATATATAAAGGAGCTTTTATCGAAGGAAGTAAAACTTCCGATGAAACAAAGAAAATGGTAAATATGCATTAGTTCTGAGGATGCAAATGAGCAATCTGGGGAGTGGGAATGTAGTAATGTTCACATCTTGACCATGGTAAAAGCAGCGATGTCAGTAAATCAGAAGACTGTATTAGAAAGCAGTGTGAAAGAGTACACATACAATGAACCCAAAATAGAAAAATAAAAAAAAATGTATTTGTCATATGGATATAATAGGTGATATTTGTCTTTAAATTTTTTTTTTACTTTCTGTTTATCTCCAAATGGGCATGGTGACCTCAACAAATGGTATGAAGATGATAGGTCAAGATATCGGACAGAGAGGAGGAATATGTTCATAATACTAGTTGGAAATTTAGGTCTTACTCCACAGGGGCCACTTTAGGCGTGTGATATTTACAACAGTGTTTACAGAACCCTGATCATAAAGCTAGCTGAAGGAGGGATTGAGGAAGCTGGGCATGATAGGGGCGCCTGCTGTATGAAAGCACAAGGATACGAAGCTTTGATATAGTTTTTATGGATCATTTTTTTGAAAGATTTTATTTATTTATTTAACAGAGAGAGAACACAAGTAGGCAGAGAGGCAGGCAGAGGCGGAGAGAGGAGCAGGCTCCCTGCCGAGCAAGGAGCCCCATGTGGGACTCGATCCCAGGACTCTGGGATCTGACCCGGGCCGAAGGCAGCTGCCCAACCGAGCCACCCAGGCGTCCCTTTTATGGATCATTTTAAGAAATGATTTTTATTCAAATAAGTAGGCAGGCAAAAAAAAAAAAAAATTCTTTCAAGAATTCAAAGCTTGGGGACCAAAACGATGTTAGTATTAATGACACTGATGAAGTGAAGAGTTTGGAGAGGAGAAACTGGGAGGGAAGATAATGAGGTCAAGTTCTCAGTTTTGTGTTTCAGATGTTAGGATATCCAAATAGGGAGACATCTTAGATAACTGTAGATACAGGACTGAAGAAAACAGATAAACTTGCTAAAGCTAATTTATAAAAATGTTCATATATCTAAGTGAAACTATTCAAAACAAGCCTCAAGTTTGAGATAAGGTGGGTTTGGTCTGAGACTGAGAAATAACACCATTTCCACCCTTCCATTTCCTTTTTTTTTTCACCCCTCCATTTCATACTGACAAGATAAAATTGTTGCGATCTTAGTAAACAGAAAAGGGCAAAATTAGTAATTTTTTTGGCTTGTAGCTATTTCTCACAGATGACTTACAATTACATATAATTAAAACAAAAAAATAAAACAGCTCTGTATATTTGCTATCAATCATCTATCCATTTATAGGCAGGGTATGGCAAATATCAATTAATGCAGATTTACAGTTAAAATGGCAGATAAGAGATTACAGTTTTCACTTTGCATTTTAACAGAGAAATGCAGACTAAACTTAAGTTTGTGCATGTTTAGCTGGCTAAGAACCTTAAAATAGTATGCCAACTGCAACAGAATTTTATAGGAAAACTTTTAAAGAAAGTTTAGATTTTTACAAATTGGTATTTTCTCCTTATTTTAGTTTTTTTGTATTTATTTAAGAGAGAAAAAGAAAGAGCAAGCGTCTGACATGGGGTCGGACATGGGGCTCAATCCCAGGACCTTGGGATCATGATCTGAGCAGAAGGCAGACACTTAATCAACTGAGCCACCCAAGTGCTTCATCCTTATTTTAGCTTTGTGAATATGTCACAGAATGAAAAAAAGTAACAACTGTAGAAGAGGGGCCAATAAAAATGAAACCAGTATCTTACCTGTTTATCTCTCCCCATATCCACATATTCTAGAAACCTATTTGGTCGGCTAGATTAATTTACCAAGCACTCATACAAAAATGCAAAATAGTCCTTTTTTATATTTTAAGGAAAGTGAATATGTTTACTATCAAAGACAACCACTTTTGAAGTTGTCATTACAAAGGAACAAATTTTATTTTTACTTTCAGTGTATGTTTCACATCCACAATCTGATTTTACACTGAGTAATATGCACAGTATATATTATTTATAGCAGTTAGTATAAGAATGATTTTAACAATATGTTACTTTTAGACTAAATGCAGACTTGTTTATACTTTAAGGTTTATTTTGCATTTGATTACATTTAAAAGTAATGATTCACTATGATATATATATATATATATATATATATAAATATATATATGGCACATATGGTCTATATCCTCCTTCTGTAATTTATAAATATATTATTGCAAATACTTCTTTCGTAGTGATCAATACATGAAGAGAACAGTAAAAAAACCCTGAAAACAACAGAATATAGACAAATAGGCACATGGCTCTTGTCTATATCTTTCTTCTCAATTATTGCTGAGTGAGTTATATGTGAACTTGGAATTTTAGAGCAGTTCTTAGGTTTATTGTGCATAAGCACCACTTACAACTTAAAAAAAAAAGACAACAATCATGGGTCCTCTTCTTAGACATTCAGGTTCATTAGGTCTGCAGGCCATTCAGAGGGGCACTGTTTTTGGGAATCTAAGTTCAGAAGTTTAAGGAAAAAAAAAGTTGTATAGACTCCAACAAGCCACTGTCCCAGCACCCATTCTCTGACACTGTCAACCGTACTGATTTTTGATGGGGTATCAAACTCTCCCTTACCCAATCCTTGTACTTGGAAAAGCTTTCCTCATTATTATACTGCAGAGGAGGCCTCTGCTCTGGTTGGCTTAAATTCTGAAACAGTCATTGGTTTAGGGATGGCTTTGCAATCTAAGTGCTTTCTCTTCCCTGAATGTGAATGAGAGAGAGTAAGTTCCTCCTGGCTAAGGGCAGTAACTGAAGACTGCTGAGAAAAACCATGCCCCTGACGACTTCACTGAGCTTCTGAATCAAGCAATCCTGAACCACTCAGGCTTCTCCCTAAGAGGATTTACACTTAATTGTGCTAGTCTGAGTTGTTTTTTTTGGTACTTGAAACATAATGAGCTGTGACACAGAAATGCCTTAGGTACAGATTCCCAGATGGGGTTGATCTGCTTTGATAATGGCTTTACTGTCCCCCAATATTTTTACTTTACCTTGTTGTACTACTTGAAATGCTATTTTGGTAAAAAACTTCCCCGAGGGGATTACAGAACAAGTAGATGCTTACCTTTGGTATGAATTTTCCCATGCAAATAGTCTTTCTCCCAATGCCAGTAAGGTCAGCTATACTTTGTATAGGAGCTATGATGTGTCAGGGAGGCAAGAGTCAAAGGGATTGCGTGATTTTAGAGAATGTGGGCAATTTTAGGTGAGGTTCTACAGAACGGGGTATGGGGCAGCGAGAAGGCAGCAAAGAATTTTCTCAAAGCTAATCAAAAAGGGACAAAGGGAAGAATACAAATAAATCAATTTGTTTCTATTTTTTCCTTCTATGTCCCTCCAAGTTTGGCCCAGGGTCATGAATATTTGCTGCTGCCAAGGGAATTTGTTTCCAGATCCCTAATCCCAGCAACATTATAGGTTAAACAGGTTTTTATAGGCTAGTTTAGAAACTCAACCACCAACTTATAAGAACTAACCCCTTCTTAAAAACATCAGCCATTCCTACTGCTTTGGAATACAGACCACAGGTCCTGGCTTCCTTAACTACACACTCCATTCTTGAGTCTTCTCAAGTGACACTTCAGAGTTCATCACTCTTTCTAAGCTCACTAGTGCCACCATGTTCCCCTCTGCCTGCCCTCACTTAAATGGCACTCCTTTTAGAAAACATTCCAAGGTCCAGGTGGAATAGATAATTCTTTTTCATAAAGTAGGTTTAATCTTTTTTTTTTTTTAGGTTTAATCTTTATTATGACCTTTTGTTTGGTAATGTAAAATGTCACGATTATAAAATTTCTGCTTGCTTGTTAAATTCTAAACAACTTTCTGAAATCAGAATGGCAACCTATTAATATTGGAGCCCCCTATAATTCTTTATACATGGTATTTAATACATGTGTGCTGAGTATTAAATAAATTTTAAGTAAAATAACAAATTTCATGATTGAAACTGAACTCTTAAGAAAACAACCTTCAAACTTTTGGAGTATAACTTGCCAATAAATTGTAAAATTTTATAAACATTTAAGAGATTTAGATGAGCAAATACACTGAGGTCCTAAGGAAATCAGTATTTTAAGTTTTATGGCATGCTTACAATCTTAAGTAAGTGATGACAGGGTTAATTTAGCTTTTAAGTTAAATTAGAATTAGCATTGCTGTTTCATGTAGTGATATGTTTATTAAAATTCATACACTACTCAAATGTGGGGTCCCTATTTCCTTTAAACATGTAATGCAATTACATTTTTTTAATATTAATTTTGCTTCCTCCTTGGAAGGAAACCTGCTTATCTGTAAATTATATTCAAATTTGATTATGTCAATTTGCACATGGCTTAATAAAGAAAAACAACCACATGCCAAATTTAATCTGACTCTTTGGGGCTTTTTGTAATTTCACTTAAGAAATAACACTTCCAGGGACACCTGGGTGGCTCAGTCAATTAAGTGACTGCCTTCAGCTCAGGTCACGATCCCAGGGTCTTGGGACTGAGTCCCACATCAGCCTCCTTGCTCAGCAGGGAACCTGCTTCTCCCTCTCCCTCTGCCTGCCGCTCCCCCTGCTTGTGCTCTCTCTGACAAATAAATAAAATCTTAAAAAAAAGAAAAGAAAAAAAAAACCAACTTAACAAAACTTAAAAGAAAAAATTATATTGAAAAATAGTCTATTCTTAATAGCTATAACAGCATGAGACTGAAATAAAACATGAATGACTGATTTCCTGATTTCCTTTTCCTGGGAAAAGAAAATACAAGATGCTCAAATGAAAACCATCCAGCTTAAAAGAACTCAAAATCCAGAAGGTTGACAGAAAAAAGGGGAGAATCAGATGAAATGTTTATAGAAATTAGGCTTTTAAGTTGTATAAAAACAATTTCTTTATAAAAGATACAGTGAACACTGGCAGCTCCCCGCTACATCTCACTGCTGTTCACTCTCTACCAGAAAGTCTCTCTGAAATTTTCTGGCCAGGTAGGTGACACTTCTGCTAGGCTTCCATAATTACTATTATCATATTAAAACACTACCTTATAATCGTGATCATTACTATTATTGTGAAAGCCTCCTTCATGCTCTCTGCTTCTACCCATGTCCCATTCTAGCCAAAATGACCTTGTGTCTAATCCTGTGACTACTCTGGTCAAAATCCTCTACTGGTTTCTCATTTTACGTGGGGTAAAAAAGTCACAGTGTGGCCTATAACGCCCTACATGACCTTCATACCACTCAAAGATCCTCTTTATTTGACTTCATCTAATATTTTTCCCATTGCTCACACAACTGGGTCTTTGCACCTATTGCTTCCTCTTCTTCTAACACTGTTCTCCCCATATTCACCTCCTTTGGGTCTCTGATTGTCACCTGACTACCCTGAAAGAAATAGCACTAGCTTTCTCTCCTCCCAAGACTGCCTACTCCTTTTACCCAGTTTTATTTATTCTCCACTGTACTTATCACTATCGTATGATATACTAATGTATTTATTTGCTTTAGTATCTTTTTTAACTGAATATAAGAGCCACAGAGGCAAGAACTTTTTGTTCAGTTTTATATATCCCGAGTGCCTGGCACATAGTTTAATAAATTCTTGTCAACTGAAGGAATAATCTGTTAAATATATAGTTCATACTTAAAAAGATTTTGAATCCTGAGATACTGTGTAGTTACTAATCTGTGCAACACAGTAAGTACTGAATAAATGTTTTTGAGTAGGAAGATAAAGACAGTCAAATCTTGCATTGCAAGTACATAAAGATAAGAAAGATAAAAATAAGTATCCACAGAATTACACCTTTGCACATACCTGTTTAAATTCCGAATCTTTTCCCAACATAACCTGAAGACTGTAAATAACTGGATCACCTTTCATTGGCTGTAAACATTCCCATGTAATTTCACAAACGTGGTCATTTATTTTCTCTATTTTGGGGGCTGTAGAGAATACAAATAAAATCTGCTCTATTTGATTTTTAACTTGGCACATCACATAGACACTTGTTTCAAAAACCTTTAAAACTCAGTTATATACCTGAATATTTGAAATTTGCAAAGACATGATTAATGGCTCACTCTTATTACCCACAGGCCATATAATCTACAGGTGCTACAATGGCCAAATTGACTAAAAGATGTCAAGGTAAGCACTGTTTTCATTGAGTTAAAAAGCCAATAGAGGGGTTATCTCAGTTCTAAAACAACATTAATGGTGCTTCTAAGAGCATACTTAGAATATGAAATTTTGTAATTTAAGAAATCTCCTAAATTGAAAAATAAGTTGAAAAATACCCCTCGTTGCTTGATATAAAACTGCTTCACTCAATAGTGGGGTACAAAGGTTTAAAATCAGCAATAATCATAAGGCTAAGAGACTTTAAACTGGATGACAGAACAGAAAAAGGACTCAGTAAAACTCCACCAACATTAATAGAAAGATATTCAAGAACAGTCCTGCTAACTGGGGATCTGCTTAACAAATGACACATTCAAGTACACAATCCAGGACACTGTACTAGACAGAAGTCTGTGATTTGTCCTCAGTGTGAGGAATGTTACTGTTTTTGGCTGAATATACAACGTGCAATCCTTGCCAGGGTCATTTAAAAATAAGAACCCATCTAAAATTAATTTTAAAGATATCTTTTTTTTTTTTTT
>CM052810.1:52545951-52568542 GCA_028533885.1 Nasua narica | reverse complement strand
TCTTCCTTTAGTGTCAGGTGGGAAAAGGCACCCTTTCTTGAGTACACGGATACAAGGACTGTTGTGGTCTAAAGATTGCTGGATTGATATTTTGTCTGTTATAATGAAAATAAAGTGTACATCAAAAACACTGCCAGATTAAGAAACTTCCACAACTTGTCTCAATTCTTCAAATAACGGAGCAAGTTCCTTTTCTAGGTTGACAATGAGTCCTGTATTGGCATTGCTGCTGGCTATGAAACTCACCACCAAAGGTAAACGATTGAATTGAACCACCTGGTAAGTGTTATAGTAACAGATGATACTTTTATTTTTTGAAAGTCCAAGTTTGCTCCCTTGGTCTGTCACAAGGGCAAAAGTAGATAAGAAACCAGGTCTCAAAGCATGCTCTGGGGCATTATCATTGGCCACTTTAATAACAGGGACTCCATCTCTGTCTGACACAACGATGGCATGGAGCCCTTCAACACTTGGTAATTTTTTATAAAGGAATCGCTTTAGGTCATCCGCCATGACGAACCCCTTTCTCCCGCGGGATCAATGTACACTCCGGGCTTTCTGGGCTGCGGTGTTCTCTCAGTTGTGAATTCAGAGACAGCTTCAAAGATAGTCTCTCTTGAAAGCCCTAAAGATATCTTGTATATACAGATGTGTGAATGTGTGTGCAAATTTGATTAAAAAATTCAAGTTAACTAAGAAAGTATTTATGTTTTCCTTAATAGGCAACCTGGCTTTCTCTCTGAAATCTGAATGAATGAAATTATTAACAACTCAAAAACAATTCAAGCTTATTTCATTCTTTAATAATAGCAGAAACAGCAAATGACCCTATTAGAAAAAGCAGCATCATCTTTTCAATTTAGTATTTTTGTTAGAATATTAGTGACAAAATCCAGTACTTGTCAAGTATCAATGTGCTAGATAAAATAGCTTTTATTATTGAGGGAAACTCTCAGTAGGTGGATCTGTCTATATAATTTCTTTTTTATAATTTAAATGTTGTACACACACTGAATGATAAATTATAATAATAGCATATAAAGCTATTTGTGAAGATGCATAAGTTATTATTAAAGAAAATAACTTAAGGATGTATAACTTACCTTTCAACGCAGCTGGGACAGATTTTGGAGTAGTAAAAATATATTCTTGGGAGAGAGGACCTTCCCCTGCTTCATTACAAGCTTGAATACAGAATTTATAGGATGTTGACTCATTAAGTCTTTGTACTTTGTATGTATGACATGGACCTCTGTATAAGGATACAAACCTAAAATGGAAATGACTCATTAAAATTAACCTTAACTACCTTATGAAAAATATTCAAGAACTACTAAAAAACTACAGTTGGGACATTATTTAGCAATATAAGCTACTCTTAGAATTTAATGGCAGGAATGCTTTGTCACTCCAAATAAGTAATTTTTTTATCAGATGATGAAAATCACAGGATTGGTAAATTTCCTAATTTGACAGGGTTTCCTGAAAAATTACTGCTAAATTTTGTGTCCAATCATAGTAACTTTTCATGCTTCTGGTACAGCTTTGTTTCTCATTGCTATCTTTTAATGTCCACACATTTTTAAAGATACTCAGAATACCACAATTTTCATTAGAGTCTTAGGCATAAAATTTGTTATATTAAAAAAGAGAACCCTCAATTTCTAGGCATAATTTTAGCTTGATTGGGTGATGTCTTCTAGAGATTTACATAGCAGTATGAAACAATGTACAATTCCCCATAAATTATCCACCTGAACTGTTCCATGGAAAGTTTGACACATGTCACCCATAAGTTCAATGTTCCCCAATATTTTTGATTGGCTATTTTAAAGTTTTTGGAAATTGGGGAATGAGTAATGGAATGAAGGCTCACATAGTTTCAGTAGTCTGAAAACTGTAGTCAGGTTAAAAATGAAAAAAAAAAAAAAAAAAAAAAAAAAAGTTAATGACCTGAAGTAACAGTATTTCCAAGAAGCAGTAATTAGATAAACCTTGCCTTTTTAATCTCCCCATTTTTTAAAAAAGGATAGGGAAAAAAAGTTTCAACTACTATTGAAAAAGCTGAACAGGGTGCCTGGGTGGCTCAGTGGGTTAAGCCTCTGCCTTCAGCTCAGGTCATGATCTCAGGGTCCTGGGATCGAGGCCTGCATTGGGCTCTCTGCTCAGCAGGGAGCCTACTTCCCCCTCCCCCTCTGTTTGCCTCTCTATCTACTTGTGATCTCTCTCTGTCAAATAAATAAAATCTTTAAAAAAAAAAAAAAAAGAAAAAGCTGACCAATGACAAAACCTGTGGTCAGGAAACAGCTAAAATAGTATTAAGATACTATCCCATAGCAAATGTAAATAGCTGTGAAAAATCAAAGGGAAAGAGTGTAACTAAAGGTATTATTGTACTGATTTATTAAATTTAGACAGTAAACTTAGAATATCATAGAAGGTTTTCATTTCTTTATTTTCCACAGTCAGTACCTTACAATTCTATAGATGACAGCTAAACACTAAGATTAATGTCCTAGCTTATTAATATAATCTATATTTAATGGAATCTTTATTCTATTACATTTCAATCAAACACAAATTAGACTCTTTTCCAGTAAACCTTCTTGCATTACCCCAAATGCTACAAAGGGGATGAAAATAATTTACAGAATTCACTCAATGATAATAACATGTATTAAAGATAAATGGTTATACCAAAAATCTGTAGCAAGGCAAAGAACCTCCTTCTAGAGATAAAGCTTTATAAAGTGAATATAAAATTCTGCAAACACCAAAGGCTAATATTCATAGAGGCACAGATTTCAGAAAATGATCAATACTGTTTGCTCTGCATAATGCTCTTACTGGTGACAGAGTATGTTTAATTCTGTACATTATTTTAAATATGTAAGTACTTCTGATAATACTTATGTACAAGTACCACGAATATTCCATTATTGAATATTTGGCTAAGATGCAAACACAACAGAAAAAACAAAGTGGGAAAACTTAGGGAAAAACTGCTACTAGCACTCTGAATCCATGAGATATACAAATTGCTTCTCATAAGCTGAATGAAAAGTAGAAAAGTAAAATGTGAATTCTTAAAATATTAGAAGAATAACACCTGTGGAGGGAATGTGGCATTGTTTACATGGGATATAATGTCAGTAAACAGCCTCAGATTTGCATTTGAATAACTTATATTACATATATTTTGATTTATAATTCAAAATGATTTAGTGGGATAATATATGGCATGGATGTAATCAAAATGTAAAAGATGGCAGCAAAGACAAGAACCTGAGTAGCGAGGGGACTGGCTAATAGCTGGATACGAAACAAGATCTGACAGTGAGGAACTAAACTGTATTTACTGTGTGCAGGCCCTGTGACAGGGTGTGGTAGAAAGTGAGACATAATGCCTACCCTCAAATATCTCAGAGGCCTTAAGCCAATTAATCATTTACTGGCAAAACTGACTCTGCTGGAAATAAGGGCTGAAGAACTTTGTTGTAGCAATTATGTTTCTTTAGTACTTGCATGAAGAGAGTAAATGGGTTAGAGAAGAGAGCCAAAGAATAGCCCACTTAATTTTTCTCTTGGCATCTCACTCATGAGTTATAAATTGGAAATCGTCACTGTATCTTCTGGTGTTTTGAAAACAGCACATTTAAAATTATTTCTTATCAGAATTCTAACCTTGTTTTTGAAAACTAATTTTACTTACTTCTACTGTTTATTAAAATTTATATTATATACTTAAGATCTAAGACACTATATAAAGAAGCAATTAAGAACACCTACCTTCCATTCTTATCCTCCATCTGAAGGTGGTACTGAATAGAATCTGTTGACAGTGTTTTTGGGGTTCCTTCTCCCCATTTTAGCTTAAGGTTCTGGTGGCTGAAGGCAACACATTCCAGACGAGGTGGATCAGGAGGGAGGGGCTTAGTTTTTAATTTTATCATGTGGCTGAAAGGACCAGCTCCAAGGCTATTCAAGGCTTGAATTCGTATTCTAAGTGCCACATTAAGGAAAAAAAAATCAATTTATGATTATTCTATTTAAAGTTTCTTTCTGGTTTAGGCAAAAATTAAAATAGTTTGTAGAGTGTACCTGTATGTTGTATCTGGTTGCAAATTGTCTATAATATAGCTTGTAACCTTTCCAACTGCCAAGGGCTGTTTATCTCCCAAGTCTATGCTGTAGGCAAGGATTTCTGAACCATGGTCACAAGGCTTTTCCCAGCTTATTGCAAGGCATGTAGAAGGTGAATAATGGGGATTTTCTATATCATCATCATTTATTTCTTGAAGACAAGTCACAATAGCAGGAACTGATGGTGGAGTCACGCAGGCTACTACTTCACTGAAAGGGCCTGAACCCACAATACTAAGAGCCTACAAATAAACAGAGCCCATAAGTTAACAAAAACATGACCAACAAAATGCTCACAGAACACAAAGCTCTGGCTAGAGTAGCTAGGCCCTGACCACCTTTACCTGGACTCTGCAATAATAGGTAGTTGCTGGTGAAAGTCCTTTTAATTCATAACTGAGACCGGGCCCACAGTAACACATCTGCATACTTCCTTCCACGCCTCCCCACTCCAATCGATATTCAGTGACATCAGTTCCATTACTTAAAGGGACCTTTAAATTAAGAAAGGGAAAAGGTCTTAAGTCTTGACATTGACTAAATGGGTTTCGGGCAAAAATGTTCTTTGCCTGAGCATATCAAAACTGAATTGCTTTTGGATTTAAAATGTTTAAGTAGAATTAAAACTGTTCGATATTACATTTTTATTCATTAAGGTCACTTGAATATAAGATGGGTCCAAAAAATACAACTTTGTTTTCAATTAGAGGTAAAAATATGACTGAATCACTTCAGAAAGAGAATTTTAATGTAAATATACTTCAAAAAAATTCTATTAAAAAATATAAATGTTAAATCATGTAAGGACATTTTCTTTGTTAAATTTCAAAGGAAACTGAAAATGTAATTATCATTACTGATGATTACTATACACAATAAACAGTGGAGATAATAAATACAAGAGAAATAAATATGATACCTAACGAATGTTTGTTCTTAACATTAAAGTCATGGGTGGCTAAATATCTCAGTAATGAGACAAAGCCTCTGAAAAAAATACAAAGCACATCATGAACAAGAAACAATATACTTGTAATGCATATATAACCTTACTTAAATGCTTCGAAGAGAAAAAAAAATCACTTTTTACCACGTGAATTTCATAAGACTTATTGTTTACATAATTTAAGAAATGAAGAGGATTTCTATTCTTTTATATGAACTATTCTAATCATTTAAAGGAAGTCAGTGGGAATTACATTACCTCCCAATTTACTTGTGCACATGTTGCAGATCTGCACGTAACCTGAGGAGGCTTGCATTGATCTGGTGGTCCAGGGGCTGTAGTAATATCACATTTTTCTGAAAATGGTCCAAACTAGAAAAACAAATATAGCCAGTGTTTTCATTTTTTTACCCACTGATTGGACACCTCTCCATAAATATTAACATAAATAAGTACACTACCCCTCTTCGTCAAGACTAACTGGTCATAACTCTAAAAGCATTCACAGAAAATAAAAAGATTTAATGATCATAGAAGTCACTGTGGGGTGTTTTTACATTTTAACATTTACTGTGTTTTCTTCTCCTGCTCCTTTTCCTTCATGAACTGTTTCTATAAGAACGGCAGGCTATAGGGAATTAGGTATGTGGAATGAGTCAGAAGAAATTGTATGAGAAGTGAAGACAAGGATGCCAATTCAAGGTATGGGAAGATGGTAGGCATAAATTGTATCTTAAAATTTAGAACAGTTTTTTTTAAGATTTTATTTGACAGCGAGAGAGAGCATGTGCAAGAGTGAGCACAGCACGGGGAACAGCAGAGGAAGAGGAGGAAGCAGGCCTTCCAATAAGCGGGAAGCCCGATGTGGGGTTCGATCCCAGGACCCTAGGATCATGACCTGAGCCAAAGGCAGATGATTAACCAACAGAGCCACCCAGGTGCCCCCAAATTTAGAATAGTTTTAAAAAGAGTCTAAACTGTATATTCTCTGGAAATGCAGAAAGCAAATATTTATTTAAGATGATTTTGACAAATTATCAGAATCCTGAAAATAGAGATTAAGTACACTGGTATTAAAGATGCTATCCCTGTGTACTGCAGTCTTGTTGAGGGTGACAAGATGATGTCTTCAGACAGGAAACAATGACTTATGTTAGAACTGCCAACAAAGTATTAACATAAGATATTTTAAAATAAGTTTACAAATACAAATACTGAACTCAGTTGGAGAATGGGACTAAAATATAGTTCACTAAAATATGAAATAATGGGAGAGGAGAGACTTGTCAGTTTAATTTTGTGGAACTGTAAATACAGAATAAGGAAACAGTGTTACTCAATTGAGGCAAGAAATTACTGCTTTGTCCTTAGAGAACCTGCTTTAATGCAGAGATGAAATATGTCCTGGTTGAGTGGAAAGGGCTTTGGCTCTGGAGTCTGACAGCCCTGAGTCTGTGGCTTATTTCTGTCACTTCTTATTTGTGTGACTGTGGGCAAGATATTTAGTTTTTCTGAGCCCTAGCCTTCTTAGCTGTAAAATGGTGGTAACACCTATTTTGTCCATTTTATGGAGTTGTACAGATACATAGATAATAATACTTTTTAAAAAGTCTCATAAAACCAGAAATGCTTAAAATAATGTTTTTTTTCCCCTTAGGTAAAAACCACCTGAAAATAAATGCTGCATATGACTAGTCTCAAGAAACTTAATTATTCTAAGTATTTCATCTTATGTTCTTGTTTCTACTCTTAAAATTACTAAAAGTAAAACCTCCTAGTACTACCTGAAATGCAAACTTCAGCCCAGCTGAAGTCCAGAGGGTCACAAATTTTTAAGTGGGGTTTGAAAACATTGAGATTCTAGAACAATTAAGTTATTGTATACACTGACCTCTCTCTTATTTATCAATATAGGGTTATTAAAAACTGTAAAATTTGGGGGCACGGGTAACTCAGTCGGTAGAGCGGTGAACTCTTGATTTCAGCTCAGGTCATGATCTCAGGGTCCTGGGATGGAGCTCTGTGCTCAGTGTGTTCTGTTTGTCCTTCTTCCTCTGCCCTCCCCCACTCTCTATCTCCCTTTGCCCCTTCCCCCATGCTCTCTCTAATATAAATAAATAAATCTTAAAAAACTCAAAAAAACAAAAAAACTGTAAATTTTGAAATCATATGTTGAAAGCAAAATGGCTAACTAATGGGTTACAATTATATATGTTATATGAAATACCACTGTGATTATAATTCAATCAGCAGTCTTCCTACCCCCATTTTGTTAGCTGCGTGCAGTCTGAAGCTGTAAGTCTTTCCAGGAAGAAGGTTGGTCACTGTACATTCTACTTCAGAACCTTGGTAAACTTCTCTCGGTTCATCTTTTTCTACAGGAGACATTTCTACACCATAGCAGAAAATGGGTGATCCACCATCGACCAGAGGCGGTCCTAAAGGTGGAAAGATTTATGTACTTTAACAAAAGGAGTATATTTAGTACTAACTTTATAAAAATTTATTACCAAAATGGAAATTACCCCATCGTAACTGTATTTCTTTTGCTTTAGGTCTACCCTGTAATCTGGGAGGGAGGCATGGGCCAGGAGGCACAGCTGGAGTCTGCACAAGTAAAGATTCAGATACCTGCCAAAACAAAAGCAATAACAAAACAAAAATGCCCCAACCAAATAAGCAGACTGCTTTTGTTAAAGGAAAATAACATGAACACAAAGACTGGATCAATAATTGGAAATTCTACTTGACTTTCAACTGAAAAGAAATAAAGTTCTAAATAAAATAAAAACCCAATTAAATCATTAAAACTCTAACTTTATAGAGACAAAGACACATACTATGTGACTATTATACATAAAGAAAGTTACCAGAAACCACCCCCCCCCCAAAACTCTTCCTTTTCGTCTTTTCATAAACAACCTTCAACACGTCCTAATGGACATTATTTTTGATTCTGTCCAAATGGATTCACAAATCTCTTCTAAAGAAGGATGCTTTAAACATTCTGTAAATACTGTTTGCCATGTTTTCAGGAGGTTTAGACTGTTTTTGGTGACTACTGAATACTGTATTTTTAACCTAAATACTAATATATATATAATCCTTCCTATTTCCTTTCCTCCTAAAAATAATTAAAAATTAAGTAAGCTTTTCCAAGTATTTGGTGTCTCCAGGTATTTGGTATTATTTTAAAATGTTTCTATGCTATTTTAAAAAAATATATACTAAGTTTTATTTTAAAAGACTTCTCTTAAAAATACTGACACACAGTACCATATTCCTTATCTGCACTGTCAGGATTTGCACTCAGTTTCATAATACTCACATTTTCAACACAATACTTATAAATTTATTTTTAAAAAAGTTTACTTCAAAAAAAGAGGTACGTTTATTGCATTAAATTCTATTTGAAAAATAGTAATAGTTCTTTTTTTTTTTAAATAGTAATAGTTCTTAATGCTCCACAAACTCATTCTTGGTTAAACTCATTAAAAAAAAAAAAATCACTCCTATTAAAAAATATATCTCTCCAGAACATTATAAATATCCCATGTATAATCAATGGCACACTGAGTCCATCTTGGTTAGTGGATCTCTAATAATAACTACCAACTTTCCTGCAATTAGTAAATATTAGAATCTGTGTTTAAACAGCAAATGATATTTTATGGTTTGTCCTGATAACAATTTATGAAGCAATCAGTCTACAATTATTTCTATCTCTGTTAGGTATGGTTATTGAACATCATCCTAAAATTTATCTTTATAAATTTTTCTGCAACATTTTTGTATATGTGTTTTTCCAAAGCTAAACACCAACCAGACAATATATATTCACTGAATATAGATTATCAGCCAAGTACTATTTTTAGGAATTCTAGTGACTATAAAATTAATCACCTGGGTTACAGAAATTACTTTGGATACATTTCAAATTTTGAGGTGGCATCTGGTGATCTCATCTTATGTGATCGAAACTTGAAAAAAAAAAAAAAAATCTACATATAAGTATTACCGCACTCTGTCCTCCATCGCTGATGCAGTAAACTCGTAAACGATAGAAACAACCTGGATTCAGTCGATCACAAAGATGTTCTCTAGTAGCTCCACTGTATATCATATCCCATTTGTTTCCTGTAAGGTGAAGAATTATGTTCAATCAGCCACAAGGTAATGTTTAACATTCTGGTATCACAGACACGGCAGGTATCCTAGCTTCACTAAGTAAGTGTTTATGTAATTTGTCAGAAACTATTTAAGCTTATTTCGAGTTTCCTGGAGATGATCTAATTTTCTTTATGTTGCAGCTTCCTAGACAAATCTGCATGGCTTTGTTGAAATGGAATATCTCTGTAACTCTGTACAAACTTTGGCTTACGTTCATAATTTGCTTTTAATTAACCATTTTAAATGTGTTTACTGGTCCAGTAATAACATTATAACACACAAAGAGTAGAAAGAACAAATACCACAGGAAGTTTAGCCTTAATTAAAAGACATTCTTACTATTTTGCAGGAAACAGTTCATTGCATAGAAAGAAAGACTGTTAAATGTGTGATTCAAAAATAGAGTTCACGAAGCACAGAGAATATTACTAAAACTAGGACAATGTAAGTTAAATTTTGCAAGTTAATTTTTCTCTGATACGTCTGGTTTTAAATCTAACTGACTAAACCTTCAGAAGACTTTAGTTTAGATATACTGGAACTGAGCAACGCAAACAAATGAGAAAGGAAATAAAATGTAAATGTAAATGTAATAATATAGGTGTACAGCAGTCTTAGAGTTTAATACTTAAAGTGGATCATAACAGGCAAAATACTAACTGCTATAAACAAAGAAAAAAAAGAAAAGTGAAAGAAGATCATATATAAAATGCAAAGTCATGAACAGCAGAAGCAGACTAGTATAAAATCTATTAATTTCTTTTTTTTTTTTAAGATTTTATTTGTCAGAGAGGGAGAGAGAGAGCATGTACCAACAAGCAAGGGAGCAGCAGACAGAGGGAGAGGGAAAAACAGGTTCCCTGCTGAGCAAGGAGCTCAATGTGGGACTCAATCCCAGGACTCTGGGATCATGACCTGAGCTGAAGGCAGATGCTTAACCGACTGAGCCACCTAGGCATCCCTACATCTATTAATTTTTAATAGTTATTCTTACCGTTAGAACCTTCTGCCATCTCCACCACATATTTATTGATGGCTGCACCTCCATTGTCTTTTGGTGGGTCTATCCAAAGAAGTAAAAGTGGTATTAGGTAAAGTACATACAATTAAACAGTGACAGAAATCCTAATAAAGAGAATACAAAACCTAAGACTGTTTAAGAAAAGAATCACCTGTGATTTTTTTTTTTTTTTAAAGATTTTATTCCTTTGACAGAGAGACAGTGGGAGAGGGAACATAATCAGGGGGAGTAGGGGAGGGAGAAGCAGGCCTCCCGCCAAGCACGGAGCCCGATGTGGGGCTCGACCCCAGGACCCTGGGATCATGACCCGAGTCAAAAGCAGACGCTTAAGGACTGAGCCACTCAGGCGCCCCACCTGTAATGCTTTCTTAATTAATACCAGCATTTCAAGTAGTGTATGAACAGATGTTCAATAAATGTTTTATTTTTTTCAAGTTTTATTTATTTAAGCAATTTCCACACCTAATTGTGGGGCTCATTTGGGGCTCGAATTGAGGACCGTGTGAGATCAAGAATTGCATGCTCTTCTGACTGAGCCAGACAGGCACTCCAACAAATGTTTAAGTTAAATTGATTTTCATTTTTCATGAGAGCTAGGATGACCCAAGTGACTTTAGCTATAATTTCAGTAATCATTCATTTCACGCAGTGCTACCTCTGCTCATAGTCTTATTGCAGATCCCAAGTTCTTCCTGTAACAAATATGAACTTGGTATTTGTGTGAATGTAAAGCTTTCCACAAAAAAGATACTCAAAGAATGATTCTCACATTTCCTATTAAACTTGCCTGAGCTAACAAATTTACCCAACTATCCTAAGAATTACCTTAATATTAAAATCATTTTAATCAAATATAAAAGTAATGATGTACAAATATGCATATCTCACCCCAAGTTATTTTAAAACTGTGTGAATGTATCTTTCCTTTAACTGAAGGCTTCACAGGTACTCCGGGTTTATCAGGGCATGTAGTAAATTCTACTACTTCACTTGGATTACTTTTACCTTCTGAGTTGTAAGCAATAACCTGTGACATAAAAAAAACAAAGACATAAAACAATATTTGATACCTAATGATAATGACTTAATGAACAAAGTGATGAGAGATAAATAAGCTCAATCAAATGATAAGGTAAATTTTCAGATTGTGATGGCTTGTTTATGTGAGAACTGCTTGTCTTCAACAGGGACTCAGCATATATGAAGAGTATTTAGGTATAATCCCCTTTTAGAGTCTATTCTGGGGATCTAAGTTCAAGTCTAACATTTTGATACTAATCAAGAACCATCACAGAAATATAGGATATAATCTGTTGATACTATAATCTGATGATATAATCTGATGATTTTAAGCTGTAATCTGATGATACTTGATAGGCTTTGGACTTGACTTACTTATTCTTTTACTATTCTTTGGGTTTTAAAAAGATGTTCACAAATTCTTTGAATATCCTTTATTCAGATGAAGACAAATTCCTCTTACTTCTGAATTGTTCTTAATAACTTGCTTCCGTTATAATGTAACAGAAATGAGAGTGTGTAGCTTCCCCACAGAAAAACCCATTTGGTGACAAACTGAAGCTTCTGACCAAAAGTCAGAGAAGAACTGAGGGCTAACAACCACTTGAGTGAACTTGGGAGCAAATCCTCCAGCCCCAGTCAAGCCTTCAGATCACTGTAGCCCTAGCTGGCATCTTGACTATAACCTCACATAAACTGTGTAATGAGAACCATTTGGCTAAGCTGGTCCTGAATTCCTGACCTGTAGACCCTGTGAGAAAAATAAATGCTTGTTTTTTTCAAGCTATTAAGTGGCACAGCAATAAACATAATTCATATCCAAGTATTTTTATATTTGACCTTAGAAATTCAATATATATTTTTACCTTATCTCTTCTACTGACCTTAAAGCTCCTGAAGTCAAATATCCAACTTGATACGATTTTCTCTTTTCTAAATCTCCATCTTTGCTCTTCCTCATCAGCAAAAAGTACCATCATCTACCTAGTTGCTTAAGTCACAAATCTAAGAAACATCCTTGATTCTTCCTTCTCTAAACCTATAACTTAAATCTATTAGCAAATCCTGTCAACTCTACCTTTACTTTTCTGTTTTCTCTTAGTACTACCACCTTGGTCAAGGCTTCTTTTATGCTATCTTTTCTGAATGACTACAATATACCACTAACTAGTTTCCTAACTTCCACTCTTATCAATCCTATCTATTTTCTACACAACTGCCAAAGGGGCTTTATTACTTCTTGGCTTAGAACCTTCCAACAGCTTCTCATTTTACTCAAAATAAAATCTAAATTCCCTATGGCCTACAACACCTTATGTGATTTCACTCCTGCTTAGCTCCACTTTACGGTCTTTTGCATTAGTAGTTATTTCCCCTGCCTAAAATGTTCTTTCTGCTCTTGATATGCTAACTTATTCTGGTTATTCAGATTTAAGTGTCATTTCCAAAAATACTTCCTCAACTACCCAATCATTCTGTCACCTCACCCTAATTTGATTAATCCACATAGCACTCATCACCATTTATTTACTGTCTAGTCCAGCTAGAGTATTAGTTATTTTGATTACTGTTGTATTTGTAGTGTTTAGAACAGGGCTTTATTATAGAATAGATGCTCAGTAATTATAGGATGAATGGATGACTCAATACAAGTTCCATTATGATATCATGTGATAATATACACAAGGATCTAAATAAATCTACTCCCAAATAAATCACGCAGTCCATGAGAATTCAGTAAAATTTGGTTCAATTGTTCAATTTTGCTCAGGCTTCCTCAGTCCTCCCATGTACGAAAATGGATTTTATTTGCTGCTTTACAAATTGGACCACAAAGATGGTCAAAACACCTCTCAATATGGTACACAGTATTTATTTAAACCTAAAACTAAAAGAAACAAAGAACAGACCAGAAAGACCTAAAAACCAGAAAGATCCACTAATTATATTTTTAAGACTATATATTTTGGTACTGTCTCCTTCTACTTCAGTTAGCCATAAAGGTATTAAAAGGTTATAAAGTCATATAGTTATCTCCCTACCCCCCCAATTTTACAAATAATAAAAAACATTCATTCAGTTCCCCACCACAGAGGGAGCACTGTGCTAGGAACTCCAGGTGTGGTACACTCTTTATCTTCAACAAGTTTAGAATCTTTATACAGAAGACAAGCAAGATGTCTATCAAAAGATTTAGGCAATAGGAGAAAGATTACTAAGGTATAAAATGGTCCACAAAGGATTTGGAAAGGCGAATGGAAGTGATATGGGGTCTTCATGGGCAAGAGCAGTAAAAGGGCAAGCCTGGGTAAGAGAACAGAAAGCCCTGGGTATAGAGCAGAAATAATAGCAAATAGTGAGCTCTGCTCAAGGAAGAATAGGTAATCAATATGGTGAGATAGCCAATTCAAGTTAAGGGGTGAAAGACAGTGCATTTTAAAAACTATATGTGTCAGAATATAAAAAAATCTTATATGGAACTAAGAAATTTTTTTTTTAAAGGGAAAGCTGTATTTCAGAAAGATTAATCTTTTTTTTTTAAAAGATTTTATTTATTTATTTATTAGGAAAGAGAGAGAGTGAGAGAGAGGATGAGAAGGGAGAAGGTCAGAGTGAGAAGCGGACTCCCCATGGAGCTGGCAGCCCGATGTGGGACTCGATCCCGGTACTCTGGGATCATGGCCTGAGCTGAAGTCAGTTGCTTAACCAACTGCGCCACCCAGGCGCCCCCAGAAAGATTAATCTTAATGTAAATGGTAATTAGAAAGTAAGTGAATAGCTTGGTAACAGTACAGAACAGGTTTGGAGATTTAGTCTTCTTCAGAACAAAAATGACAGCTTACAGAAGGCAAAGAGATGATGTATCCAAGGAAGAAAGGGACATAATAAGTTAGGACTAAACCTGGACACACTTAGATTATGGCAAAGGAGAAAGGAAGACATGATAAAATGACACTGGACAAGATGAGGAGGAAGAAGGCAACATGTTTATGTACTGTCATTGATGCTAACATGTACGTGTATAAATGAATTTCAAAGATGGAAAATAAGAGAAGTTGATGGATCCAGATACTAACTGACTGATTTCCCTCCACCTATAAAAAGACCTCAAAAATAAGTGACAAGCTGCAGTGAAGTATTTAAGGGTTCTCAGCTCAAGGTAGTCAGAACTTGATCTTTAGAAGCCTTGCTGCTTGAAAAATTATTTTTCAGGAACTTTAGTAAATAAGAGATCAGCTTCCTAGAGGCCCAGAGTCACAGGGACTGGCTACTAGTTTCTGAAGCAATTAATAATAAGAAATATTATAATAAATAATAATTATCATTTTAAATTTGAACAACAGGTCTCAGCCCAGCTTCTAATGAACCTTTTGATGGAATCAGCATTGTATGCTTTTTAACCACTCTGAATTTTATTTAAAAAAAAAATATATTTTTTTAACCACTTTGAATTTTAAATGATTTTAAGAATTTTGGCTGCTCATTTCACAGCATTTACCATAGCATGATGATTCACAGACATGTACCCTGGGGCAAATAATACATTATATGTTAATGAAAAAAAATAAAAAAAAAAAGAATTTTGGCTGCTTTCTTATGCTTTAAATTTTTATTTTCATTTTTCTTTTGTCCTTTAAATTTTCCATTGTTCCAATTTTGTTTTAGTATTTTGAGTGTCTTAGGATTGTCTGTAGTGTAGAAACTAGAACTCTGGCAATTGGTAGACTTGGTCATATTACAACTTTATGTTAATTATATCCTTATTATTTCTTTACAATCAGTAATATATTATCTAGCCATTGCTTTTTGGATCATAATATTTTCCTGCTTTTGCTTAGTATTGTAAGATTTACTTAGTGTTAAGACTTTATTTTGATATGGTTTGCTTGAAAGAGGAGTCTGCAATGTCAAACTAGAAAAGAAAAAGCAGCAGTAGGATTTAATGATTCAAAAGCCTCTCAGCTGGCACCCAGCAAAAGACAGATTCAAAATGTCCGAGCTTCTAGAAGACTTCACATAGTCATCATTTTCTATTTCCCAATATTTTTTCCGCCTTTAGATCAGTGGTTCTCAAATTTCAGTAAGCCTCAGAATTACTTGGAGAGTCTACTGAAACACAGATTGCTAGGCCTTATCCCAGAATTTTTGATTCAGTGGAACTGAGGGGGCCAGAAAACTTACATTTCTAACAAGTTCCCAGCTGATGCTGACAGAATGGTCTGTTGATCACACTTGGGGAAGTACTATTCTAGGTTCTTATCACTATTTAAATTTATTATTTAATAAGCTTTTATATAATCCCTTCATTTTTTTTTAAAGATTTTATTTATTTATTTGACAGAGAGATCACAAGGAGGCAGAGAGGCAGGCAGAGAGAGAGGGGGAAGCAGGCTCCCTGCTGAGCAGGGAGCCCGATGTGGGGCTCGATCCCAGGACCCTGAGATCATGACCTGAGCTGAAGGCAGAGGCTTAAACCCACTGAGCCACCCAGGCACCCTATATAATCCCTTCTTATAAGCCAGTGATTTGTTCAGAATTTGTTTAGAGACATTGTTTTCCTATCTCCTCTCTAGTTACTTGGGGGTACTTTTTTTTTTTTTTTAATATTTTATTTATTTATTTATCTGAGAGAGAGAGAGAGAAAGTGAGAGAGAGCAGGTCAGAGGGAGAAGCAGACTCCCCATGGAGGTGGGAGCCCGATGCGCGACTCGATCCCGGAACTCCAGGATCATGACCTGAGCCAAAGGCAGTTGCGTAACCAACTGAGCCACCCAGGCACCCTACTTGGGGGTACTTTTTGTAAAAGCCTATTGTTTCCTTGGAGATTCTGACTGTATACCCTGCGATTTGAATGTGACTGCCACAGTGAAACAATTTTAAATAAAAATTTGTAATTTTTAAAAATAGTGGGTCATAAGAAATTTAACTCCTATATATGTAACATTTTGTCTTTATGTGGAAATAACACCATGGTGTTACATGATAGTAGAATTCTAAGAATTTTAATAAACTTACCAAATTATAAAGACCCTAACATTTTCCCCTTAGGAAATGTTAATCATTACTGAATTATTGTAACAATAATTATTACTGAAGCAAAATACAATCCAATATCATAAGAAATCTGAATGAATGTACTTAGTACCTACTTAAGAAAATAAGAAGTATTTTATAAATCTTGTAAAAATATGAAAACTCTATTTGTAAAAACTTAAAATCACTCAGTGTTATCATAAGCTTTAAAAATGAAACTAATATATAAGACAAAGCATAATAAATATAATTATTATGCTCTCCATAATCAAATCTCATTATTAAAAATTTTCTAAGGTTCTCAAGAGATAAAATTTTTGCTTTTTAATAGTGAAAACAGTTTACAGTGGCCTCTATCATTTATTTGAAATGATCTGATTAAACAAGCACTGAGAGGAAAATTCAAATGTTGAATTTATCAACTAATAAACATCTTGTATTTTTAGAAAAACTTGGGCACAAAAATGTAGGCGGGCTTATATTAACTGGTATATTAACTAATTCAAACACTGTCTCCCAGTAATACCAATGTATACCCCTGATCAAGTCAGAGTTAAAAATACCCCGAGAATGGATGCTATACTATGAAAGATACAGAATTTCCGGAATCTCCATAGTAGATGAATTTTCAAAGCTTGCTACTGCTTCAAGTGAGCAAGAATATATATAGTCTCCATGCCTCAAGCAAGCAATAAATGACATGTAGAGTCTCTCCGCTTTACACCTGAAATAATTCAGTGTATAGGCCAACAGATGGGCTAAACAAGGCAAGTATCTGCGCTAGGGGATAGGTGGGTTGGCTGGAGGCAGAAGCATTTGCCTAGTAGGGACTCAAGCACCCTGAATAGAAGTTTATGGGAGGGGAGGAATGTGTTCCATAAACTAAATACAATGAACATAACTGGGACAAAGTTTCTTTCTGATGAGAGGGAGCTAGAAATAAAAAAAAGGAGAAAACTAGAATTAACCTGTGGTATTGGATTAAAATTGGGAGGTATGTGGTGAAAATTCGTGGTTTAAAAAAATAGAAATCTATGTAGAAATATAGATGTGAATGTGTTTGCGCATATAAATTTTCTGTGTGCACCTACATACATATATTTCATAGCTCTGTCCATTGAGAGGATGTACAGGAGTAGCAAAACTGTTAGAGCAATAAGTATACTTACTTCCCAGATTTTGGCTTCTAAATACCATGGTCCACTGAAAGGACCCAAGTACTTTCAGGAACAAAACAACCCAAGGCTGAAGAAGGGAAAGTTCAGGATGAGATTGGAATATAATATCATGTACCAGAAAGGAAAGGTTCAAAGAATGATTGGGGGGCACATTTCAAAAGGATCTGAAAGCCAGCCTGAAGGGGCTCCTAAATCTAAAACAATCTGAGTCTCACAACTGATAATCAGTAACAAAAACAACAAAAATTAGTAACAAAAAAGGAATTCATGAGTTCATATTAACATAAATGAAAAAAGAAAGCTTTTCTTTAGAGTATAATGCCAAATAATAAATGTAGAAGGAATAATAAAATAAAAAAAAAATCATCACTTGGCAACTATTAATCATAATAGTTGACTCAGGCAAGAATTATCACTGGATGTTAAGACTAGTAGGTGAAAGTTCAACAAAAAACAAGATGTCTAAATAGTATTCCAAAAATGTTTATTAGAAAGTGAAGAGGAAAACCTTACAGTGAAGAAACATGATAGAAATAACCTCCATCAAGTGACTACGAGTAATGAGACAAAATGAAATTGTGCACCATTTGATATAATGTACTTAGAAAATAAAAGTATTACTTTTTCAGATATTGCTGACAAAAAAGCACATTCTGAATGCGTTTAACAACATCCACATTTTAGAAGATGTTTGTTCACATTATACAAATAAAAGTCCCATAAAACATTAAAATTGTTTGAATTTAAATATAGTTTGACAATGTTACATAGTAAGAAAGTAAAGCAGTAATGCTCATTATAAAAGCCAAAACTACTTTAACTTTTTATGTTTTTTAAAGCGCAAGCGAGCAAGCAACTGACCATGACTGGGGAGAGGCAGAGGGAGAGAGAGAATCCTAAGTAGGCTCCACACCCAGTACGAGGAGCCTGATGCAGAGCTTGATCTCACAACCCCCTTATCATGACCTGAGCCGAAATCAAGATTTGGACGCTCAACCAACTGAGCCACCCAGGTGTCCCAAGGCCAAAACTATTTTAGATTTAAAACCAAGGAGTGAGGTGTGTACTTAGCTTTAAGATAATAGGAACAACAACAACAAATAAATCTTTTTTTTTTAAAAGATTTTATTTATTTATTTGACAGAGAGAGAATGATCACAAGTAGGCAGGAGGCAGGCAAAGAGAGAAGGGGAAGCAGGTTCCCTGCTGAGCAGGGAGCCCAATATGGGGCTTGATCCCAGAACCCTGAGATCATGACCTGAGCAAGGCAAAGGCTTTAACCCACTGAGCCACCCAGGCGCCCCAACAAATAAATCTTTTAAGGGCTTTCAATGCTTACCTTAAATTTATACTTCGTACTACGTCTGAGATTCTTTACTGTGTAAGCAAGATCTTCTCCATCATATTTAGGCTTAAAACCATATCCCTGGAAAGGGAAAAGCCTTTCTTAGATGTCTAACAGCAGAAATATGGGGAATAACAAACATGTAAAAAGACATGCTTATATTATATCGTATTATATTACATTTGTATGCTTCATCTTCTATTGTGTACAAGGTGATTAACACTCCATTAAGTGTAATACTCACCTTGATACTTCCATCTTGAATGGACAGATCCAGAAATGCTAATGAATGTCTCTGTAGGGGGATGGAGAACTCCTCCATAAATATAGTAACCAAGAGCAGATATTTGTGTTGAGGGTAAAGTCAGTCAATGGGAACTTCACCATCAGTAAGCATATCTCTAAAACTAATAGACTTTGCTAGACAGATGTTGCAAGAGCTAAATAGACCTATAATCATTTAACATATTTAACTTGCCTTTTGTTTAAGTAAATAAATAAATGGTTGGCTGTGTTGGCAGGTAGGCATGTCACTTAGGTATTGGATTGCTATTTACAGCTCCAGGGACAATGCCTCACTACTTTACCATTGTTACTTTTAAAAGTTGATATATAATTCACATACTGTAAAATTCCCATTTTAAAGTATGAAATTCAATCATTTATAGTGTATTCACAAAGTTGTGCAATCATCATTTCATTCCTAATTCTACAATGAAGCCTGTACTTTATTTTTTGGGTAGCAGTCACTTTCCCTCTTTTCTCATCCACTAATATACTTTCTGTCTCTATGGATTTGCCTATATCTGTAATAAATGGAATCACAATAATATGTGGTCTTTTGTGACTGGGTTCTTTTACTTAGCATAATGTTTTCAAGGTTCATTCATGTCATGACATGTATCAGTACTCCATTTCTTTATATGGCTCAATGATATTCTATTGTATGGATATATCACACTTCTTTATATCCATTCATCAATTAATGGACATTCAGGTTGTTCCCACTTTTTGGGTATTATGAATAATGCTATGAACATTCACGTACAAATTTCTATATAAATATGTGTTTTCTCTTGGGTATACAGCTGGGAGTGGACCAATGCTATTTTTGACTCAAATTGCTTTAAAGTAGCTCTGAAAAGCTCTGAAACTATGTAGAATAGAAGACAACCTAACTCATGTTAGCTATGTTTTAGCTCACAGAAGACAAGCCACTGGAAACTTGATTCTGGCAGCACTAATATAGTGTCATGTAATGGCTCTTCATACCTTCTGTGGTGCTTGGGAAAGCAGTGTATGAACACAGTTGGAAAAGGTGGAAATATTATTTCCTTATTTTTTAGAGGTGCTAAGATTGAAAGGCTGTGGTGATCTTCCCCTCTCTTTATTTTCCCTAAAACATATATATTTAAAAATGCAGTCTATGCTGTTCCTAGGCACAAATATATACAAACACACCCTCTCCTACACATCAAGAAAAGACAAGACTGAGTTCTTCCTCATTCCCAATTCCTCCTAAATGATAATCAACCAAGGGCTCAAAGGATCTGGGAAAGGATCTAATTATTGTGGCACTATTTACTTAGAAAGATTGATATTACCTGAAATAGGTTTTAAATACTACTTAAAATATATATTTATACTTACTGAAGTTTCTTCCTCCATCTCTAAAATGTAGGAAATTCCTTCATCTGATGGTGTTCCTGAGGGCTTACTCCATTGTAAGGATAACCAAGTAACACCAGCCTTAGTTAATACAGGACTTGCTGGCATAGAAGGGGCACAGCCTGAAGTGTAATATAAGACTTCTTCACTAAAACCACTGTTGAAACAAATGGTTTGTAAGAATGAATGAAAAAGAGCTGTTTTTATAGCTAAAGAATTCAATTCGATAAATGACGTTTTTTGAAAGTGACAATTTTTGATAACTAATTATAATCCAAATAATATACCTTGGAGTTGATAATATTTTTATGGTTACCAGATCAGAAACCTAAAAGTGTATTAGTATTCTTTTAAAACTGCAATTTATGTAACTAATATCTTCTCTTATAGCTTTTGTTATGCTAATAATACATTTTTACTATATCAACATAAACTAAAGCAGAATTTTTAGTGGATAATTTGGACTCTGAATAATTTATGTAATGAAGTTGACTAAATAATATATTTACATTAAAATGTATCTTACCTTGTGCCATACTCATTTTTGGCTGACAGTCTAAATTTACAACCCATTGCTGGTGACAGTTTAGTAATTTTAAATTGCTTCTGTAAGCCCATGTAACACTGACAAAATTCTCCATTTCCTTTTCCCTAAAAAAAATTGGCTGATTATTATGTGTCATGCACATTATTGTAAAAAGATAAATCCACATAATTCCTGCTTGATGAATGACATATTAGCTAGTGTACATTAAAAGTGATCTTCGTTATATTAATCATAGATCTTAAGAGAAAGTAGAGATAACACCCATCTTTTAAATGGTATTTACTGTTCATTAAATGCAGAATTACAAGCTACAAAGTAGGTATTTCTTTATCTACCTTCTTGAACTAAGTACCCTGTTTTAACTGATGCTAAATCTCTGGCTTTAGTAAAAGGAACTCTTTCCATGTATAGACCCCACAATCTCTAGGGGGGGACTGGCAGGAGCAAAAATAGGATGATCTTTGATATACACAACTAGCAGTGTTCCTCAATCTATGAAAAGTTCTACACAAACAGTTTTAAGGAAAGGTCCTAACTGATCCCCAAACTTCCACCTTAACAGCTGCTAACATTCTATAAAATATTCTGGAAACACAACTGCCTAGGTTTAACAGTGAAAGAATATGAGCAGAGAGAAAACCCTGATTATAGGCAAAAGAATGGGAGAGAGAAAAGTCTGCAGCTCAGGACAACTAAGGAGTTTTAGAAATTTAGGATGCTACATAAAATGGACAAGATTCTTATTCTCCATCCACTCTTCTTTATTGTGTTGGTAGAGGTAAACTGTGGTTTTGGGGTGACTTCTTCAAAGAAAACCTTCAATCTCTATCTGGCTGCTTTACTACACTTCCCTGTTTTACTGGTATTTACAGTTGATTCTATTGAGTTGTCTAAATAGAAAATAATATCACCTCTAAATAATGATAATTTTGCCCCCCAGTCCAGCCGTTATTTGGCTGTACTTCTTTAGTTTCAAAACATACTGCATTAATGTTAAGTAAAGGTGGGAATAACTGACAACTTTGACTTGTTTCTGCTTTGATTAGAAATGTTTTTATTGTTTAGTGATGGTGCTTCACTTAATACAAAAATAAGTATCATAAAAAAAAATAAGTATCAGATAAGGAATTACCTTCCTTTCCTAATTTGAGCTTTAATTAAGTGCTAAATTTTATCAAATTATCTTTCCATAATTTATCAACTTATGTTTTTTTCTTCTAAATTACTATGATAGATTTCCTAATTCTAAATTCTCTTAAAACTTCTGGCATAAAACCTACTTGTTTGTGCCTCATTACTCTTTTAATATAGGCATACCTTGTTTTATTGCATTTCACTTTACTGTGCTTCGCTGATAGTGTTTTTTAGAAAGTCTGGTTTGTGGCAACCCTGCATCAAGCAGTTCTTGCTCACTTTGTGACTCTGTCACGTTTTGGTAGTTCTTGTAATATTTCAAATTTTTCATATTATTATATTTGTTACGGTAATTCATGGAAGAGGCCAAAATACCAACATTAAT
>CM052810.1:52500951-52540951 GCA_028533885.1 Nasua narica | reverse complement strand
GGGTGGCTCAGTGGGTTAAGGCCTCTACCTTCAGCTCAGGTCATGATCTCAGGCTCCTGGGATCAAGCCCCGCATTGCTTCTCTCCGCCCCCGGCCCCCCCCTCCCCACCTCTCTGCGGCTTGTGATCTCTCTCTGTCAAATAAATAAATAAAATCTTAAAAAAAAAAAAGACTCATAGTCATTTTCTTACTATAAATTAACAGTTGCTAGGAGGGGTGGTACTCCCTTCTAGGGCATGTTTAGAAATTTTGTTGATGGTGTTTCTGACCATCACAATAATGGCAGGGGGAGGAAAGACTGACTTTTACAGGTGGGGATCAAGGATGCTAACAATTCTGCACAGTGTGCAGAATCAATACAATCAATACAATCCATACAATGAAGAATTTTTCTATTTCTCTAGAACTTTTGAATGTCCTCTTGGACATCCATGTAGGTGAAATATCTCTTTATAATTATAAGAACCTAGAACCTAATTCCATTTTACAAGGTATTATTTCTATAGTTTTAAGTTACTGGATTTTTCCAAAATGTAACTACTCTGCAATTTGAGAAAGATTGTACTTAGTTTGTTCAGATATTTACCAAGACTCATATATCATTTTAGTAATTCATGTCTCTCAATGACAAATCTGTCTGTGCTACCTGAATTATTGATTCTATCTGTGGTGTCTGTCCATTTCATCATATCTTCTTGTGCAGTTGGGCACAAAATTCACATATTAGCATATCTATTATTCTATTAAAATAGAGAGTAGTTAATGAAATATTCCTTTAAGACATCGTATTTATATTTTTAAAACTATGTGTCTAGTTATTATGAACCTCATTCTACCATAAAATTCAGGATATAAAGGCATTGTAATGAACTTGAGAAACACTGCCAAGACTGTCAATGTCATCCCATGTCCAGTATAATAGGGACTGCTAATTATATATCAGTTTTTTCTGCTATATTTACATATAGTAAAAAAAAAACAAACATTAAGAGTATTATTTCAAGATGTAGATATGTAAAGAAGAACAAGTTACCCTGGAGTTCTTTTTTGTCTCCAAACAAGAACAACTGAAATTTAATACTAGTGGGGGGAGGAGGGAGTAAACATTCAGTTGGAAAATACTCTAAAGACTACTCTTACCTTCCACTGCAAAGTGAGTGAATTTTTGGTCCGATTGGCTATCCTGGGTGGATTAGGTATGTCAGGTTCACAGCTTAAGGTGGTAAAGCTTTCAGCTTCTGAAGGAGTTCCCTTCATAGAATTGTATTCTGCCTGGACTCTATGGCGATAAAATAAATAGTTTTAAACAGCAGAATCAGTGTATCCTATCTTCAATAGCGATCAACCTTTAAGTACTTGCAAATCAGTAAGGTGTCTTCCAAATGTTCTATCAAGAAAACAAGGGTGGGCATCTGGCCAGCTCAGTTGGTAGAGTATGTTACTCTCGATC
Source organism: Nasua narica (assembly GCA_028533885.1). Lineage (NCBI taxonomy): Eukaryota > Metazoa > Chordata > Mammalia > Carnivora > Procyonidae > Nasua > Nasua narica. The sequence continues at coordinate 52,539,501 of CM052810.1, read as the reverse complement.
TCCAGGCTAGGATTTCAAGCCCCACATTGGGTCTAGAGATTACTTAAAACTAAAGTCTTTAAAAGAAAAAAAATATGTCCATCAAAGTAAAGGATGGCTCTTAAAAAAAGAAATATGGGATAGACCAGAGGCTTTCATCCTGTTTTTTGACTGTAACACAAAGTAAGAAATACATCTTAAGTTGTGACAACTGTCTTTGTGATATGTACTTGCTCATAAACACACAAGGAAGAAAAGTGTCCTGAAACAATGTCCCTAAGGAATATATAGATACCTTCTATTCCATTTGATTTAATTAAAAAATGCTGACTATAACCCACAAAATTTCATGATTTAATAATGGTTGCAGTCTACAGTTTGAAAAGTGCTAAGTTGGACAATACTTTGGTTTCATCCACAGAAAATATAATTGAAGACTTAATTTAATAGTTTAACAGGAATAATCCCAATCATAAACAGGGTGACCAACCAAATATAGATTAATGAGTCCCAGCTGGGGAGGCTTTCGTATGTAAAATGTTGGTAAATTATAATAGAACTATGCAGAATAAAACAGTATTTAAGTTACTTCTCAGTTAAATGTGAATTTTTTTTTAAAGATTTTATTTTTAAGTAATCTCCACACCCAATGTGGGGCTTGAACTCACCACCCCAAGATCGAGAGTTGCATGTTCCACTGACTGAGCCAGCTAGGCACCACTAACTGCTATGAAAATTTTAATTTAATATCCGAAACTCTTTCTAAAACATGATATAGTAAAAATATATTAAGTACAAATCAACTGTTTAGTAATGCTTCTGTTCTGCAAAAATTTCAAAAGCGGGGAGTTTTCCATGTGCTAAATTAGATATGCAGACATATACTTATTATCTGTATATTCATTCCAATCCCAAGGGCCTATAAACAGGATGACTAACTCTTCAACGTAAGAGTTAGATTAGATTTAAATTAGATGTTTTTGGTTTTTTTGGGGAATGTGTTGATAACTGTACCAAAAGAAAAACCAAAATCCACAAATTCATGTTTTTAATCCAAAATTAATACTTAAATTATATTCCAGGCTTTTAATGAAATTATTTAAAAAACCACCTATGCTCTATCATATTAAGACAACATGTAGGAATTTCTTACTTTGCATGGTAATCTGTAGCTGGTTTGAGATCATTTAAAGTGACACTTGTTTCTTCTCCTCTGGGGAAAAAAAAGGAACATTTCACTGTCTGATAAACAAGAATTTCCAGAGGATTTACATTATATACACTTCAGTTTGTGGCAGTTTATGAAATTACACTACTTTTTACTTTACCAGTTGTAACCATATTTAGACTTCATCAATACGGAATTTGTGTAATAAGGCTATATACCAAACTTAAGTTATATACCTGCATACCACCTTAAAACAGGAAGGTGTCCAAACAGTGGGTGCAGAGGAGTTAAGATGGTGGAGGAGTAGGGGGCCCTAAGCTTGCCTCGTCCCTCCAATACAGCTAGATAAATACCAAATCATTCCAAACACAGAAGAAATCAATCTGAGGTCTGAGAGAACAAAGCTGCACGAGTACAGGCAGAAAAATGGCCACCTTGTGGAAGGTAAGAGCTGTGGAGAGTTGATTTGGGGCTGTAGGTGCTGTGGAGGGGCAGAAGCCCTGATCAGGGAAAGAGGAGTGAGAGAGAAAAAGAGAGAAAGAGAGGAAGAGAGAAAGAGAGAAAGAAAAAGTGAAGCAGCAGGCAGGGGACTGCACAAGAAAAAAATCTTCTCCCAAACCAACGACTAGGAAAAGGAGAGGGGCTGACTAAGGTAAATTTTTATAAGCAGCAGAACTCAAAGTCTGGGGTTGTGCCTGGCAGGCTTAGTAGTGCTCTGGAGGGGGAAGAAGGGCAGAGACCTGGAAGTGGGCAGTGTGGTCAGAGGATCCCCTGGGTCACACAGGGAAAAACAGTTCCCCTTTTTGGAGTGCATTTTGGGAATGGTGGATGGCCTCTCTGGGGACAAAAGAACTGGCAGCACCAATGTGTGTCCCTGTTTACTAGCATGGGAATACAGACACTGGCTGAGGGCAGCAAACCTTGGTGCTGCTTTTTGATGCACTTTACCATAAACTCGGGAGTCACTGTGCAGCTGTGGGACGGCTTTTCTAGGGGCAAACTGGCTCTGGCCACAGTGTGGCGAGACCCTTTCCCAGAGGATCAGCATGAGTCCATAAAATTGGGAGTTTTGAAACCCAGTCCTGTGCCTGAGACAAAAAAACCGGGAGTACTCTGCCACCTGGGAGACAGGGTGAAGTCAGGGATTTGACAGAAGCTGGGAACACAAGAGGGGTGACTGCTCTTCTGAGAGGGCTTCCTGAAGAGTGGCAGGCACAAACTCCACAGTCCAGGGAGGAGAGCAGGGCAACACCATTTCCCCCATACCCACCAGCATTGACCTACTTCATTAAGCAACACAGCATCCGCCCCGCCCCTCTACTGGAGGTTGGGGCTGCTTACACCAAGCACCAGCGCCCTCTGCCCCCCCACCCGCCCCAGTACTCTGCAGGTGCATCTCCACTAGGGCAAGTAGGGCAAGCCCGCCTGAGAACCAGTGCAGCAGGCCCGTCCCTCAGAAGACTAGGATAAACCACTCAAATGCAACAAGTCTACTGATCATAGAGTGCTGCAAAGCTTTAGCTCTAGGGGAAATAGGATCTAGGATCTTCTTTCTTTCTTTTTTTCTCTTCTCTTTCTTTCTTTTGACCTAGCTTCTTTAAACAAGCAGACCAAAACACACCTAGTTAAAACCTGCCATTTGGTAGACAAGGTCCAAACACCACCCACTGCAGGCAAAGAGAAACTCTGCAGAGGACTGACCTGTGGGAAGGAGCAGCCAAAACAAAACTGCAGAGTGTACACTCTGAAACACCTCCTGAATCACCAGGCCCAAGACAGTATAGGACCCCCCCCCCCTTTTTGACCTCTTAACATAGCTAATTACTCTCAGGAGCAGAAGTATAAGAGGATTTCCTAAAAATCACTCCCCAAAACCAGAGACCTAGACAAAATGATAAGACAGAGGAATTCACCCCAAAAGGAAAGACAGGAAGAAGTAATGGCCAAGGACTTAATCAATACAGATATAAATAACATGCCTGAATAAGAATTTAAAACAACAATTATAAGGATACTAGCTGGGCTTGAGAAAAGCTTGGAGATACTAGAGAATCCCTTATTGCAAAGATAAAAGAACTAAAAACTTGTCAGGTCAAAATAAAAAATGCTATAACCAAAAGGCAAAACTGACTGGATGCAATGATAACGAGGATGGATGAAGCAGAGGATACAGATATAGAAGATAAAATTGGGGAAAATAATGAAGCTGAAAAGAAGAGAGAAATAAAGGTATAGGATCATGAATGTAGAGTTAGGGTACTCAGCGACTCCTTAAAACATAGTAATTGATCATAGGAGTCCCAGAAGAAGAAGAAAGAAAAAGGGGCAGAAGATTTTATTTGAGCAAATTATAGCTGAAAACTTCCTTAATCTGGGGGAAGGAAACAGACATTGAAATCCAAGAAGCACAGAGAACTCCCATTAAATTCAACAAAAGCCAGCCATCACTAAAACACATCATAGTCAAATTCACACACACACACACACACAAAACACAGACAAGGAAAGAACCCTGAAAGCAGCAAGGGAAAAAAAGTCCTTAAGCTACAAGGGAAGAAAGAGTTTCAGGAGACCTATCCACAGAAACTTTCCAAGCCAGAAGAGAATGGCAGGATATATTCGACATGCTGAATGGGAAAAAATAAAGCCAAGAATACTTTATCCAGCAAGGCTATCATTCACAATAGAAGGATTTCCCAGACAAAAACAAAAGGAGTTCGTGACCAAAGCCAGGCCTGGAAGAGATATTAAAGAGGACTCTCTGAATGGGGAAAAAAAGACCAAAACAACAAAGCCTAGAAAGCAACAGAGACCATCACCAAAACATAACTTTACAGGTAATGTAATAGCACCTAAATTCCTTTCTATCAATAATTACTCTGAGTGTAAATGGACTAAATGTTCCAATCAGAAGACAGAGGACCAGAGTACACAGAGTACCAGAATGGATAAAAAATGATCTATCATGCAAATGGACACCAAAAGAAAGCCGGAGTAGCCATATTTATATCAAACTAGATTTGAATCAAAGACTGTAATAAGAGATGAAGAAGGGCATTATATCATAATTACGGGGTTTATTCATCAAAAGATCTAACATTGTAAATATTTATGCCCCCAACTTGGGAGCACCCAAATATATAAATCAGTAACAAACTTAAAGAAACTCATTGATAATACAATGATAGTAGGGGACTTTAACACCCCACTTACAAATGAACAGATCATCTACTCAGAAGATCAACAAGGAAACAAGGGCTTTGAATAACACCTTGGACCAGATGGACTTAACAGACACATTCAGAGCATTTCATTCTAAAGCAGCAGAATACACATTCAAGTATACATGGAACATTCTTCAGAAAAGATCACATACTGGGTCATAAATCAGGCCTCAAGATACAAAAAGACTGGGATCATACCATGCATACTTTCAGACCACAATGCTATGAAACTTGAAGTCAACCTTCAGAAAAAATTTGGAAAGACCAGAGATACATGGAGATTAAAGAACATCCAATGAAAGAATGAATGGGTTAACCAGGAAATCAAAGAAGAAATTTAAAAAATTCAATGAAATGAAAGAAAATGAAAACACGACAGTCTAAAACAAGGTAATCCTAAGAGGACCTAAGATGTCCTTGCAATACAGGCCTATCTTAAAAAGCAAGAAAAGTCTCAGATACACAACCTAACCTTATATCAACAAGAGCTAGAAAAGGAATGGCAGATAAAGCCTAAAGCCAGCAGAAGAAGGAAAATAATAAATATTAGAGCAGAAATAAACAATATAGAAACAAAAAAATCCAGTAGAACAGATCAACAAAACTAAGAGCTGGTTCTTTGAAATAATTAATAAAATTGATAAACCGCTAGGGCAGACTTATCTAAAAGAAAAGAGAAAGGACTCAAGTAATAAAATCATGAATGAAACAGGAGCGATCACAACCAATAGCACAGACACACAATTATAAGAGAAATATTATGAAAAATTATATGCCATCAAACTAGGCAATCAAAGAAAGGGACAAATTCCTAGAAACATACAAACTACCAAACTGAAAGAGGAAGAAACAGAAATTTGAACAGACCCATAACCAGCAAGGAAATTAAATCAGTAATCAAAAATCTCCCAACAAACAAAAGCCCAGGGCCAGATGGCTTCCCAAGGGAATTCTACCAGACATTTAAAGAAGAGTTAATACCTATTCTTTTCACAAACTGTTCCAAAAAACAGAAGTGAAAGGAAAACTTCCAAACTCAATCTATGAGGCCAGTATTACTTTGATTCCAAAACCAAAGACCCCATTAAAAGGGAGAATTAAAAAGGCCAATATCCCTCATGAACATGGATGCAAAAAATCTCAACAAGAGAAACCCAATGGTACACTAAAAGAATTATTCACCAAGATCAAGTGGGATTTATTCCTGGGCTGCAAGGGTGGTTCAATATTCGCAAGCCAATCAGGGTGACATACCACATTAATAAAAGAAAGGGTAAGAACCATATGATTCTCTCAGTGGATGCATAAAAAGCATTTGACAAAATACAGCATCCTTTCTTGATAAAAACCCTCAAAACAAAGTAGGTATAGATAGAACATATTTCAACATCATAAAAGTCATATACGAAAGACCCACAGCTAATATCTTCAATGGGGAAAAACTGAGAGCTTTTCCTCTAATAGTCAGGAACAAGACAGAGATGTCCATTCACCATTATTATTTAAAACAGTACTGGAAGTCTTGGCCTCAGCAACCAGAAAACAAAAAGAAAGAAAAGGCATCCAAATGATAAGGAGTAAGTCAAACTTTCACTATTTGCATACGGCACGATACTCATGTAGAAAACCCAAAAGACTCCACCAAAAAATTGAAAATGAATTCAGCAAAGTTGCAGAATACAAAATCAAGGTACAGAAATTTTTTGCATTTCTATTCACCAATAATGAAGCAGCAGAAAAAGAAATCAAGGAATTGATCCCATTTACAACCACACCAAAAACTGTTAAGATACCTAGGAATAAACCTAACCAAAGAGGTAAAAGATCTGTACTCTGAAAACTACGAAAGAAATTGAAGGGGACACAAAGAAATGGAAAAACATTCCCTCATAGACTGGAAGAACAAACATTGTTAAAATGTTTATACTACCCAAAGCAATGTATACATTTAATGCAATTCCTATCAACATACCTCCAGCATTTTTCACAGAACTAGAATAAACAATTCTAAAATTTGTATGGAACCACAAAAGACCCCAAATAGCTAAAGCAATCCTGAAAAAGAAAAGCAAAGCTGGAGGCATCACGATTCTGGACTGAAGCTCTACTACAAAATTGTTGTCATTAAGATAGTATGGTACTGGTAGAAAAACAGACATACAGATCAATGGAACAGAAGAGAAAGCCCAGAAATGGACCCACAACTATATGCTCAACTAATCTTCCATAAAGCAGGAAAGAATATCCAATGGAAAAAAGATAATATCTTCAACAAATGGTGTTGGAAAAACTGGATAGCCACATGCATAAGAATGAAACTGGATCACTTTTATACCATACACAAAATTAAATTAGAAATGGATGAGAGACCTAAACGTGAGATAGAAAACCATCAGAATCCTAGAGAAGAAAACAGGCAGCAACCTCTGACCTTGGCCACAGCAATTTCTTACTAGACATGTTGCTGGAGGCAAGGGAAACGAAAGCAAACATGAACTATTGGGAAATCATCAAGATAAAAAGCTTCTGTACAGTGAAGGAAACAATCAACAGAACGAAAAGGTAGCCTATGGAATGGGAGAAGATATTTACAAACGACATATTTGATAAAGAATTATTATCCAAAATCTATCAAGAACTTATCAAACTCAACATCCCCAAAACAAATAATCCAGTTAAGAAATGGGCAGATGTGAATATACACTTTTCCAAAGAAGACATCTAGATGGCTAATGGACACATGAAAAAATGTTTAACATCACTCATCATCAGGGAAACAAATCAAAACCACGATGAGATACTACCTCACACTTGTCAGAATGGCTAAAATTAACACAGGAAACAACAGATGTTGGCAAAGATGTGGAGAAAGGGAAACCCTCTTACACTGTTGGTGGGAATGCAAACTGGTGCAGCCACTCTGGAGGTTCCTCAAAAAGTTAAAATAGAACTAACCCTATGACCCAGCAATTGCACAACTAGGTATTTATCCAAAGGATACAAAACTACTGATTTGAAGGGGCACATGCATCCCAATGTTTATAGCAGCACTATCAACTACAGCCAAATTATGGAAAGAGCCCAGATGTCCACACACTGATGAATGGATAAAGATGTTAGACACACACACTGGTATGTTACTCAGCCATCAAAAAGTAAGATATCTTGCCATTTGCAATGACATGGATACAACTAGAGTGTATTATGCTAAGTGAAATAAATCAGTCAGAGAAAGATAAATATCGTATGATTTCACTCATATGTAGAATTTAAGAAACAAAACATTTGGGAAGGCAAAAAGAAAAAGAGAGAGGGAAGCAAACCATAAGAGACTCTTAAGGATAAAGAAAAAACTGAGCGTTGACGGAGGGAGGTGAGGGAATGGGCTAAATTGGTGATGAGTATTAAGGAGGTGAGTTTTTATTTTCAGCACCGGGTGCTGTAAATAAGTGACGAATCACTAAATTAAAAAACACCCCAAAATACAAAAACAAAAGGTGTCCTAAGCAAATCAATGGTATAAGCCAGACTTGTTTTTTTTTGTTTTTTTTTTGTCAGGGAAGATATTTAGCTTATTAAAAGAAATGAAAAGTTTCATTTAAAAATTAATCTTGCACAATTAAAATGCTAAATAACCTGTGTATCACTGAAAGCAAAACCACGAAGTTTTTACAAGGAGTGTGTCACTTCTGCATTTTGTTAGACTATAAAATGGAATCTTATGTAAAATATTAGAGTTTAATGAGCAGATCATTAAAAAAGTGGATAATTTGAAGTAAAGCATTTCACTCATGGGCACCATTACATTTTTCATTTTCAAATATAACAAAATATTTTCTTAAAATAATCATTTAATAAGAACTATTACTTGTATACGTGGCCAAAAAAACCAGCCCGTTTTCTACTTCTTTTTTTTAAAAACCACTGTTCTCTTCCTTTTCCTTCAGGAAAAGTTTCTTTCTTCTCCACTTTATGGACCTCCCCCACCTCCACCATTTCTCAAATCAAACAAGTAAATACAGAAAACACGTCCCACTGAGGAAAGAACTGGGCAGATGCAGTAGCATCCTCAGAGAGAGACCTTAATTGGTGTAAAGAAGGTGACTAATGTCCCTCTTGTCTCTCTGATCAGGCTGCAAATGGAGATAAACGCTTCCTCTTAGCAAGCAGCCATCTAACTAGAAACGGCCATTACCACAAAAAAAGACCTTCTGTTGATGATTCTTTATCTCCTACTTACCCCCTAGGTGGCTTTGTCTCTTTTAAGAAATATGAATAGAATAAATACAAGGAAATGTCAATAGAGAAGGAGACAGGATATTTTTCTAACCTTATGTAACTAGATAATAAATACTGGAGCAGTTTCGCTTTCCTTTCTTCCTTATATTAGCTGTTTTTTGAAAAGATATCAACGAGGTTGGTATGTCCAGTGTTCTATGTTAATTATGATCATTCAAAATATTAACCACTCCCTTTATAATCTTCCCAGTGTTTAAATTATTATTAGTAACCCATAATCTTCCAAGACTGAAACAGGAAGAAATTGACAACCCGAATAGACCAATATCTAGTAATGAGATTGAAGCAGTGATCAAAAACTTCCCAAAAAACAAGAATCCAGGACGTGATGGATTCCTCGGGGAATTCTACCAAACATTCAAGGAAGAAATAATACTTATTCTTCTGAAACTGTTTCAAAAAATAGGAATGGAAGGAAAACTTCCAGACTCTTTCTATGAAGCCAGCATTACCCTGATCCCCAAACCAGGCAAAGACCCCATCAAAAAGGAGAATTTTAGACCAATATCCCTGATGAATATGAATAAATTATTTTTAGTATTGACTTTACTTTTTCATTAGATAAGCAACTTCTATATGAATAAGGACAAAAAATTATTTATTTTACAGTTGTCAGTCATAAATGTCACAGTTTTAGCCACCAACTCTTTCTAAGGCTTTTGGTGTATAATAACACTTTTGAACCAAGGAAAGAACTATGTAGGTTTTCAAAATATGATTATTAACATACCAACATACAAATGACGAACAATGGTACTAAATTCACTTCACAATAGGGTATTAGCTTGACATATTAAGAATTAAATCCAACTTTTTAGAGGAGCATTACATTTCATGAGTTCACAATCTAACAGTTCCCTATTTCTGTTCTGGGCTTCTAAATACAACAATTTATATTAATGTTTCAGGAATATGTGAATAGTGAAATATCTACTATGGAACCTACTGAAAAATACTAAAGCTGAATGTAGCCAATGAAAGCAATTATTACAAGGGTGTGTAGACAGATGTTTATCAGCTGGCATTTGGACTACATACACTGAAATCAGTATCACTTGCCAATTTATAGATTCAAAATAAAAGCACTCAGAGGGAAAAACAGAACAAAATTAGTATTAAACTCTTTATGATAAACCACTAATTTACATAATGGAAGGAGTAAAACATAACAAGTACTTACGCATAAACACTTTTGTATTTCCCATCTTTTCCAGTACTTGAGACCAGAATTTCATAACTATAGAGCTCTGGTACAATAGTCTCATCTGTTTCACCATTAATGAAGCTGGAAGGAGGTGACCAGGTAAGTACTACTGTCCTTGCCTGGATGTCTGAGGCCTGCAAAAACATAATATTTAAAAGCTCTTTGAAACAACTATAATGTGCATAATGTACAGTGAAAATTTAATGAGGTTTCAAGATTAAATAAAATATATCTGTATCTACTCACATAAAACGGCTCACAAATAGAAACCTGTTATTTGTAGATGAGATATAATCTGTTATAAAAGGGCAGATGGGTTTAATAAAAATCTAAAGACCATTATGGGTCATTCAAAACTATTAGTGTAAACACCACATACGGTCAAAAAAGAATGGAAAAAAGTTCATTTGTAATGTATTGAAAAGGTTCATTTCCTCAATTCAGAAAGTGTCTTACAATAAGAAAAAGACAATAGAGAAAAATGAGCAAAGGTCATGGACTGACCACAGAAATATAAATGTAAATGGATATTGCGAGAAATGATGTGTAAATACATCCATAATTAAATAAATATAAACTAAAACAAGGTATCACTCTTCATCCAACAGACTAGAAGAATTAAAGAGCTAGTAATATCTCCATTGTGTTAAGGTAAAGGTTTAGAGAAATGGGTTGAAGTACAATCAACATACAGTGTTATATTACTTACAGGTGTGCAGTATAGTAATTCAACAATTCAACACATTTCTCAGTGCTCACCATGATAAGTGTATTATTATTTTTTTTTAAGAGAGGGAGAGGGAAGAAAGGAGAGAGAAAGAAGGAAAGAGAAAGATAGCAGAGAGGGAGGGCCAGAGAGAGAGGGAGAGAATCTTAAGTAGGCTCCACGTTCAAATCAAGAGTCGCTCAGGCGCTCTCTTAAGTGTATTCTTAATCCCCTTTATTTATTTCACCATCCCCAAACTCACATCCCCTTTGGCAACCACCAGTTTGCTCTATGTATTTAAGAGTCCGTTTTTTGGTCTCTTTTCTTTGTTTGCTCATTGGTTTTGTTTCTTAAATTCCACATATGAGTGAAATCATATGGTATCTTTCTCTGACTTATTTCACTTAGCATTATACCATCTAGGTCCATTCATGTTGCAAATGGCAACATTTCATTTTTTTATGGGTGAGTAATATTCCATTGTATATATGGTAATATATGTACCACATCTTTAGTCATTCATCTATGGATGGCTACTTGGACTGCTTCTATATCTTAGCTATTATAAATAATGCTGTAACATAGGAGTGCATATATATTTTTGAATTTGTGTTTTTGTTTTCTTTGGATAAAAACCCAGTAATGGAATTATTGGATCATATGGTAGTTGTTTTTGATTTTTTGAGGAACCTCCATGTGGCTTTCCACAGTGGTTACACCAATTTACATTTCCACCAAAAGTATACAAGGGGTCCCTTTTCTCCACATCCCTGCCAATGCTTGTTATTTCCTGTCTTTTTTATTTCAGCCACTCTGACAGGTGTAAAGTGATATCTCATATTGGTTTAGTTAGTCTCAACAGTTTAATTTCGCTTTTGTTGCCCTTGCCTAAGGAGACATATGCAGAAAAACACTCTACAGCTGATGTCAAAGAAATTTCTGCCCATGTTTTCTTCTAGGAGTTTTATGTTTTCAGGTCTGAAATTTAGGTCTTAATTTAATCAATTTTAAGTTTATTTTTGTGTAACTACATTCATAATTAAATAAATGTAAACTAAAACAAGGTACCACCTTTCAACCAACACATTAGGAAGATTAAAAAAGCTACTAATATCCACTGTGTTAAGGGTTTGGAGAAATGGGCACTCTCTTAAATGTAGATACTGGTATGACTCCTGTGTAGAGTTTCTTGGGAACCATTAGAAAAATTTACAAAAATTGTGTTTAGGGACGCCTGGGTGGCTCAGTGGGTTAAGGCCTCTGCCTTCGGCTCGGGTCATGGTCTTAGGGTCCTGGGATCAAGCCCCACATCAGACTCTCCGCTCAGCAGGGAGCCTGCTTACCCCTCTCTTTGCCTGCCTTTCTGCCTACTTGTGATCTCTCTCTCTGTCAAATAAATAAAATCTTAAAAAAAAAAAATTACCATGTGCTTATAGTTCAATAATTCCATTCCCAGGAACCCTTTTCAGGAAAATATCCTATGAACTTACATAAGTACATAAATACATGTACTTAAGAATATTTACTGCAGCACTGTTACTAATGGCAAGAAATTGGAAGTAGAAGTACAGTTTTTTAACACATTACCATGCAGGTGTTCAAAAAAGAATGAGGAAGTTATATATGTGCTGACATTTAAACATACCTTTAATATTTGATGCTAGGTAATGGGAAAAAGAAAGCTGCAAAGCAGTATATATGCTATGATCTCAGTTGTGTTAAAAAAAATTTTAAAAATGCACACAAATATCTGGAAATACACTGTACAAATGTACTAATGCTTACCTTCAGGGATTTTGTGCATATGTTTGGTGGGATACAGGGAGAGTTGTGAGAAAACAACAAGGTCTTAGTAGTATTTTGTACATTTTGGACTACCGGAATAATTTATGCATATGTATTCTTTTATAATAAAAATGTAATAAAGAGGGAAAAAAGTCTAAGGGTTAAACTAAAGATTGATAAGAAAGGTTATCAGAACACACCTAGACTCTAATGTAAAAGCTTGCTTTACAATTTTCTATATTTAGGGGTGCCTGGGTGGCTCAGTCATTAAGCATCTGCCTTCAGCTCAGGTCATGATCCCAGGGTCCTGTGATGGAGCCCTGCATCCGGCTCTCTGCTCAGCAGGAAGCCTGTATCTCCCTCTCCCACTGCTCCTACTTTTGTTCCCTCTCTCGTTGTGTCTCTCTGTCAAATAAATAAATAAAATCTTAAAAAATTATATTTAATGACTATCCTAGTGTTTCTACATAAAACCACCTACCACTAGGATGAGGACGATCCCTTTCTTGAATTAGTCAGAGTAAGTGGTCTCTACACAAGCATGACATTTTCCCCTTCTCAAAGTTCTCAAAGCCTGAATAAATTTAGAAGGCTATTACTCTATATATTCTGCTTCTGTTAAATCACAGTAAGGTAGTACTGTCATACTACCTTAAAAAAGTCTTAGTACTATGTTTCATTTACAACGGGCTTAAAAATGATTCCTTATTTTAATCAGTGTCCATTTGGCTATTAACCTGTAACTACAAGTTTTTTTCTTTTTTTAAACAAACTTACTGTTAACATGCATATACGCACAACCTTTCAAGTACATTGAATTTTGTATGTACTTTCAAGTAAACTGTATTTGGAATCTCACTGATTTTGTGAGATTATCCTGTTAAACTGTGAGAATAAGTAAGTGAACAATACTCTGAAGGTAGGTCAGCCAAAAGCATTAACTGGCATCTACTTTTTGAAGTTAACTTTATCAGGCTTTGTGGGTACTGACTACATCATGAAAAGTATAGGTGGTAGAGATGACTTCAAGGAGGAAGGCAAAAGACCTGCCACTAATTTGCTTGGTGATACTGAACTCTCAAACCTTTAGGGTCCTAGGTCTCACCTACAAAAGTGAGTGGCTGAGTGACAGGATTTATTTACCATAACTAATCAAATACAATATTTTAAAAAAGGCTTTAGTTTTGGAATAAATCTAAATTTACAGAAAAGCTGGGAAGATAATAAGTATACAGAGTGCTTGTATACCTGTTGCCCAGCTTCCTCTATTGTTAATCTTATATAATAATGTATTTTTGTCAAAACTAAGAAATTGACATTGGTAGAATACTATTAACTAAATTTTTAACTAATCTATACTTCTTTTTTTTTTTTTTTTAAGATTTTATTTATTTGAGAGAGAGACAGACACAGAGAGAGAGGGAACACAAACAGGGACAGAGGGAGAAGCAGGCTTCCTGCTGAGCAGGGAGCCCGATGTGGGGCCTGATCCCAGGACCCTGGGATCATGACCTGAGCCAAAGGCAGACGCCTAACGACGGAGCCACCCAGGCGCCCCTAATCTATACTTCTAACATTTAACTAAGTAGACTTCCAGGATACATTGTTGAATTTAGAAAATATACTTAAAAAAAATTCAGACACACTGCTAATTTCAACTTTTCCAGAAATCTGCTTTATAGAAAAAGTCTCGATCCCAACTCAGTCCATTAAAATGGTATTTTGTTACCTGCACATAAATATTAAGGCACTAAAAAAGGGGTAATTCCATTGGGATTGCTGTGGAAAACTTCATGAGAAATGAACTTTAGATAAAATTTTAAAGTATTTGGGATGGGATATAATTTGGTAGAAAAGAAATGGGTAATTATTATAGGAATGAGTAATTTGTTTTCCTAAGCTTATACTCATAACCTGGTTGTCCAAGGAACATGTATGAGTGTGTATTTTGAAAAGCACTCTAGTAATTTCACTCCTATGAGAACTACAGATTAAGGGGAAAAGAGAAACATAAAGGACCATTAAGAGGATCACACAAGAAAGAGGAAGACAGTCATGTCTTGAAAGACAAGGGTAATGGTTTTGAGATAGTAAGTGATTGACAGTGTCAAACAGTGCAGGGAGGCCAAGGAGAATGAATGCAATCTGAACAATGCCTAAAAATGTTTTCTCATGCTGGTTTCAAAAGATTATTAAAGGGTTGTAAAGAAAAGGGAGGTGGATTTCAATAAGGCTACTGTGAAACTCCTGTGTAAAGATGAGATAGTACCTCTTTGTGTATTTGGGAAGCCGGGGAATAGTGGATACTTGAAATTCAAAGTAAAAGAACTGATAAAGTTTGGAGTTCAGTTTGGCATTAAAGAATTACAGGTAAAGAGGAAATGTAAGATGATATTGATATTGTGATCAGGAAAACCTGGAAGGGTATGTGATACCTGATGGATATAGTAAAAGGAAACAGAAAACAAAAGGGATTTATCTATTTAATTCAACCCCTTCTTCATTTCAGAGAAACAATGGAGAAAATAATTTAGAAAAGATTCAGAAACGGATTTTCTAGATGAAGTTCTAGTTGTTAGCAAAACATACAAATTTGGATATTCTTTTTTTTTTCTAATTTTTTTTTAAAGTAAGCTCTATTGGCCAATGAATGTGGGCTTGAGCTCACGACCCCGAGATTAAGAGTTGCATGCTCTACCAACTGAACCATTCAGGTGCCCCCAGAACTTGGACATTCTTTAGGATGCCTTAGGAGATATGGTTCTAGAGAAAGTGGCGAATAATGATGGTGGAAAATACAGTTTGGAAATCATCTGAAATGAGTCTTCTATTTGTTTGCTACTTTAGGAATAAAATTTGCTTTTATATGCAGCTCAATGATTCTTAAAATGACCCTCCAAAGTAGACAAAAAAGGTATAACTGTCTTCATTTTATAGAAGAAATGTATTCAGAAAGTTTGAAGAACTTCTGAAGTCACTTAACTAGTAGGACTGATGTGGAGAACAAAGGCAAAAGAAATATGGTTCAAAAAAAACTCCTTCCATATAACTTACAGCCCATTGATAAGTACTTGAGACACCCACAGTGACTTTCCTTCAGGAACTCAACTGCCTCAATGTCAATACTTTGCTAAAGGCAAAAGGCAACCTTAGCTTGACATGAGCCACTGACCTTCATTCAGTCTTCTTTAACATCTGAAAATCCCTTTGAAAACCACCTTTATCTCTACTTTCTCCAAGATATATGTTAGCAATCATCTTCCAACCAAATGGGTCACTCATAAACATCCGAAGGGTCTCAAGACTAAGGTCTTATTAGGTTTTAGTAAATGACCTTATCCTAACAGCAGCCTCCAGGTCCTGGAAGCCTTACTTCCAAATTCCCTAGAGACTTAAGCTATCTCTAACCCTCTCCCAACTTGAGAGTATATGATCAGTCACTCTTCACAATCCCAGTGCAGTTCTTTCTGCCCATGGGTCCTGTCCCTGTGGTTTAATAAAACCACTTTTTTTTCTCCCCCACAAAAGATGTCTCGAGAATTCTTTCTTGGCAGTTTGGCTCACGGACCCCAACATTTCACATCAGTGACTAAGGCCTGAATAATGCAGTTCCTTTTTCATTACACAATGCTTCCATCTTGAATTCACTTCTTGTTAGTAGCTGAAAATAGACATGACCATGTAAAAATATGTCTGAGTACTGACAAAGACTAAATGGTAGTAAGGAAAAATGAAAAAAGAAGTAGCTGGATTATATTATACATATATATAAAATACAGCATACTTTAATTTTGAAACACACTATGGTTTTTGTTAGGTAGTGATCAAAACCACTCTTGAAGTAAAGCTGTCAGGTTCAATGAAGTCTAGATAGGAAGGTACTGAAATGACAATCCCCTTGTATGGATATGGGGATTAGGAAGTGGGAGAGTTATTCTGAAGATAACTCAAAGGTTGAGTCTAAGGAAACCTGGAGTCAGATGTTCCAGTGACCATAAAAAGGAAAAGGGATAAAAATTCTGAAAGTTAAAAGGTAATGAATCAAAGGCAAGACATGTTTGATTTTAAGCATTATTAAAATAAAGATGTCAATATATTTTGACAGAATGAGACTTAAAACAATTTCAAAGAAGCCTTTCAAAGAAGTGCAATAATAAGACAACACTTCTAATACAATTAATTATTTCTAGCATGTTAGGAAATATAATACCATTATACTCTGTTTTATGGAAAAAGAAATAGATTCAGAAAGGTTGAGTAACTTGTCCCAGATCACTCAACTCCTGAGTGTGCAGCTGAGGCTGAGTCTAGCCCATGTTCTCCCCTATACCCTTATACCTGAGTCACATGAGAGCTGTTCTCTTTTTTTGGTTCCTCGAATGTGTCATGTTCAGTACTTTTCAAATGTTGGTCTCTGCAGTACTGACACTGCAATACGACACTAATGCTCATAGTCCACAATGCACAACTATTACTTTTTCTTTAAATTTCAGTTCATTGGGGCACCTGGGTGGCTCAGTTGCTAAGCGTCTGCCTTTGGCTCAGGTCATGATCCCAGGGTTCTGGATCAAGCCCCACATTAGCTCCCTGCTCTGTGGGAAGTCTGTTTCTCCCTCTCCCACTCCCCTTGCTTGTCTTCTCTTGTTCACTTTCGCTCTCTCTGTCAAATAAATAAATAAATAATCTTAAAAAATATATATATATAAATAAATTTCAGTTCATCATCCTTCTTTAGTGAAATATTTTTGGACATTCCTGTCAAGGCCTAGTTCCCCCTAATATTATATTTTCTATAGCACATATATCTCTGTTCTGGCACTCCACAGATACAAACTTATATTTATTGCATGACTTATACTAACCAAAGTTCTGAGGGCAGGGGCCATGCCTATCCTTTGCTTTTCATTCTATCTCCCTTTTAGCATAGTATGTGGCATTTTATTAGTGGTCAAATATTTATGGAGTAAGTGATATGTTTAGTTTGGTGCTCTAGATGATCAAGAGCACGCAAAAACAACTACACAGATGCACGCGTGCGCATGCACACACACCTCTGACCTATACTTCACAGCTCACAATTTAGTAAAAATAAAAACAAACTGAAACAAAACAAAGCAAAACAAAACCATCAGCATAATTTTCTTCTATGACACAGGATTTATTTTACAAAATTACATCTTCCTCATAATATCGGGCAAGAAATTCTTTAAAAGAACTGTTATAAGATTTATGGCCTGAAAAATAATGCTTTTGATATTATAGACTGTAAAAGTAAATTCTTCTAGTATTAACTATTATTTCATTCAAATACCAATTCTATTAAGGCTTGAAAAGTCTTTTTATTAATCTAGTGATATACATTTGGATAGACATAGATTTCGGAAAGCTACTGACTGAATTTCTTATTAAACCTGCTCTTGCTTCAGTTTACTCATCTATAAGACAGGGAAAAGAGTACATAGAAGGTTATTCTAGGAATTAAATAATGCATATATTTTCAAAGTACCCTGAACAGGGTCTGACACTAGTGAACTTGTGTTAGCTATTATTATGAAATAATTCTGTGTATGTTTACATTAATTTACATGGATAAGCTTAATTTTTTCAGAGAACTCAAATTAGAATGAAAGAGCATCCAAATCTATTTAGGGTTGTCAGAAAAAGTAGGACCATAGTACTTATTAGATACAGACTTGTTAGGTAAGTGACTGGCTTACTTGAACTTCCTAAAATGGTATAAAATTAAAAGATAAGCTTTTGTGGAGAGGGTGTTAAGAGAGTAACAACAACTTTTCTGATCTGTTTCCATACAAAAATAGAGCAAAGTATTTTTTTTTGTAATTTAGCACAAAATATTTTACGATGGATTTTTTTTTTGCAGAGAAGAGATAGGTTTTGTTTTGTAAATCAAGAAATATTTTTATCAATGTTTAATAAATGGGCTTATCCTGCCTGAGAAAGCCCTGTAGTCTGCTTCCACTGTATCTTGTACTTCTCTTTCCTCCACTGCACTAATGTTCCGAAGAGGATGGGTCTATCTGGCAAACTTGCCAGGATTATTCCTGCTTTCCCTCTCCCATTCCTTCCAACTTTTGCAATTTTTCTAACTCTTGAGAGGCTCAGAGAAGGCTTTCCTAATTGCTCTATTTAATGTAATTCCCCTCTCCTCCATAATGCATCACATTACCCTATTTCTATAAAAGCTCTTTTTACTATCGTCCCTGATTTGGTTTTATATTTGCTTTTTATTTATTGGTATTTAACAGAATCTCAATTAATATTTTGATTGGTTGTCATGATGGCAATACTTTGACTGAATAACTACGTAGCTCTTGAAAGAATAATGTAATGACATAGATTGCTAAGGCATGGTACTGTGAGAAAAGCTTGCCGCAGAACAGTAAGGTACAGTATGATCCCTTTTTCATAAAAAGACAATAGAAAAAATATATTTCAATAGACGAACACATACAAGTGAAGTGAAATTGGAAACCCAAACTGTTAGGTATGACTAAATCAGAGGAGTGGGTAAAAGGAATTTATTTCTACTCACTGTACTCATGTATTACATATTTCACCATAAAAGAGTTCACATATAACTAATAAAATAGAAATTTAATCACTGGCACATCTATTAGCTTACTTTTAAAATGGAGTGAAGTTATAGCTCTTAAAGCAGAGAAAGAAAAATGACTAAACTGAGTAACTGTGACATTTTGTTTTTTCCTTCTAGTTTTCTCTTTTTTCTAAAGTCTTTCCTTTATAAGACTGTAATCATGGTGTCTAAATAGTTTGATCACTAGCACTGTTCCTACAAGAGCATCTTTGCATGCTTTTGGTCTTTAAAGTCATATTTTTAAATGGTTAAAATAATTTTGTCTGTAAAAATATCCCAATTTATGAATTCTTTTGTTTTATTTTTAGTGCTGCAAAAAACATTTTTGTTTGTGTAGCTTTTTATTAAGAAACGGGACCTCATGGTCTGAGAGAAGTTTAATTTTGATTACTAGTAAAAAACACTTGGAGTCTTAATGGGTTTAAAAAAGTTCAATTTGTATAAGCACTTAAAATTAATTTTTTGTTAACTATGATGCAAATATTTTTCCTATTAAGATCTTAGCCTTTATTTAGGTTATTTATTTATTTATTTATTTAGTAGGTTATTTAAAAAATAAGCAGAAAATTTTATGTAGCCAGGTTTGCTGCCACATCTTTTGCCACATCTGTTACATGCACACTTACTAAAGGTTAGGAAATATAAGCCTCCTTTATAGTAATTCTTTTTGCATCTGGAGTTAATTTATTTTTTATGGAAATCATATAGATGGATTTTTAAAAAATTGATAATCAGTCATACCCATACCATTAATTACATCTTTGTTCCAATGATTTTCAATGTCATTTAGCATATATTAAATGCTAGTTTAAAAAATGAGTTGACTGAATATTTTGTTTCACTAACAATTCTTTATGTCAGATCTACATCGATCCATTATTGATATCACATTCTTACAGTTTTTTCTTTTCTTTTTTTTATTTAAGTAATCTCTACACCCATATGGGGCTTGAACTCACGACCACAAGATCAAGGGTCACATGCCCTTCTGACTGAGCCAGCCAGGTGCCCCCGATATAGTTAAGTTTTAATTTTAAGCAAGGTCTGAATTAAAATACACCAAAATCCTATGTGAATAATACTTAATATAAACATCAAGAAAATACACACAATACTTACCACTGGTTTGACAATGTTGGAAAGAAGTGCTTCGAAAGCTTTAGTTTCTTCATCTTTTTCTAAAAAAGAAAAAGAAAAAAAAAGTATTTTAAAAATGAACTTAAATATAATCATCCCTCTCTCTCTCCACAATATGTCTTCTGAAACTATGTTGGTAATTTGAGATTTTTATTTCCTAGTTTTTACTTTAGTTTATATTCAGCAGTTTGTAGTTCTTCAGGATTCTTCTGCTTCAGTTTCTATTTCCATTTTAACTGTGATCCCTAATTATAATGCCACTATATATATCTGAACCAGTCACCAAGTTTTTCTTATAGAAAGCATATGTTTATTCATAGCTGTAAAAAATACTCTTTGGAATTCTCATTTCCCCAATCTCCTATACCTCTTAACAGTTAACAAGTTAACTGAGTATTCCTTCCTTCCTTTCCTTTTTTCCTTTCCTTCCCCTTCCTTTCCTTCCCTTTCCTTTCCTTCCTCCTCTCCTCTTCCCTTTCTTTCCCTCCCTCCCTTCTTTCCTTCCCTCCCTCCTTCCTCTCTCTCTCTCAAGATTTATATATTTGAGAAAGAGAGAGTGAGTGAACACATGGGGTAGGGGTGAAGGGGCAGAGAGAGAGAATCTCAAGCAGACTCCTAGCTGAGTGTGGAGTCTGACATGGGGCTTGATCCCATGACCCCAAGGTCACAACCTGAGCTAAAACCAAGAGTTGGACGATGAATCAGTCGACTGACTGAGCCACCCAAGTGCCCAAGTATTTGTTTGGCAGGCCTTAACTGTGGTTCCCAAAATAAGAATGTAATTGACTTGACCATAACTTTTATCTAAACTGATAAATTTGTAACTTTAGCTTAACTCTTGTGAAACATCAGTACTGAAAAAGATTGATCAGAAGGTCTCAAAAATACAGGAGAACATTTTTGTTAATATAAATGTTAATGTACAAACCATGAGGCTGTTAAAGCATTAAAATGTATTAGCGGGAATGGAAATTATAAAGAAAAGTAGTGCTCAGAGTTCATATGGTGGAAGTCACAGGTTAGGGGAAAGGTCCAGGGAAATAAAGGGATTTTAGGGAAAAAGAATTTCTGGGGGCATCTGGGTGGCTCAGTGGGTTAAGGCCTCTGCCTTCAGCTCAGGTCATGATCTCAGGGTCCTGAGATTGAGCCCTGCTTCGGGCTCTCTGCTCAGCAGGGAGCCGCTTCCCCCTTTCTCTCTGCCTACTTGTGCTCTCTCTCATGCTCTCTCTCTGTCAAATAAATTAAAATCTTAAAAAAAAAAAAAAAAGAAAAAAGAACTTCTAAAGAAAGTAATGAAGAATACTCATGCCTACAGAGTATATAGATAGATTGGTGAATGACATAATGAGTTGGTTTCAGGGACTTTATAAACAAAGAAGTTGGTAGAAACAAAGAATTTTGATAAAAACCAGCACAACCATGTCACACGGCCCAGAAAGAGAGGGAAATGAATCTGGATAAACTCTATGAGGATTTTTCTTTCAAACAAATTTCTCTTAGCTAGTAAAATTTGCAATTTAGGTGAAATTACTAATTCAGCTCTCTCAAACTGTAAAAAGAAGTACCCTAGCAAAAATTTAGGTTCTAAAACTTCTCACATTTAGGAAGGGTTGTTAAAAACAGTTTATCTGGAGCATGACGAAATAACTGAAAGATTATACTTTTAGTTGATTAAATAATGATGAAAAGTACCAACAGGAATAGTTGAATATTTTAGTTACCTTCTATTTCTGTATCAATTGGTGCACCACCTTTCCCTTTCCCTGACTTGTTCTTTGCTGATCCTACATTTACACCACTAGCATTCTGCCCTTTTATAAGCCCATTATGTTCATTTATGGGAGAAGGGCATTTCTGGGGCGAAGATGGTGGACTGCTCATTTTATCTTTCTGTGTTCCTTGGCGATCCTTTAATTTTTTCTGCAAACGTTCGTATGTTTTACTAGATCTTTCATCTCTAAAGTTGGACCTTCCGTGTGTAGAGTGAGCATCTAGGAAGAAATAAAAACATTTTAAAACACCATTTACTCCAAATACATTTATGACATGACAAAGGAATAGGAAATAAATCTATTATTATATTGCATAAAAACTATTTCAAAATATTTCAAAAAACAATTCTGCAAACCAAAGCTATTTGTTTCTTTATCTACTGAAAGAACCAACCTTTTTCATTATAATTATATATATCAAATCCATTTACAGATACATTTCTTTATCTTTTTCCAATTAGCTCTTAACCTCCACAGAAGCAGCTTGGTGGTGTGTTATGATAATCATAGTTGACGTAAGAACTGAATTGAACTATGTACAGTTCTTTTTCTTTTACTTTTTTATAATCATCACTTTTAGCATTTCTTTCAACTTCAAACATAAAGTAGGTAAACAGAAAACCACCACCTGCCTAAATTTCCTTATAACTCAACAAAACAAAACAAAACAAAACAAAAAAGCCCACAAAAAACCAAACCAAATTATCACTGAAAAATAAAGTTACAGGAGTTTAAAAAGAAGTAAGTAGTATTGCTTACTAAGAATAGAGTCTAGGTACAAAACAGTGCATCTCTGGATATTACAAACTCAAGGCTGTGATTTAGAAGAATGTATTTAGGGGCACCTAAGTGGCTCAGTGGGTTAAAGCCTCTGCCTTCGGCCCAGGTCATGATCTCAGGGTCTTGGGATCGAGCCCCATATGGGGCTCTCTGCTCAGCAGAGCCTGCTTCGCCCTCTTTCTCTGCCTACTTGTGATCTCTCTCTGTCAAATAAATAAATAAAATCTTTAAAAAAAAAAAAGAATGTATTTATTCTAATTAAAGTCACACAGGACTATAATAAAATCAATACACTTTGTAAATATCATTACCTGTCCCAGAATTTATTTTTATTTTAAATTTAGAGTCTGTAATGAGAAAAATATTTTTAAAAAGGCTCAAAAAATCTCAATAAAGTTTTAATTTATCAGTGTTTTAAGAAAATTAGTACAATATTTTTTAAATTAGTGTTAGAAGGAGATGTATAATAATATTAGAATAAAAAACACAGGAATTTGAATATTTACATAAAAAAGAATGAGTTTGAACACCTACCTCACACCATATGCAAAAATTAAAATAAATCAACGACCTAAATGTAGGAGGTAAAACTATTAAGTTCATAGAAGGAAACATAGGTGTAAATATATATGGCTTTGGTTTAGATAATAGTTTCTTAGACAGGACACCAAAAGCATAAGCTTTCAAAGAAAAATCAGATATCACAAAATTTTTCTTTTCTGCATTAAAGGATACCACTGAGAAAGTAAAAAGACAATGTAAGAGAAAATATCTGTACAGCATTTATCTGCTAAGGGACTTGAATCCATAATTTATCAAACTCTTACAACTTAACAATAAAAAGGCAAATAACCCAACTAAAAAAATAAGTGCAGGATCCAAATAGATATCTCTCCAAAGAAGATACACAAATAGCTAATAAAGCAAATAAAAAGGTGTTCAACATGAGTAATGAGAAATAAGCAAATCAAAACCACAATGAGACATAAGTTCACATTCATCAGGATGGTTAGAATCAAAAGACAGTAACAAGTTTTAGCAAGGATATGGAGAAATTAGAACCCTCACACATGGCTTATGGGAATGTAAAATGGTGCAGTCACCAGGGAAAACAGTTTTTATATCTTTTCAAGAAGTTAAACATAAAATTACTATATAAGCCAGCAATTCTACTCTAAGGGTTATGTAAAAACATGTTTACATAAAAACTTGTATACAACTGTCAAAGCATTATTATTCATTTTTCATAATGGATAAAAAGTGGAAACAACTCAAATGTCCATCAATTAATAAATGGATAAACAAAATTATATCCATATAATATAATATTTTCAGTCATAAGGAGGAATGGAGTACTGATTATGCTACACTTTTGAACTAAGCCTTAAAAAAATAGCCTAAGTGAGGGGCGCCTGGGTGGCTCAGTTGGTTGGGCCACTGCCTTCGGCTCGGGTCATGATCCCGGAGTCCCGGGATCGAGTCCCACATCGGGCTCCCAGCTCCACGGGGAGTCTACTTCTTCCTCTGACCTCCCCTCTCATGCTCTCTTTTGCGCGCTCTCTCTCGCTCTCTCAAATAAATAAATAAAATCTTTAAAAAAAAAAAAAAAAGCCCAAGTGAAAAAAACTAGACCTAAAAGACAACATATTGTATGAACATTTAAAATAAATATACAGGGTGCCTGGGTGGCTCAGTTGGTTAAGCGACTGCCTTCGGCTCAGGTCATGATCCCAGAGTCCTAGGATAGAATCCCACATTGGGCTCCCAGCTCCAGGGGAGTCTGCTTCTCCCTCTGACATTCTCCCCTCTCATGCTCTTTCTCAGTCTCTATCTCAAATAAATAAATAAAATAAAAAATAAAATAAAATATACATATTATGCATATATTTATAAGAGCATATCTTTCATATAAATCTATATATCTATATCTAGATATAAATCTATAATCTATCTACATAGATAGATCAATTATCTATATCTATAATCTATCTATAATCTATATCTATAATCTATCATATAAAACTATCTAGAATCTCCTTTTCATGAAGGCTGCTAATAGTTTTAAGACTACTATCCTTATTACTATCTAGTAGTAGACACTTTGGCTTATAAACTCAAATACAGTAGGACTCTTGTCTTCCATCACTGGATAGCTAGCTTTTAGATTTATACCCCCTGTGGATTTGTATTTTTCACTTTCCTTCACAACACTGTGAATCATATCCATATATTCTAATATCTGCTCTGAATAACAAGGGGTTTTAATAACATGAAGTAGCAATGGTTATAACATTTATTTTTTAAAATAATTTTCTCAAGTACCTTTTTAAAAATAAGTCATAATTAACAGTAAAGAAAATAGAAGGATGAGACTGACTTATAGTATAAACTCTTGCTACTCAAGTTTTCACTGGACCACCTCAATGAGCCTCACCTGGAAATCTGTTAGAGATGCAAAACCCAAACCCCGCTCAGATCTACAGAATCAATGTGTTACCTGGGCAACAGAAGTAAGTTTGAAAAATATAGATAATATATGACATAATATATATTTATTACTTATAGGCTGTGCTGTATAATTAAAATTGTTTTAGAGCTATTTTGTAATTTTACTAAACATTAATGATAGGTACTGCTAAGTGCAAGTGATGGGTAAGACATTTAATTGTCAGGGGGTGTATAGTCAAATAAGGGATAAAGACATATGAATTAAAAAAGATCAAATTGTGTTAAATTCTGTGAAAGAAACAGGGTTCAGTGTGAGAGACTGATAAGGTAAGGTCACAGAGGGTCTCTCTGAAAGCTGAAATCTAAGGGGAAAAAAAAGTCTTCCACAGAAAGGGAAAAGAACATTCCTGGCAGAGGGAACATCATGTGCAGGGCACTGAGGCAAAAAGAACTTGGAGGTTTTGAAAAACTGAAGAGGGGTGGGGTGGGACAGTGGGACAAAGCAGCCAGAGGCCACAGGGGATGGCCTTGTCAAGGCCAGTGTTTTGCAAGCAGGGTTAATTTTGGCCCCCACGGGTCATTTGGCAATGTCTGGAGATATTTTTAGTTGTCACAACTGGGTGAGGACAGGGGAGGGTGGGTAGGAGTTGTATGCTACTGGCATCTGGTAGGGCATGGCTTCTCCTGAATATCCTACAAAGCACAGTTTTGTACTATAAAACAAACACTTATACATTCCCAAATACCAAGAGTGCAGATGTGGAAAAATCCTGATCTAGTAAAAGGTTCAGGATTTTATTCTAAATGTAATGAGAAGTTACTGCAATCTTTTAAATATGAGAATGGTTTGACTTATATTTTAAATGATTACTTAGCCGAGGCCTAGATGGCTGGGGCAAGAATGACAGCAGAAAACCAACTGGAAGGCAGCTGCTGCTGCTGCATTTATCCTGACAAGAGCTGAGAGTGGATAAGATTTGAGTAGCAGTGGAAAAAAGGAGATAAAATTTGGAAACTTCCAAAAATAAAACCGATACCAACTGATGTGAGGGTTAAAGAAGGAAGAATAATTTGATCAAGTGGTTTTCACTTGAACAAACTGAGAAGACAGTTGTACCATGTATCAAGATGAAGATGACAGAGAAAAGCAGGCTACATACCGACATTTATGTTTTAGAAACAATGTAACTGATACGCATGAGGCATTTCAGTGGTTATTAAGAATTCAGTTCAGGGGCGCCTGGGTGGCTCAGTTGGTTAAGCAACTGCCTTCGGCTCAGGTCATGATCCCAGGGTCCTGGGATCGAGCCCCGCATCGGGCTCTCTGCTCAGCGGGGAGCCTGCTTCTCCCCCCACCCCCCCGCCTGTCTCTCTGCCTACTTGTGATCTCTCTCTCTCTCTGTCAAATAAATAAATAAATAAATAAATAATCTTAAAAAATAAAAATAAAAAAAAAAAGAATGAAAGAATTCAGTTCAGATATAAGTCTGAAGCTGAGAGGTGAGGCTGTGGCTAGAGACACATGTCTGAGGCCTGTTAGTGTACAGATGGTATTTAAGTACAGGGGAAAGAATAAGATTACTACTTTGTGTGCGTGTGGTTGTCTATTCTTCGCAAAAATTTATTAACTCCCTGGGAGCCACAGTTAGGTCTTGTTTCCTCTTCCGACTCCCTCCCCAGTCCTTTATAGAACCCAGCAACTTTGGTAAATGGCATCGCAACCTTAAGGATTTAACAACAGTATGATTATTCCTGGCTGCAAATTTTCCTCAGAGTCTAGCTGGCAGAAGAGAGAAAAAAAGTTCTTGTTTGAACATGTCCCCACTAAATATTGATGCATGATGTAAGTTATTTTTTCTCTTTTATTTTATGTTTACTTTTTTGCCTTGAGGGGTAATCATGAGGATGAAATACTTAACATAGTGCTTCCATCAGAGAACATGATTGTGATACTGTTACTGTTTAGTCATTTCTTTTATATACTAGGAGGAAAGCATCTTTTATATCCAAGTAAAGAAGAACTAACTCCGTAAGACAGGAATATTTTTAGATGTCTTACCTACATCTCCATATACTTGTGAAGACTGATACTGTGGCAAATACTGTGTTGCCATGTCTCCAGCTCCAGTCACCGGTGAGTACATATGGCGTGGTGGAGGGGGCATCATGGTTGGGACAGGAATGAAACCAGGCAGAGGAGGAGGATGTGGGGAACGGTGTATGACTGTGTGACTGCCCGGATGATACTCTGGTGCTTGAGGAACCACAACAACTCTTCGAACACCATTGTCTTCAATAACCTACAAAATGAATATTAAACATTTCTTCCATAAGATGTAAGCAATCCTTTTTAATATAGGTTAGAGTAAGAATTTTTAAACCATTAGAAGTTAAATTAAGAAATTTTATAGAATATGAATTATTAAATACACTAACTACATATAAATTAGCACTGAAAAACATGAAGTAGGTTTTGTTATACAATGCAATATAAATCTTAAAATCAATGATGAGATTAACTAAATAATAATAGAAACAATGAGCAACAGTATTAGGTATTCTTTGTGCTACGTGCATTTACTGATGCATTAAAAATGAAGGGAGAGGGCCCCTGGGTGGCGCAGTTGGTTGAGCGACTGCATTCGGCTCAGGTCATGATCCCGGAGTCCCGGGATCGAGTCCCACATCGGGCTCCCAGCTCCATGGGGAGTCCGCTTCTCACTCTGACCTTCTCTCTCTCACTCTCTCTCTCTTTCCTAATAAATAAATAAAATCTTTAAAAAAAAAAAAAATGAAGGGAGATTCAAAGGAATTTTTGGTTTAAACACACTGGGGGGGGGGTGCCTGGGTGGCTCAGTCAGTTGAGCGGCTAACTGGGGCTCAGGTCATGATCTCAGGGTCCTGGGATCGAGCCCCGCAATCTGTCTGGCTCCCTGCTCAGTGGGGAGTCTGCTTCTCCCTCTCTCTCTGCCCCTCACCCTGTTTCTGCACACATGATCTCAAATAAATAAATAAAATCTTAAAAAAAAATATAATAGGGTGAGGAATTAATTTTCTTCCCCATATTATGGATGGGGGTGGGGGAATATAAGCTATAGAAAGAACGCAAACTGTGAAGTAGAAATGGGGAAAAAACTGGATCCAGATTCCTAAGATCAACCATATACTGCATTTAGGTACAAAATTCTTTCGAACATGACCAGGACAATTTTAACAACTAAAGAAAGATCTCTTCAAGGGAGACAAACATGTAATATATTAATTCCCAGTTAAGTATCTGTGGCTTTCAGTTTTAGAAATCATACATTTTTTTTAAGTTTTTATTTTAATTCCAGTTGGTTAACATAGAGTGTAATATTAGATTCTGGTGTAAAATATAGTGATTCAACAGTTCCATATAACATCTGATGCTCATTACAACACATGTGCTCCTAATCCCATTACCTGTTTAACCCATCCCCCACCCAATTCTCCTATGGTAACCATCAGTGTATTCTCTATAATTGTCTGAGTGAAGGCATATGGCATTTATCTTTCTCTGACTTATTTCACTTAGCATAATACTCCAGCTCCACCCACATCATCGCAAATGGCAAGATTTCATTCATTTTTATGGCTGAGTAATATTCCATTGTATATATATACGAAATCTTTTTGATCCTCAGATCTAGGATTAGGGTTCAGTTTGGGACAGAATAATGGTTAGGGTTAGGGACCATGTGAGAGTATGTGCTTAACCCTAACCCCTAATGCTAACCCTAAAATTATCCCTCTGGAGAGGTCTCTGAACTACAGGATAATAGGCACATACCCTCGTGCGGTTCTTTTTTTTTTTTTTTTGGTAAAGATTTTTTATTTATTTATTAGAGAGAGAGACTGAGAATGAAAGGGGAGAAGGTCAGAGGGAGAAGCAGACTTCCCGCAGAGCCGGGAGCCCGATATGGGACTCGATCCCAGGACTCCGGGATCATGACCCGAGCTGAAGGCAGTGGCCCAACCAACTGAGCCACCCAGGCGCCCTCCCTCGCACGGTTCTTAAACCTAATCGTTATTCTAGCCCTAAACTGAACCCTAATCCTAGATATTATACATTTTTAAGTAGGGGTTACACTGCAGGAAAGGAATTCTTAAAATGGCAGATTTATTCCCTTTCAATCTCACTGGAGCTGCCAGGACATACAGGAAAGCCCAGTAGGATATAGGATTTTATCTCAAAATTAGGAATCCCTCTATTAAAATGGGCCCTTAACCTTTTAGACTTAAAAGATTACCATCAAGGTATAACAAATGGCTAATAATACCTTTCTCTCTCTCTTTTTTTTTTTTTTTAAAGATTTTATTTATTCATTTAACAGAGAGAGAACACAAGCAGGCAGAGAGGCAGGCAAAGGCAGAGAGAGGAGCGGGCTCCCCGCGGAGCAAGGAGCCCGATGCGGGACTCGATCCCAAGACGCCGGGATCATGACCCGAGCCAAAGGCAGTTGCTCAACCAACTGCGCCACCCAGGCGTCCCTATAATAATACCTTTCTCTTAAGGAAAGATAAAATTATTAAAATATAAAGTGCTAACTTAAAGGCAAAAATGCTACTTTTAGGAAGAAGTTTTACTATTCTTTCTTTTAAATTTTTATTTATTTATTTGACGGGGAGAGAGAGAGAGAGCACAAGCAGGGGGAGCAGCAGCAGAGGGAGAAGTAGGCTCCCCGCTGAGTAAGGAGCCTGATGTGGGGCTCGATCCCAGGACCCCAGGATCATTACCTGAGCTGAAGGTAGATGCTTAACTGTCTGAGCCACCTAGGCGCCCCAAGTTTTACTATTCTTTTTTTTTTTTTATTTTGTTTTATTTATTTGAGAGAGAGAGAGAGAGAGAGAGAGAATGAGAGGGGAGAAGGTCAGAGGGAAAAGCTGACCTCCCACAGAGCTGGGAGCCCGATATGGGACTCGATCCCGGGACTCCGGGGTCATGACCCGAGCCAAAGGCAGTCGCCCAACCAACTGAGCCACCCAGGCGCCCAAGTTTTACTATTCTTAAGAACAGCAAATTTTGGGGGTCCCCACTGGCTCAGTCGGAAAAACATGCAACTCTTGATCTCACAGTTGTGAGTTCAAGCCCCATGCTGGGGATAGCGATTACATAAATAAACTTAAAAAAACAGAAGAGCAAATTTTGTATATCGACATATACATGCTTGGTAGGTATATTAGAAAACACACTTATTTAGGAACAGATAAGCCTAAATTACAAATAAATGATTATTGCTTTAGAAAGATTATAGTTATTATTAAATACCCCATTAAACTATCCTTACCTGTTGGGAGTATGAGATGACCTGTCTGTACTAGAAGACCAAATGAATTCAGTTTTTTATATACTAGCTCTAGAACTATAATGTATAATGCCTTGCTTCCAGCAAAATAAATGCCTCATATTCTGCCTTTCTTCCCATTTAATTCAGTTCTGAATTCAAGCCTCAGACAAGTACATATAATTGGCAGAAATGAAATATCGGGAGCCCTAGCTGGAGAAAGTCTGGAAACTATAGATTTTCAGCCTTTAACCCACAGGAAGGGACATTAGAAGGTGTTTGGAATGGATTTTTAGCAAGCCAAACTACAGTGTCTGTTACAATATACTACTTTCACCTTTCGGTCTCCAACTCACAAATCTTAAATGACTCCCATTTCTGATAGGATTATAGTCCATACTCTCTGACCTGGCCTTCAGTCTTGTTCCATCCAACCTACCTTCCTACATGTATTTTTTTCCTATACCAAATCCTGAACCCTTAACTTCAGCCAGGCTGGTATACTAAAAACCCATCTTCATACAAACCTATACATTTCCATATCTTGGACTTCTGTATATGACATCTTTCTTTTCACTTTGCCTCTTAATATACAACTATGCAAATACCATCTATCCTTCCATATCTAGTTCTAACTTTACATTCTCTGCTCATTTAAAAAATGACAAAAACATTGGTAATCTAGGTGAGAAAAAAAATGTTAGCGATGTCTTTGTGGGGCACACATACTAATAGGGGAAATGAACACAAAAAGAGTAAATTATTTAGCATGTTGCCAGGAGAGAAGTATCATGGGGGAAAAAAAACAACCCAGGTGAGCGGGATCAGAAGTATTGTGGGAGTGTGACAAGTTGCAGTATATAATAGAGTGACCAGGATAGGCCTTATTGGCAAAATGAAATTTGAGCAGACTTGAAGTAACTGAATAAATCAGCCATGTAAAAATCTGGAAGAGTGTTCTGGGCAGAGAAAACAGAACAAAGCCCCTAACAGATAGAAGTAGTTTTAGAAGGAAGCCAATGTGTCTGGTTCAGCATAAGGAAGAAGAAGGGTAGAAGCAGATAAGGTCAAAGAGATAAAGGGAGTGGCCAGGTAAGGAAGGACCATATGAACTATTAATAAGCACCTGAACTTCAGCATTTACATTAGTGAAAGGAGGAACCATCACTGAGTTTTGGGCAGAAAAGTGCTATAAGTCACAGGTGCCCAGCCTGGGGTGATTTTTCCCCCATCAGACATTTGGCAGTATCTAGGGACATTTTTGGCTGTCACAACTGGGGGTAGGTACTACCAGCATTTAGTGGGTAGAGAGGTCAGGGAAACTGCTAAATACCTACAACACAGAGGACAATTTCCTACAACAAAAATTACTGGGCCTAAAATGTCTGTAGTTGACAGCTGAGGTTGAGAAATCCTGGTATAACCTTATATTTAATAGGATTTCTCTGGTTGCACGAGTTGAGAATAGATTGTAGGACAAGGGAACAACAACAACAAGGAAACCAGAAAGCTACTGCAGTATCTAAGCAAGAAATGGTGGTGGCTTGGACCAGGGTGGTAAAGAGGTCCACATTCTGCATATATTTAAAGGTAGAACAAGAGTAGCTGATGATGCCACTGGAGAAGTCAGAAAAAGAAGTTATGGAAGGATGGTGTTCTATCAACTGTGAAGGGGAAGGCTATAGGGCAGAGTAAGCTATTTCAGGGGGAAAGATTTGAAGTTTTAGGTTTTGGATATGTAAATTTAGTTAAGTCTAAAAGACATCTAAGTGGCATGGCTGAGTAGGCAGTTAGAGATACTAGCCTGAAGTTCCGAAAAGAATGGAAAAGGACAACCAAGTAAAGTCTAAGAGAGTGTGGAGTCTGGAAGTTCGGTAAAGTGTATCAAGGAGAAAGGATCAACTTTGTCAAATACTGCTGAAAGGTCAAATGAGATGAAGACTAAGAACTGGTCACTGGATTTAGCCAAGTGGAAGTTACTGTGACTTTGATGAGAAGAGTTTTGGTGTAATCATAGGGGCAAACCCTAATTGAAGTGAGTTTAAGAGAGGAAACTGGGGAGCAGAACTAGAAAGCTAATACCCCAGTTTTGGCAAGTATTCCTGCAGAGGGGAATACGGAAATAAGGTGGTGGCTGGTAGTAGTAGAGTCAAGAAACTAAAAAATGTGTTGTTTTTAGTGAGAACAATGACAACACTGGTGATACAATGAGAATGACCCATCAGACAGTAAGAAATTGATAATGTAGAAGACAGAGAAAAATGCAGGCAAAAGAAAATGGGATCCAAGATTCCACTGGCGGCACTGGGTCTAGATAGAAGCAGGAAAGTCTGTCTCCATTCTAGATGAAAAGGAAGAGTGGTGAGTTGACATGAGATGACAAAGCATGTAACCCTAGATGCTGGTAGAGATTCTGGGGCTAGGGGTCTGTGGAATGTTTCTTTTAATTGCTTTCATGAACCCTATCATGGGCACCACAATCTTAATGACCTCTCCCTCCTATCATTTCTATTACATTTATTCTGTATCACTTGTTAGGTATTTATAACACTGTAGGATTTGTTAACTGTCCAAATGCATATATGTCTTACCTTATAACTTAACTGTAAGTTCCTCAAGAGACACGTATTAACTATTTAATCCTCATAACAATATTGCAAATAGGTAGCATTATCATCTCCATTTTTCAGATGGGGAAACTGAGGTATACAGTTGTTAAGTAACTTGCTAAGATCACATATGCAGTAAATGGAGGAGCTAGTGTTTGAACTCTTGCATTTTGGCTTTAATTCCATGTCTTTCCACTTTGTGGGCATAGAACCCACAGGGACCTGTTTCTCTAGTGTCTTTTTAAATGTCACAACATAAGCAAGATCTCATTGGTTAAAAAGAAACAGCTAAATTAGTATGAAATTATAACCACTGAAAAAGTTTTCTTCTACTGAAAAAGAACATTTGAAATATAAAGATAAGCCAGGGGAAGGAAGAATGGGAAGTTATTGTTTATTAGGTACAGAGTTTCAGTTTTGCAAAATGAAGAGTTCCGTCGATGGATGGTAGTGAAGGTAGTGCCACAGTGAATATATTTAATGCCACTGAACTGTACATTTAAAGTTACAATGGTAAATTTTTTGTTATGTATATTTTACCACAATTAAAAAAAAGAAACCTAGGAAACATAAAAAAGAAAAAAAGAGCCAGACCAGGATGAAGAAAGTATGGAAAACTATACCACTTTAAGTAATCTTCTGAGCAGCTAGTACCTCAGGAGTGAGGCTGGGGCCTCAAAACTATCCGCTAAGTCCAGTTGCTGACAAATGGCTAATCATGTAGACAATGAGTTTTACACTAACAAGGTACACTGATGGTGACGATCAAAATAAAATAAGTAAGTTGTGAAAAGAAAAAAAAGATAAAATTTAATCCAAATTAGCCTATGTTAAAAAATTAAAAAAGACAGTAAAATAGAATTAAAAGGGCTATCAACATCAATCTGACTACCTAACCACATATGCCACACAATTTCTAATTAGGCAAAGCCCTGGTTTTTCCTTTACTGAACACAGACATAATTAAAAGGGGCTACAGAAAGAGGAATTTGTATTTACATTTTCTATCGTGTGTGTGTTCTCCACCAGAATATACTTTCCATAACAAATCTGTTCAGCTTACTATTTTCTTCCCAACATCTGAAACAACCCCCAGCATAGGGCAGATGCTCAAAAAAAAAAAACCCTGCTGAGTCAGCATGACCAGATATAAATGTACTCCATTAGTTCTACTAGAATGCTACATAATTTTTGCCCCCCTCTTAACACCATGCTATTAGAATTCTGTGATTTCCTCAATTCTTACAACATTTGCTTCTGCCTCACTTTTAGCAACCTAATATGGCCTCATTCTGAACCCAAAACTATTCCCACTTTAAGCTACTAAATAATAATATAAGTATTTCTGGCCATTCATTCAAAGGATATTTATTTTATATATCTAACTGTACATACACACACAATAATGCTGCCCATGTTTTTTGGCAGCATTACTGCTGCCGAAACATTTGACAGAAAAGACCGAGATCAGACTTGTATCTAGAATCTTTGAAAAACATACTGACCTCATTGCTGTGTGCTGACATAAATACCAAGTGAAATACCAAGTCCAGTTCAAAGGAGTAATCTCAGACTTTTCCTGAAGTTGATATAGCTCCCTTCCCCACATTATGAGATCTACAATCCCCTTCCTGTTAGGTACCCTCTCATCACCATAACAACCCACATTCCTTAAAAAAACAGGGGAGCCATTAGAGAGAGGCAGAAGGACAAAACTTTTGATGCTGCTTTTTAGATGTCCCATTCAGGGAGTCTATAATCTTTTCTTGATAAGTCATTAATTTCATCACTAAAATGTGAAGTGTTATTCTGTGCTGCAATGCTCTTAGGGACTATATAAGTTAGTATTATTTGACAGTAAGTTAAGTTCCTTCTATTCTTATCACTATTTGCTTTCTGTGTTTTCAGTTTTGCTTTCCCATTTGATATCTTAGTTCAGTTGGTACATATTCCTGCTTCTATTGAAGCACGTCTATCTCTCACAAACTTCCCTTTCTTTTTGAACTACAAAAATACAACTCTCATTAAGGTTACACCTAAAATTATGTTTGTAATTTTATAGTTAAAAGCTACAGAGAAATTTATTTTATGTTTACAGAGAGTATCTCTAGGTTACAAACATTCAATGCAATTTTCTTCCTACCCTTACCACATTTTCTACATACTCATGATTAGAAAAATATACAACTATATTTAAAGTACACAACTATATTTGTTTCTTTACCACTAAATATTTTTCCACTGGCTTGTTGCAAAATTAATATTCCTTTATGTTTAAGCATCTAATGAACAGTTTTTCTTTCTGCCTATCATTTAAAACTAGCTTTACGTCTCTCTATCGTATTGGACAGTAACTTGCAAAGTTTCATGGTTAATAAAAATTTGTTTCTTAAAAAATAATGATTTCTAAAAATGATGGTTCATTTTCTGACCCAACAATAAAAGCTATGTAACCAAAAAATTAAGTCTATTTTAAGAGCTATTTTTGTTCACTAATGGTAAAGGGGGAAAAACTATCCTTAGGAACTCTATCCGTTTGATGGCAAGGGCATTTTACATCTTTATAAAGCAATCTTCTCTTCAAAACTTAAGGTCAACAGAGTAAAACCATCCAGGTTCCCTC
Source organism: Nasua narica (assembly GCA_028533885.1). Taxonomy (NCBI): domain Eukaryota; kingdom Metazoa; phylum Chordata; class Mammalia; order Carnivora; family Procyonidae; genus Nasua; species Nasua narica. Next base: position 52,503,845 of record CM052810.1, on the reverse strand, counting down.
CCATTACCTTTTAGTAGAACCCTAAAATACAGAGCAATAAAGTATAAATATCGTAAAATAAACAATATTGCAGAACTCTTGAATAAATTCGTGAAGGAAGTACAATACTAGCAATTTTAATATTAACAGAGGATTTTGATTTTACAAATTTCAAATAAGAAAAACAGGAACAATTACTCCTTTAAAGTTACTGATACCCTGTCCTTTTGTAATGTTACTCTTAAAAATGAAGATAAGTATATGTACGAGTTAATGATGAGTTAATATCTGAAGTCCTTCTAAACTTAATAGGGACATGCCACTGGTATAAACATTACAAATTTGAAGGTTGATATATCCTAGGTAAATCAAGATTTTTTTGTTTCTCTTAAAAGTACTTTCATTAAATCTCGATCTGAATCTTAAATTAAGATCTATCTTTGGGATCTTTCACTTTACTGCCCCAATAGCCTCTTAGGCACATAGTATTATTATTTCCTCAGTGATAGAGTTAAACAGTCCCAACACTGGATTTTTATTTCTGCTGTATTTGCTTGCCTGACCTAACTTTTTAGAATGCATAAATTTGCTGAATCCTTTCAGGACGTACTTTATTACACAATAATATGGCAAAAATATTATGTGACCTCCTCCCCATCCCCTCAGATCACTGCTTTTCGTCAAAAGATACACATACATATATATGGCAAGGGATAGAGGTGTGGAAGCCTGATGTACTTATCCCCTTGTGGGATTCCACAAGGGGATTAAGTACATCAAAGTCTAAAAGAAGACCATAGATGATAGCTATTCATGCGTTTAGTATTTGTGCTATTTGGTTCCTGTTAAGAGAAATACCACTTATACTTTATTATAGCCACCTATATGTCTTAACATTTGGCTCAACTCCCAGATTCTAGATTTGCTAAGATAATTATGTTTCCTTATGTGTCAAGTTTTGGACAATTATTAAGTGCTTAGCTGTGCCCAGAACCCGATTCTTAAGTATTTTCTAACATTAGAAATTGTGTATGCTAGGAAATGGGGGATTATTTCCACAGTGATGTCAAAATGCTAGAATCTAAGTGGGTATTTAAATTATTTCAATAATGATGAGACTATACATTTTTGTCTTTTGATTACTCCTGTGTATTTGAAAATGATACATTTCCTACAGACAGTCTTAATCTTAAATTAAAGTAGATAATAGTAGCCCAGTAGCCTCACATAATACTTTCAGTAAGATTACTATTAAAGTTCACTCACTTATTTGACAAATATTTATGAAATACCTACTGTATTTGGGTTACCATAGAATAAAATTAAAAGGTAGCTCCTATCCTCAAGGAACTTAAAATCCCATAAAATTCCGTAATTATAATACTAGGTGGCATGTAATATATAACAAGAGAGGGTACAAATAACTTGGTCTAGGTCCTCAAGGATGAGTAGACTTCTAAAAGGCAGAAATGAGCAAATGAGTAACATTCCCCAGATAACAGCATTAACAAAACCATGGAGAAAGGAAAACATCAAGGGAGCATATGAATACAGGCATATCTTATTTTACTGTGCTTTGCTTTATTGAGTTTTGCAAATACTGCATTTTTTAAAAATTGAAAGTTTGTGACAACCTTGTGTTGAGCAAGTCTATTGGTGCCATTTTCCCAACAGCATTTGCTCATTTGGTGTCTGTGTCACATTTTGGTAGTCTTCACAATATTTCAAACATTTCCTTTAGTCCTTCCTTCCTTCCTTTTCCTTCCTCCCTCCTCCCTTCCCCCTTTCCTTTTCCTTTTCCTTCCTTCCTTTCCTCCCTCCCTCCCTCTTCTTCTCTCTTTTTTTAAGTAGGCTCAATGTAGGGCTTGAACTCACAACCTTCGGATTGAATCCCATGTTCTACCAACAGAGCCAGCCAGGCGTCCCTCAAACATTTTCATTATTATTATATTTGTTAAGGTTATCTGTGATATTATTACTGCAGTGTTTGGGTGCCATCAACTGCACCCATATAAGATGATGGACTTAACTAATCAGTGTTGTGTTTTGACTGCTCCATCAAATGGCTATTTCCCCATCTATCTCCATCTCCTCAGGTCTATTTCCTAAGACACGACAATACTGAAATTAAGCCATATAGACTCCTACTTGACCTTCAAGACTTGGTTCAAATGTCACTTTTCCAATGAGGCCTATTTTGACTATCCTGTTTTAAAATGTAACCAAGGTCTATTTTCTTTCCTTTTCCACTCCCATTGCTTACCACCTAACTACTACATAATTTATCCATGTAATATATGCTTATGATTTTCTTCTCCCCACAAGAATGTTAACTACAGAAAGACAGATGTTTTTGCCTTTTATTTAGATATATCACAATCATCTAGAAGACTGCCTGACATATATGAGCACTCAATACATACTTGTTGAACACTGCTGAGTACAGGAACTGTAAGAGTTCATAATCTTCTCAGAAGAGAAAAATTATTAAACTGTGAGAAATTCATTAAAAGAAGGATATACATAGTGAGCCGTGAGAACCCAAAGAACAGGCACCTGGAAACACTCAAGGAAAGCTATTTCCAGAAGGTCATGATTGAATGAAATAAGAAGGGTAGGAATCTGCCATAAAAATAAAAGTACTTTCATGAGCGTTCTGTAGTTCCTCTAGTACAGATCCTTTACCTCATGGTTAGGTTTATTCCCAGGTATCTTACGGTTCTTGGTGCTACAGGTAAATGGAATGGATTCTCTAATTTCCCTTTCCATATTTTCATTGTTAGTGTATAGGAAAGCAATTGATTTTTGTGCACTGATTTTGTATCCTACCACATTACTGAACTGCTGTATGAGTTCTAGTAGTTTGGGGGTGGAGAAATTGAAGAAGACACAAAAAGGAGGAAAAGCATTTCATG
>CM052810.1:52474171-52500451 GCA_028533885.1 Nasua narica | reverse complement strand
GCATTTTGGTTCTTTCCACAGTTTGGCTATTGTGGCCGTTGCGGCTATGAACATTGGGGTACATGTGGCCCTTCTTTGTACTACATCAGCTTCTTTGGGGTAAACACCGAGTAGTGCAATTACAGGGTCATAGGGTAGCTGTATATTTAATTTCCTGAGGAATCTCCATACTGTTTTCCAAAGTAGCTGCCCCAACTTGCATCCCCACCAACAGTGGAGGAGGGTTCCCCTTTCTCCACATCCTCTCCAGCATTTGTTGTTTACTGTCTTGTTGATTTTGGCCATTCTAACTGGCGTAAGGTGGTATCTCAGTGTGGTTTTGATTTGAATCTCTCTGATGGCTCAAGATGATGAACATTTTTTCATGTGTCTGTTAGCCATTTGTTTTAATGAGTAATAACAAAAGGAAATTAAGACCCAGAAATACAAATAGTTTGTAATAACTTTTCAGTAAGTGTTGATAAACCTGTTGCATTCTGGTATTTTTTATATTGGTTAGTGACTAAAATGGACCTGTCAGGATCTATGCCTTCTCTAAATTGGTCTCACAAAATGATATTTTATTAAATATACAGAAATATGGATGTAAAACGTTTATTTTTAGTGCAATTCTCTCTCCTTCAAGTGACCCTATTTTCCTTTTAGGAAAGAAGTCACTTATTAAAGGTAGATTATGAGGTGGAAAATGAGGAAGATAAAAAAACAGATTAGCTTATGATGGAAAGTATAGAAAGATAAGACAATTTTAAAGGCAAGAATGAAAAATGAATCTGGATGTTTTAAATAGAGTCAGAAGTAGAAGAGCTCATTTAAGGGATCATTAAATGGATTTTAAACTCTTCAGAACAACATATCTAGAACAGTTTCTGTTTAGATTGATTTTTAAACCTACCTTTTAATATGTAAATGGTTGTGAAGTCAGTATGTCTAAGTAAAAGAAAATGGTAACGTGCTTTCATGAGGTTGGTTGGTTTTTAAAATTGGTGGTTGGTTGGTTTTTAAAATTGACCATTCTAGGTAATAGAAAATTAGAAATAATATGCTTTCTATAGAAGAAAAATTTTGCTGTCTTAATTTCTCAAATACATACTTCTCCCTAGATCATAATATAATTGGATTTTTATTAGAATCAAATTTTCATTTAGAGGGGAGGGGGTGGAGGTATGGTTACCCTAACCGGTGATGGGTATTAAGGAGGGCATGTATTGCATGGAGCACTGGGTGTAAATATGCAAACAATGAATCGTGGAAGTACTACATCCATAACATAATAAAAAAAAAATTTCATTGGCCTTTGATTAGAATTACCATCATTACTTGTTTGCTTAGGTTGAGGTTAGCCGAACAGTCATACTGTCTTTATTGAACATTCAAATTTCTTTAATATCTTAACATTTTTGATATCTGAAACAATTAAGGAAATGTGTAGTTAGAATGAAGTCTACTCCTAGTGCTACGTAGGCATTCAGTAAATATTTAATTGAATAAGTGACTTCAGTAGATAATTATGTGCAACATATAGGTAATCTCTTGGCTTTTTGTACTACCCATATTTTTCCCTGAAATACTTTTTTAAAATCCCATTTCATCATGAAATGACTTGAAAACTGAGGCCAAAGGAATTGTGTTTGGGCTGTACTGATTTTGTTTAGCTTTGTACATTGCAGCGTGACTTCAGAATTCTCACAGTATAGGAAAATAATCCACAACAGATAGTAATCATGGTGATTAGAAAATACTACTACCTCTAGAGAATTACTGTGTCACACTTTTGTGAAGGTCACCAGTGACCTCTGTATTGCCAATATAAGTGGGCTTGGTTCTCTTCAAACTTAACTTTTCCCTCAGGATTTGACACAGTATATTATTCCCTCCTTGGAACACTCTTCTCTTGACTTTTCCTTTTATAGTTTACATATTCTCGTGATTTTTCTCCTATTTCCCTGGCAACTCCTCTTCAATCTTTTTTGATATATATTAAGATGTGAGTTCAAAAGTATGTATCATATAAGTGAAATAAGTCAATCACAAGAGGACAAATACTGTATAATTCCTCTTAGTCAGATTCATAGAGACAGAAAGTAGAATGATGATTGCTAGGGGACTGGGGAGGAGGGGGATGAGGAGTTACTGTTTAATGGGCACAGAGTTTCAGTTTTGAAAGATAACAAAAGTTCTGGTGATGGATGGGTGGTAATTATTTTTTTTCCCCAAAGGTGGTAACTATTGCACAACAGTGTCCTTAATGCCCCTAAGCTGTGCACTTGAAAACAGTTACAATAATTCATTTTATCTATATTTTAGCCACAAATTAAAAAAATAAATATTAAAAATTTATTTTCATTTTTACCCCCAAAAAAATGTCTACTGTAGAAGACACCTGAAGGCAGAGTTTAAATGATGTGGTAGGCAAAATTCTAAGACAGACCATAAGGTCAATGCCCCCTGTTTTACACACTGTATATAATCCCTGGGACCATGAATATGATGAATATTACTTCCATAATTAGGTTATATTTTACAGTGCAGTTGACTTTCAAGAAAAGAGAGATCATCCGGGCTGAACCCCACCTAATCAGGTGAGCCCTTCTAGAAGTAAGAGATTTGGGAAAGGGCCATGTAGCAGGGAATGTGGGTGGCTTCAACCTCAGAGTGGCTGACAGCCAGCAATGAAATGAGGGTCTTACTCCTACAGCCACAAGAATCTAATTCTGCCCCAACCGCATGAGTTTGGAAGAGGACTCCAACCTGCAGAGGAGGACACACCCTAGCCAACATTTTGATTTTCACTTTGTGAACCCTGAGCAAAGAACCCAGTCACACTATGCCCAGACTTCTGAACTACAGAACTGTGAACTAATAAATGGGTCTTTTTTAAAACCACTAAATTTGTGCTAATGTTAACATAGCAATTGAGAACTAAGGAAAATAAGATGAACCTTTTTTTCTCTCAAGAATTATAGTTCACAGGTAGGCAGTTCACAGGTAGGCTTGTGTGGAGTTCTCTGCCCCAAAGGTGATACAGGGACCCAGGTTACTTCTGTCTTGGTCTCCCATCCCTAGAATATTGTGCTCATCTGCTTGAACCAAGATGGCTCACCACCATGTCTATGTCCCAGACAAAATGGAAAAGGGGAATAGAAGAGGTATGATGAGGTATACCCTCTTTCTTTAAAGACACACCCTGGAGATTGTACGGATCACTTCTCACATTCTCCTTGGCCATAGCTTGAACAATACTGGAAGGTAATAAATAAATGTCACAGAGTACAATAAATAATAATAATAAATCTTGAAAGATCTTCCAAAAGTAATGATAGTGTTTATTTAAGAAGTGGTAGTGCATGAAACGGGAACAAGGATGGGATGAAAGTTTTCTGTCTATACTTTTTTACACTTTTCATTTTTGAATTTCATAAATATGCTTCCTATTAAAAATAACATTTTAAGTAAATAAAATGAGAGCCTTATATAAGAAACTTCTACCTCCCTCCTTTCTTTGACTCAAAAAATATTTATTTTTTGAATAAAAAATGTTTACTTAGCAACATTTCACCCGTCCCTTTGGTGTCTCTCCATTCTTATTCTTTGTCCCACAAGATTAGATTTTTTAACTTTTTCATGAATGATTTTCGCCCAAAGGAGGTCATGTCAGATATATATAATATACTATATACTTAATCATATATATATATGATTAAGTTATATTAGGTATTTTTAAATGATACATTCAAATATATTTTTTACGGTAATTAATAGTAAAAGATCATTCCACTTTTCATTGTATGTGCACAGTACTATAACTACATTTTTTTTTCTATAACTACATTTTAAGCTACATCAGTTTTTATTGGTCACTATTTATAGCAGAACCTTACTACCATATGTTAGTTGAGAGCAATTAGTACTTTCTGTATTTGAAATATCCATCTTGATAGTTCATTTGCTAATAAGTTGAGAACTAACTATATAAAGCAATTACCTCTTCTTTTTTTTTTTATAGATTTTATTTATTTATTTGAGAGGAGCACAAGCAGGGAGAGCTGCAGAAGGAGAGGGGGAAGCAGGCTCCCCGCTGAGCAAGGAGCCCAATGTAGGGCTCTATCCCAGGACCCCAGGATCATAACCTGAGCTGAAGGCAGATGCTTAACCGACTGAGCCACCCAGGCGCCCCGCAATTAACCTCTTCTTAAGTGAGATGGAGATAATGTGATTTGATCAAATCTGCCTAACTAGATGTATAAACTGGGGAAATTGTAGCCACGTTAGAGAACTGACCTTCCTAACCAGACTTGATTAGAACTTGTCATGAAAATCCTTTTAGGCATGTATATTCCTAACTGAGTAGTTTTATGGCCTTTTAAGAACATTAGTCCCACATTGATAAGGACACAAATTTATTTTATTTTTTTTAAAGATTTATTTTATTTAATTGAGACAGAGATAGAGAGAGAATGAAAGGGGAGAGGTCAGAGGGAGAAGCAGGCTCCTCTCAGAGCAGGGAGCCCGATGTGGGACTCGATCCCGGGACTCCAGGATCATGACCTGTGCCGAAGGCAGTCGCTCAACCAACTGAGCCACCCAGGCGCCCAGGACACAAATTTATTTACCGAAAGGTCTGTGTCGCTTTTGCATGTTTATTTCTACAACTGGCCTTCTTAAAACACTACTTTTTTTTTATTGCTATACTAAATACCAAAAATCCTTGCCTTTTCCCATTTTCTATAGTAGAGAACCCTTACCCTGATTTTCTAGGCACTCAGTCCCTGGCTCCAACCTTTCCTTCCAGCTTTATTTACAGAAATCTTCAACTCCAAATACTCTAGGATTTGTAGATACCTTAGTCTCTACATATTTCTTGCTGACACCCTCCTCATATCTTTGTTCACATTGCTGCTTCTTAGAAAAATCACACAGGAGCATGTATCCATATATCTATCTTCTCATCTTTTGAGGAAGAAATCTTCATCAGTTGACTTTAAGATATTTTTGCTGAAGATAATAGAGTGAATAACTGTAGGCATAAGTGTGTTTTAAACTTACACCTAGCACAGAGTGTTCTTTAAAAAATACCTTTCTGATTAACTGAAAAGCAGAAAGCCTTTTTCCAAGTCATTTTACTGAAAATGTTTACAAAATAAACACATTTAACCTTGGTAAACAGATACAGAAAATAATCCAGAATCATTATAAATAATACTGATTATATGTACTGTAGTGTGGATTATTTAGAAAATTGAGTTGATAAATTGCTTACCCTAGGTCAGAGTATAGTTTGGAGGTTTCTTTTTAAACTCATTCGTTTATTTAGCTTATTATTATGAACTTAGTATGTACAGTCACTGTTGCAAAACTGAAGATTTGGTGATGAGTAAGATAGACCTATTCCTACCCTTCACAATGTTTACAGTCTCCTAGGGAAGACAGTTAAGGAATTCAATAAAATGAGAGAAGTGCTTTGATGGAAAAGAACAGGAAGGGTGCTATGGAAGCTCATGCAGAAGCACCCAAATCAGTCCTAGGGTTAGGACACTCAAAGGATACATTCCATTCTTTACTTTTTACCTCCCCAAACAGAACATTAAAAATTCTTATTAATTAGTGGTTTTATTTAATTAAGACTTGAATCTTGAAGGCCATTTATTTGATTATACATTAAGGATATGAACAGAATTAGCTTTTTTTGTAATTAGGAAAAATATTACTTTTAATGAATATATATGCATCAAAAAATTGTTTGGCACATTTCTGCCAAGTGCCTATCTCCCTGTATGGTAGGATTACAGGAGTTTTTCTTCCTTATGCTTTCTATATAATTTGATAATCTTGATTATCAGTATTACCAATTCTATTGATCATAATATTAATTGCTTAAATAATCATATAAATGATGATTAGCCTCTTTTAAATTATTTAGTCCAACTTCCATTCTTAAAAATTTATAGGTTAGTTTCTTTAAAGCTAAGGCCTTATGCTCATTAAGGAATGGTGGACTGTATATTGTATTTTGGTGCAGATTACTGGATGTTTCAATTAGTAAAAACTAAAACATGGGACTACCAAGCTTATAGGTACATAATAATAGTCTGATAATTTTTTAAACTTAAGGGAGGGTAGAAGAAATGTATAAATTTAATATAATATAGAGCTGGCTTAAAGAATTCTGACATTCAGAAGGACATGTAAGAAACCCAGGGCAAGAAAACTTTAGATGTTGAGGATTTTGTCAACCCTCAAAATGTATCAGTATATGCCAGTCTGTATTTATGGAAGAAGATATATTTGTTTGGATCCTATTTAGCCAAAGCATTCTGTGAGGGGATGCTAGGAAAAGAAACCAATATTATTTCAGACCTACTTTGTGTTCTGCATACATTTCCCTAACCCTATGAAAGAATATCTTAGAAAGATCACCTTCCTTATTAAACAAAAACCAGACTCTCCAAGTTAACTTCAGTAGAAGATATCCTGATAAGAAGGGCAACTGAATTACAAATACAGAGATTTACCTTAAATTAACCTTGTAGTAGCTACAGCCACAATTTTGGACTCAGAGAAGTGTTAATTAAGCATTCTAACAAAGGCATAAACCTTTCTAATATTTGCCCAAAGCACAGCTGGGATAAGGCAGGGCTAGGATGTTCAGAGAACATTTATATATAAAGTTATAGAGACTACCATGAATTTACATAACGCTTGTACCATCTGCAGAGAATATCCCAGGAAACAGAAAAGGTCTTTCCTGGTTCCTTTTCTTATATGACAGCATGTTGAATGTAATTTTTACTACTTACCTAGATACAGAGAGATGGAAGAATCATTCTCTCTTCCAACTTATCTAGGACTTACCCTCACAATTCTCATTTCCTCTGTTATAGCAGTTCGTACACTTTCATTTCTTCCCTTCAGACCCTTCCTATGTCTACAAAAATATGGCTTGGGCCCTGACTGTGATGATCGTATTATATGAAGGCCCATCCAGACATGTCGCCATTAACCATGAGAGTCATGCAATAGCATAATAATTGTGGTGGTAGACTGTTTTCTCTCAGGTATGTATGTATTAATTGCTCTAAGGCTCCAGAGGTTGCCAGAGTCATAATTTAAATGTAGAATTCTGATCCAAAAACTTATACACTAACATTCGAAAATGTTGATTTACTTTTAGAGATTAAATTTTAGTCAAACCCTGTTTTTACTCTATATGGATCAACAAAGTTCTCTGTGTTCACCATCCTCTCCTGCCTGTTTCATTTTATCATATATATCTTTCTCCATTTTTGGAAAAATCCCTTCATCATTACAATGAAAGATCATTTTGATATTGTTACATTTTTAAGAATCTTAATATGTTGGAATTCCTTACCCTTTTATACTCAGTCTTCCATACATAGACACTTGTCAGAACACAAAAGAGAAGAACTAAATGCATATTCCTTTCCTGGAAAGAGAATTTGCCCTAAATCTCTTTTGCTGTCCTAAAGGACAGCTCAGTTCTTGACAGTCATTTGAGAAACTTAGCCCCTGCCTCACAGCTGACTAAGGGAAACAGGCAAGTAATCCATAGTTAAAACAGAGCAAAATGTGTACTATAATGGAATTAGGTATGCCCAAATATATGTATGTGGGAGGCCAGAGAAGGAATACCTAACACATCTTGGAATAGTCGTTGAGTGCTTGCAGGAAAAGTTGATGCTTAAAGAAATAGAAAATTTAGCCATGAGGAAAAAAATAGAGAAATATCTTAGAGGCAGAAGGAATCACCTTTTTTTTTTTCCAAATTTATACTTTATTAGTCACTCTCTACATTTGAGCTGTTCCCTCTGTCTCCCTTCCCCAGCACCTCTCTTCTCCTGCAGGACACTATGACCCCGAGGAATTCTCTGTGTGGTTCTCAGGTGGGAGGATAAGAGGGTTATCCTGCTGGGCTGGCCCTGGGCACTCAGCAGAGCATAGTCCTTTGTTCCTGGGGAAAGGCAGGACTAGCAGCTTCTGCTCCACAGGCCCAGTGAAAAGGAAGGACACATCCAGGCTTTCTCCCTGACGATTTGCAGTGAGATCCAGCTTCACAGGGAAGGCTTCAACAGGGCTGTTTTCCTCAACACCCTCTGGCTTCTTCTCATCTTCCAAGTCGGGGAGGTATTGGACAGATCCTTTAGGCACAGCTTTGTGGGGCGAGCTGGGAGTAAGAACTACGACTTTCTGCTGGGACTCTTCCACCCCAGGGAGATGTGCACGTCCCTGGTTAGCAGCAGCGTCTTCCCTGCCAGGGGCAGGGGCCTGTTCAAAGAAGTCACAAGTAAGGGAGACAAACTTCTCTATTGGTGTTTGAGTCAGGGAACCTTTGCAAAGACCAACAGGCTCAGAGTCAAGGGGCGGAAGTGCACAGCTGCTGGCCTGGGATTTCGTATATGGTGACTCTCTGATTAGGTATTCCTAATCAGAATGTGCAAAGGCATAGTGCACAGACATTAGGGGAGACTGAAAGGTATGATGAGAAAGATTAGAGAACATTATACATAGAGGGGTGTCTGGAAATGGGACTAAAAATGGAAACATAAGCTATGTTACAAATACTTTCATATGTCATGCCAAAAATTTGATTTGGGGATGCCTGCTTGGCTCAGTCGGCTAAGTGTCTGCCTTCAGCTCAGGTCATGATCCCAGGGTCCTGGGATCAAGTCCCATATCGGGCTTCTTGCTCAATGGGAGCCTGTTTCTCCCTCTGCCTGCCATTCCCCTTGCTTGTGCGCTCTCTCTCTCTTTCTCTCTCTCTCACACACACACACACACACACACACACATACACAAATAAATAAAACATCTTTAAAAACTTTTTTTAGGTTTTATCCTGAAAGGAATGGGGAGCCACTGAGGATTTTAAGCAGGGAAGTAACCAAAAAGAGTGGTAATAATGATGAGATGTGGGGTTTGAGTGTGGTGGATGAGAAGAGAATATAGGGTGATTTATAATTTTACTAGTCAGTTGAACAGAAAGATAAATGAGAGTACCCTTACTATGCTAAATAATACAGAAGAACAAAAGAATTGGTTTGGGTAGGAAGATGGAAATGATGAGCATGTAAGGTTCAAAATGCCTTTTTGTTTTATTGCTCTTGCTTATAAGAAAGGCTTAGAATGTGTACGAGTCAGAACTGTCCAGAGAAACAGAAGCAATAGGATATACATAGGACATATAAGGAGAGATTTCTTATAGCAATTAGTTTACATGTTTACAAAGGCCAAGAAGTTTCATGATCTGGCTTCTGCAAGTTGGAGAACCAGAGAAGTTGGTGTTAAAATTCAGTTCAAATCCAAAGGCCTGAGAATCAGTGGACTGATAGTATTCCCAGATGACAGAAAAGGAAAAACAGATGGTTCTTTCTTAAATGTTTAATGTGGATATTCAACCTAACTAATAAGAAAATGCAAACTAAACTATATTGAGATGCTGTTTTTACCTTTCACATTGGCAAATATCAAAAGTTTGATAACTACTGGTAAAAATGTGTTGAGGAGAACATATATTAGTACAAAGTCTGAGATTTGATAATATTGAAAATTAAATTCTCTGATACAGCAGTTTTACCTCTAATAATTTATCCTACAGATATACTGACACATTTATGAAATGATGTTTAAACAAAGATACTCATTCAGCATTATTTGTAATAGTAAAAGGTTGAAAATAACTTGAATGTCAATAGGGGAATAGTTCAATAAATTATGATATGTTGCTACAGTGAAATACTACACAGCTATTAAGAAGTGAAGCAGCCCTACATGTACAAATATGGAAAGATTTCTAAGCTATATTGTAAGGTGGTGAACAGTGTGTATAATATACCATCATTTGTTTTTGTTTTTGTTTCATAAAGATTTCATTTATTTGAGAGAGAGGAAGGGTACATGAGCATCTGGGAGAGGCAAAAGAGAGAGGGAGAAGCAGACTCCCTGCTGAGCAAGATGCCTTATAACGGGCCTTGATCCCAAGACCCTGAGATCATGACCTGAGCCAAAGGCAGATGCTTAACCAACTGAGCCACCCAAGCACCCCTATCATTTGTATTTTTAAAAGAATATACATAGTTACTTTTGTATGCATGGAATATCCCTGAAAGGATTTATAAGAAGCAAAGAATGGTTGCTTTGGGGGAGAAACTGTATAATTGGGAGACAAGGTTAAAAAAGAAGGTCCCAAACCTACAATCTAAATATCTCCAAATGTTTTATGGCCACAAGCAAAGAGCGTAGGGAAAGCCATCTCCTACCTTTCTTGGCTTAACCTCATCATAAATGATCTACATAAGTAAGACTCCTTACTTCCTAGTCTGGTAATACTTGAATCTGAAGAAAATGAGAGGGATATGAGGCCTCTATTTCTGTCTTTGTTCTTGTGGGATTTTTTCCCTCTCTTCATAGTCTTTAGCACGCCATCAACATATAGTGAGTTTTTAATCTCTTTTTTTCCATTTAAGATCATGTTAGCTGGTAGGGACTTGCCCTGAGAAGGTTAGAATGAGTAGGGTAAAACAGCAAATGATCTAGCTGGCCAACAGCAAATGATCAAAATATATAAATCATGACAGAAAAATAAGACCTTATAGTCCAGGTCTCCTGATGAAAGTTGATGTATAGTGAAAAAGTACAGCAGGATCTTCAGTTGTAAAATGGCATTTGGTTTCTGCTATGAAAAATCTAGATTTAAAGACTACCCTTCAAAACGAATGACAAAGACAACTATTTCAATAATTTTTATGTCTTCCAAATATTTCTTTCAGATAATAGTAGTTTGTTTGTTTGTTTGTTTTTAAACAAACCAACCTAAGAATAAGGGAGAGCTCATGCTTTTCCTTAAAAAAATAAAATAAAATTCTCATAGGAAACAGCATGAAAGCAAGTGCCTGAGAGCATGGGAAAGGATCATTGGCATGTTTTCAAGTTAGTCTGATTATGTCAGGTTAATGATGATAGAACAAAAATTTATTAAACTTACCTCCCGCTCTGAACTACCTCCAGCTTTCCAGTTCTCCTGTCTTTGAGGGAAAAGAATGTTAGTGTTTAAGTTTAAAGGCTTAATTTCTTCTTAGCAGACCCTACAGGAGAATGTGAACGTTCTGTGTCAAGCCTCTAAAGATAAGTTCTGTTTCTGTTAGGGGATAGGAGATCTCTAATTCTAGATGGGCTACTGCAGGCAGAAGATATTTTGAAACCTCATATATAGTACTCCTAATAAGCCATCTTTTCCAATCCGTCTGTTAAAAACAAAAAAAAAATAAAAAATAAGTCAATATTTTGATGTCAATAAAACTAAAAATAGTGAAAGCCCAAAGAAGATGACAATATAAAAGAGACTCTGAGGAAGCAGTAAATTGTGAGGGCAGAGAATGTAGTTTTGTGTAGCTCTGAATCTAAATGTAAAAGTTATTTATCAGGCACAGCATTTTATATTAAAAGCTCAATAAATGGTGGCATGTTCTACAGAAGATCGGCCTAACAAGTGGCTACAGAAGCCATTTTCCAGAAAACTCATGTGGCTGATAGAACCTTAAGACATGTTTTAAAAAGTCCAGACCTTAAATCACAGAAGCTGTGAGGAAACTTAAAGATAAACGTAGAGTTGGTGATGTGAGAAGTCTATAATTAAAATTAAAAAGCTTAGCTATTATGTGAAAAGAACCTATTACAACCCTTTTTAACATCAGCAATTCTGATTTAATGTAGTCTGTGCGTGTTGGGTGACTGGTCTGCTCTGTCATGTGGACATTTTTTTTTTCAACCTCTGTGGCCTTAATGTTTCATACTGACAAGATTTGCGTCACTGATCCATATCACTGCCAGTGTGATGTCAGCATGTGGGTGTGCAGTTATTCAGAGATAGTTAATCTAATGTGCTGCAGTAAAACCCAAGCAGTATTTCCTACTAGAATAACAAAGAATGATTCATCATTGTTCACATTAGACTGACACTAAAAATAGTATTCACAATCTGCTGCATCTATGCACATTAATATCACAGCCTTTGTAGCTTTCTAAACAAGAGCACTAAAAATAACTTCTTTAGAAACAGGTACTTGATAAATATATTTCCTACTTCAGGTTTTTTACTTGTATACCTTTCAGTTTAGTGCTAAAGATAAATTCTAACCAGGATATGTCATTCTTCAAATTTTACTACTTGGTGTGCTTATCACTAATAAATCTAAATGCTTAGCAAATCTAATTACAGAAATTTTTAATTAGCTATACACAGATAAATGAAACTACCCATAATTCTGAATCCTGCTTAGGCCCCTAATTTAAGCAGTCTACTTTATCCAGCCTTAAAAGAGAATAATACATTTTCATGGAAAAAGCCCTTAAACATCTAGGCAGTGAATAATGACCTTGATCTTTTCTCTTTCTTCTTTAACTCTCAGCCTTATTCTGTTCCATTATGATCACCAACTTGTTAAATTCCTGGACTGAAGGCCTGTACTAATTGCCTGTCTCAAGTGAATAAATGTTACCAGGTGTTTTGTAGACTTTATCAAATAGGCATCTACTATTAAGAGGGTGACTTTATTGGTCCCGGTTTGTCTGGAACAGTCCCAGTTTAGTATACTCTCATCTTGGTGTTTAAGTAGTTTAACATTTGTTCCAGACTTTTCATTGTTTAACAGAGTATAATTAGTGGTTCCATTAAAATAAGCTGTGATGCATCTAGTCGTCCACCATTTTGTATTTCCAGCTTCTGCCATGATTTCCTTTGGTAAGCAGTATATCCATCTCTTGTTTTCACTTTAACCTATGATTAAATCTTAAAGAGTACATTGTTTCTTTTTTCTGACCCTTACCAGAAGCAAGTCAAGGATCGAAGTTGAGGTAGTTAGAAGTAAAATAAAGTGTTCTTAGATATGGAGGGCTAGGATCTGCTAACACCTTCCAGTCTCCTGGTGGTGGTGGCTACTGAAGAAGTATATTGCTGCCCTTGCTGGCCACTTGGCTTTACGAGGCTAAGGGATGGAGGTGACCAATGGGAAGCATAAAAGTTAGATGAATATAAAATACATGCAGGAAATAAAATCTAAATATCCCTGCCACAGATTATATAAGGAAAAAAGGTCTGAATGATTTTGTCATTTATTGTATAAATCTATAACTGCTTAATATTGGCAGTGGTTTTGTTTTTGTTTTTTTGCAATAAACCCTTTTGGCAACAGTGAGCTAAAAAAAAATTAAGCTTGGTAAAATACTCAAAAGAAGCATGGAGACAATTCAGTGAGTTTTGTTTGTTAAAATTTTGAAGGTATTATAGTTCCAGTGAAAATATTTGGAGTGAAATATTTACACATTTCAATAAGAAAAAAATAGTATTAAGAGTATCCTCTACTTAAAAAAAAAAAAAAAGAATATCCTCTACTTAACAAAATTGGCTCCCAGCTTACCAGACAGCACCTAAGAATCAGAGTATTCTCTGAGTATAAATATTGTTAATCTTAAAATATTGTAGAAAAGAGTCAGTTGAGGGTATCAATAATTTCAAAGTTATTAACCATAAAATGTAACAGTTGCTGGCAGTTATATGAATAAATTAAAATGAGACTATTGAAAAAAGAAAATTTTCAGTCATATACCAGAGATACAGCATTAAGAGACAAATACAGCTAACACATTGACTAAAATACATGGATATGGACTAAGAATAATTGTTCCATTAAATCTACTGTAATATCAAGATATTCAATATAAAGTCCATAAATATTCCTCAATATATTTGCATATGTTTTCTAATAAAGCATTTTATTTTTTAATATTTTCAGTAGAACTTTTCATGTCCTTCAGTGTAGTAAAAGCAGTTTGTCAATCAATAAAGAATTATTCCAAATTATGTAATTCTAATGATTTTTAGGCTGTTCTTTGACTTTCAGGAGTGTCCTAGATTGGATGACGAGAATATGGTTATCTGCCTCTGCTCTGTTTTCTCCCTCTTGCATCACCAGAGCTTAGCCAGCCTCAAAAACAAATCCTTATTTCTCTTACTCCTAAGAGTTATTCCCAAGTCCTTGTCCATAGATTTAGGGACATTTTTCCAGTCTAAGGAATGAGAGAAATTAGGATAATGTAGTGGGTTTTCCCTGGGCTACATTTATTTAAAGACTTTTTTTTTTTTAATTCTGAAGTTAAGTCCCTTCTGTTTTGAAGTTAAAATGTTCTTTATGAATGATAGAATAATATATAATAGATTTCCTTCTGTTCTTAATTTCCGTCTTTCCCTTTAATGTCATAATTTAGCCTTATAAAAAGCTGATTACCTTAATGAGTCGCCAGTATTTTTTTTTTTAATTTTTACTTCCACATAAAACATTTGGGAAATACTGCATCAGAACACAGCTATCCCTGTTCTATTGATCAATCTCTAGCTAATATCTAGCCTCTTCATCCAGCCGCCTTCAACCCAAGTCAATCCAAAAACATACCTGGTTTTAGGATGATCCTCACATTTGTTTTCCATTGGCATGAACCATGTAAAATAAAACTCTTATTAAATTGATACCTTAGTTTAATATACTAAAGAGGGAAATTATAGGAAAACGAAAATGCTACTATGTGGCCAGATCTACAAGGTGACCAAGGCCCCTAAAAGGGAAAGAGGAAAAACATGGGCAAGCAAATCAGAGAGATTTAAAAGAAACAAAGTTTGACTTATTCCTACAAACAAAGTTACATGTTCTAACTCTTTGCTCTCCTTATCTTTCTGAGATTATTTGCGTATATCATTGTCAGTTACTCCCCAGCAAGGGGGTCTTCCCATAGAGGACTTGATTAGTTGCAGATGTCATTGACCTTTCCTAGGTCCCTTGACTACACGGACATGCATTAGTTATGGTCTAAGCTGCATGAGCTTAACACATTTTATTTAGATGTTAATCCAGAACCTGTACCCCTAATACTACCTCAAAAGTCAAAATCACATTCATAGTCAGACTTTTCAAGAATTAGAAATATATTTGTAGAGGAATGGAATGAGATGAATTTCACATCCCCGCTCTTAAATTAATGTCTTAATGATTTGAAACCACTGAGCTGAATGAGGCTGCGTCTTAAATTTTTTAACATGCAAATAATCTAGACTGATTACAGTCTAAGAGCAGCCTTAATAAACAATTGCTCTTGTTTATTTATTGCCAGAAAGAATTTTATAAAATGAAAGTCAACTCTTCCAACTTTAATTTGCCTCATAGCTAACAATCCCTTTCTGCAAGTCAGCTGATTCAGCTCTCTTGCTATCTTAGCTGTTTATTTTGCAAACTGTTCTTGAGAGTATATTGCTAAAAGTTAGACATTTATTAATGCATTGCAAAATTTTATATATGGTAGAAGTCAGCAGTGGGTTACACTTGTTTTTTTCATTATACTTAGTTTTTTGTTTTTTTTTCAAGCCAAATAATTGGGGCTATGCTCTATGGCAGTTTGAGACACTTGATCTGCAGAAGACAAGGACTAGCTTGACAATGTAGTCCTTGATGTCTTAATTTTAATCGTATTTCAATTCATACAAACCAGAGAGGTTTTATGGCCCACCTCTAGAGAGCGTAAGACCAACTTTATTCCTTATTTATATTTTCTATATTAATTTTCCCTTTTCTTCAGTTCGTTAACTGTTTTGGGTTTTGTTTAGTTATGTTATTTTGAGGTGGGTTTTTTTTTTTTTGCTTTTGTTTTTGTTGCTGTATTTCTTAAATCTCTTTATGTTACTTTTGGAACAGGTTTGGCTATTAAGTAATTCACTGTTCTCCATATGATATCCCTCACTTACTAAAAACTTTTAGAGTCTTCACAAGAGTTTCAGTGAGATATATTTAGGTGCATTTTGCTTTGTTATCATTATATGTAACTAGGAGATATTTGAGGTGTATTGTGTGGGGTCTTTCATCCAAATATTTGGTCCTTTTCTATTTGTAGTTTATCTTCAAGTGAATTTTGGTATTATTATGCTGCAGTTTTCTCATTCATTTTATAATTTGTAATATAAGTTATATCCTAAACAAGAGAGGCAGCATAATGTAGTGGTGAAAAACCCAGATTTCAAAGCTAGACCACCCAATTCTTTTGACAGCTTACTAATGGTGAGAACTTGAAAGTTACTTAATATCTTTGTATCTTAGTTTCCTTACCTAGAAAATGGAAATAATAGTTATCCCACTTCAGAGGGATATTATGCAGTTTAAATGAGTTAATATCTATAAAGCACTTACACCAGGCTTGTACCCATAAGTGCATATAAACAGTGTCACCCAAATGTCCCTTAGTGCTTGTATTGACAAATCTACCTGGAAATCAGTAGTTCAAGAATGCTAATAGTTAATGTGTTAAAATCTTACAGAAAAATCCAAACAATTGCTGTGATATGTCAGGCTGTTGATTTAAGAGAACCCTCTGCAAAATGGTTGAGACAGTGATGTGAAAATAAAGAGCGGGTGCATTTTAAGTTTGCTAGAATTCTCGTTTAATCAGGTAAGAAAGGGAAAATGAAGAATATGCTCGTCACTGCATAATGCATTCCTGTAATTACAATGTTCTTGATGCATCCTTTCTCTTTGTTTATTCTTCTGGGAAAATGGTTTGATGCACATTGTTGAATTAACAAGGTCTTTAGGAAACATGAAATGTGTCTATTTTACATTGTCCTTATTATAACTGAAGAATTCTTGAAAGTGTGGACCACGTCACCAGTCCTGGTCATTAGAGCTCTATGGCAACTGTAAGGATAATGAGGGTGGAGAGCTAAATCTTACCAGAAGTGTTGAAAATAGAGAATGGGAAAGAAATAACAGTAGAGCAAAGAGCTAGTGGAAAACGAAGTGGAAATCAGATCAAGAATAGGAGGAGATAGCTTTGACCTAGTGAAAGGACAGTGATTCTTCTGACGATCAAAGAAGGAGGTGAGAAAAGTTTGTAAATAATATTGAAATAGTTTGATTTCATGCTGACATATGTGATTGAGGTCAGGTTGGGGGAAGTCCTTAAAGAATGGTGGAGAGCTCTGATAATCACCCAAAAAACAGGATAAGCTATTAACCAGGGATAAATTCCTGAAAGGATTCCTGAACGATGCTGATGGCTGAGTTAAGATTGGAGATAACTAAATTTTTAGACATGATCGTCTGAGTACCATTTGATTTCTACAGTTCAGATCTAAGAGAAGTTTATCTGGTTAAAATTGGGCCTTTTTGGGGAGGGGTATAAAAGGAAGACATCCATGGGAAAGGAAATCAGGCAGTGAAGGCAGTGTTCAATCAAGAGGAAAGGGAAATCTTAATGAGAAAGAACAAATGTTGAAGAAAGAGAAAATGGAGAGATGAAGATAGATGTGGTGGCCAGAGACTGAATGAAAGTCTAAGATTTCAAAGATGAGTTAGTGGAATTCTAAGTGATAAGTTCCAGGATGTGTCTTTGAACATGAGTTACTAAAAACAGAATGGAAGAGTTCAAGAAAGTTGACACTAGGTTTTTTGGACATCGAAGTCATTGTGCTTATGAAAATGTGAATATGGTGCCAGAGTTCTCAATAAATGAGAACTGCATATGACAGCAAGGAAAAGAGGTAGAGGGTGATCTACTCATATGACATGATCTCAAGGAAAAAGAAACTTGAGCATGAAACAGGAACAACTGTGGTAATGGGAAGCAGCCTTGGGGTGTCTGGAAACTGCCTCGGGAGAGAATAGGAAGCCTCTGCTCCCAGGGGCAGCTAGAAAAATTGTCCTGGGGGGAACCAGATTTCATTTAAAGGAAATACACCAATAAGTCTTCTGTGAAAAGGTTGAGGTATGTAAGAGAATTTATTTATAATAGGGGAAAAGGTTCTAGTGAGCATAATGGAAAGATTTGTAATTGATCGCATCAATTAAAGAAAGAATCAAGAAATGGAAACATAGCTGTGTGAGAACATGAGCAAAAATGAAGTGGGCTGCCAGGGCTTGCTTTTTGTTTAAGGACTGAAGATCAGAGGCATGGTTAGATTTGCTGAGAGGCTGAGTTCAGCATTGATAAGCAGATTCTATTGAGACCAGGACCATCTTTACTCTCAGACCTTGTTCATCAAGAGCATTGCCTTTCTGTAAGAACTTTGAAATTAACAATTACTCTTTGCCACTTTTGAGAATGGTCCTTTAGTGTCTTTCCTCTGAGGTGTCTGACATATATTTACTGAAACCTATTGCTTCAGGTTATATGTTCTTTTCCACATTCTTGGGAGAGTGAGAATACACACACACACACACACACACACACACACACACACACACACATTTTTAACTATAGCCTTATCATTAGATAATCCTGGCTTTGCCTCTTTGTGTGCCCTTGCAAGTTACTTAACTGCATGCATTCTGCCTCAGTTTCCCTACCTCTAAATGATGCCTCCTTCAGTTATTATAAGGACTGAGTTAACACATGAAAATCACTCCAAATGGTGCCTGGGACATACTCTGCAATATATAATTATTATTTTTGAAAGCACGGAGCAATCACACTTGTATTTATAATAATAGCTATCATTTCTTAAGTCATGCCAACCAGTATACTCAGTACTTTAAATATATGTAATTTGAGTCTCACAACAATGCTGTGAGGTTGATTATTTTAACCTTTCTACAGAAGGAAATAATCTCAAAGAAGAGCAATAAATTGCCTTGCTAAAAAATATTGAAGCTTTTATTATAACTTAAATCTTATAGCACCAAAATTTATTTTCTTTCCACTGTGCAACTTGTAAACAAATCACAATCATTATCATTACCTATACATTTGTATTAGCTATTAATAAATTTCCTTAGTTTACATAGTACCATAAAGTAATGAAAAGACCTCCAAAAGTTCTTAGAGTCTTCTTCCCCTCACTTGTAACATCTTTGGTCTCTTTCCTGATCTCCAGGGAGCTTGGGTAGAGTGCTCTGATTCTGAAGTGTGGCCTGTCTTTTAAGATTTCATGGACATGACCGAGAATGCCACCCATCAAGAATCTGTATTAATGTCCATGTTAAATCATAAAATAAGCATACAACAACAACAAAACAAAATCAGAAATAAAGTAAAAACAGCACTTAAAGTGGTAGCCTTTATTAACTTGAGAGGCAAAGGCAAAAACATAAAACCGGTGTTTGAGGAACACATGGATCAAGCCAATATTCTATAGACAATTGTGCTGTGGGCATTCTTTAATGGTTAAGCATGGAGAGTGGATCAAGTTACAGAAGGACATTTCAGAGCAAATCCTTTAAATTAATAAATATTAAAAATAACTTAAACTTGGGTGCCTGGGTGGCTCAGTTGTTTGAGCGACTGCCTTCAGCTCAGGTCATGATCCTTGAGTTCCGGGATCAAGTCCCACATCGGGCTCCCAGCTCCACGGGGAGTCTGCTTCTTCTCTGACCTTCTCTCCTCTCATGCTCTCTCTCGCTTTCTCTGTCTCTCAAGTAAATAAATAAATAAATAAAATCTTTAAAAAAAAAAAAACTTAAACTTTAGAAATGAAAGTAGCAGACTGGATAATAAAAACTGAATTAGAAGATAATACCTATCATATAGGAGGAAAGTGAAACAAAGAGAATGGTTTTTACAGCAGATATGTATTTCTGTATGTGTATTTTGATGAGCTTTTGGGTTAGTTCACGAGGAAGTCTGAAAGATCGCAAAATTCAAGGCATTAGCAGTAGAAACCATTTAATCATTTACTATATCCCAAACGCTGGCAGCGGGAATGTTTGCTCTTTTCCCCCTTCCCTTTACGCTGGCCACTGCCAGTCATGTGATAAGCGTCACATGATTCGGTCAAAGGATCTTTTCCTCTCACTGCTTTACAAAAAAAAAAAAAAAAGCGGAACCGTTCTCCAATTAAAGCTGTTAACGTGTACTACGCTGTTTCCTTGTTGGATTTTGTTCTCTGCTGCTACTGTAAAAACAAAATGAGTGGTAAGATTTGCTGTTTTTGAAAATTCTTCTTTTATTTTAAAACATAGAAAGCATTGTATTAATCAAAAGTCATGCCGCGTGTGTTTTTTTCAATAGATGCCAAATCTATGGCTGTAAAAATATTTTAAATTGGGCCATGTAGTTATAAAAAGATTAGACTCTATTTAGAGATGGGCTGATTTTATATTCCGTAGAGTATTCCTTTCCAGCGCTTTTATTTCACTAGGTTTTTCTTTTTACCACTATAATCTGAATATTGGCATCAGATTATTTGGAAGCCATTGTGAAAGCTTGCTTATAAAGAGAATGTGTAGCACGTCAGCAGCCCTTTGCATTTTAAGAATTTAAACTCAAATTTGTAGTTTCGTGCAAAAAACCCTCTTTAAATGTGAATCTATGCTAATGAAAAGGAATTTAACTTACAGTAGATGAAATATCGCCTTTATTAAGTTATTGATGGCACTTTTTAAGGAATGGAGGTGAAGGGCTTCTCAAATTTCTTAAGACAATTGGTGAATAAGTATTGTTTGCTCTTTTGCAAGGTTTTAAATAGGAAATACGCCCTTAAAATGATTTTAATAGCTTTATGTTTGGGGATAGACTTTGCTTAGATCATGTAGATTATTAAGGAGCTACTGGGTGTATCTACAGTTGTTCAGATACAGCTACTCTTGTTCCAGATGTGCATTTAATGGTACAATCTGTAACAGATTTGGCTTCTTTACTAGGACAGAATACCCCGCCTTTCAGTGCATTTACAGGGTTTGTAGCTAATCTTTCAGTATTTTCAGTAGTTTATTCCAACAATAAAAGTACTGGTGAAACAAAGCAAGTAGATGAACATTTGCATCATTAAGCATGCAAGGTTTTTAGGGGTTTGCTGCTATAGGTAGAAATAGCAGCTGAAGTGGTGCTGTAAATATTGTAGTTCTAAATTGTATTTACTATGTTTATATAATGGGAGTTTTATGTGTTAAGTGTTGGATGTTATTTCACACCAGTATTTTAGATATTAAATATGGTATCCATGAATTGTGGATACCATAATTTAAAAAATTAACCATGTACCATTTCTGCCTCAAGATAAAATTTACTTGCTAGAGTGAAATGATTACTTCTTAGAGAAATGAGTTAATAGTTATTCCTGGACTGCAACTAGTAATGTATTTACTGCTGGTTTATTTTAGGTTGGGTTTTTTCTGTTCTGTTTTCAGTATCACACTTAAATGTAATTAAAGAATAGAGTAGAATTTTGTTCTACTAAAATATAAACTATAAAGCAGCTTTCAAAGTATATGGTTTGAATTGTAATTATGTAATATTTATGTATTTATATTTTTAGTAAAAGAAGGGCAATCCAAGCAGCTGTGTAGGTTTGCAATTTTAAATGTAATCAGCAATAACTTATTTTTTACCCTGGTGGCTGAAAACAACAAAAACCTATTCTGATGACTTGCTATTAGAATTAAATTTAACAACATGTAAAAGGAACCACAGTCCCTGGCACATTTAATAGAAGCTCAAAATTACTAAGATTACAAATAGGATTTTTGATGAATTCTCTTTCTGGTTCCCAGCTAAATTTCATATATTATGAACAATATCTAAGCCAGTTTCAGGATTCATAAAGCTAGTTTACTGTAGGTTTATACAAATTAGCCAATAGATGTAAACTCAGATTTTCTTAAAACTGTTCTCATTTTTCTCTTTAGTCTAGCATAGAGAAGTTAAAGGTAAGTTTTGGATAAACCCTTCCTTGCCTAGAGGTATAAATAAACCTCACAAGTTTTATTTTGTAAATTAATAGGGTAATGTTGGCTTAAATGTAGGAAAATTTTGTTCTGCCTTTCTCGATCTCTCTTTTTTTTTTTTTTAAGATAACAAAGGCCTAAATTTTCCTTAGAAGCTTTGGAGCCTCAAATTACATCAATTGCCAGTAATGTATAGTATCCTTAAATGAAACTGTCTGGTTTTGAATCCTCTTTCTACCACTAGGGCAAACTTACCCTCTCTGCCTTAATTTCCACATGTAGAAAATGGGAGTAATAGTAATAATACTTATCTACTTGTAGAATGATTATGAGGAGAAAAAAAGAACACAAAAGGCCTAGCATATATAGTAAGTTAGTATTAACTATATGTAATTAGCTATTTTAAGAAAATATTCTGAACGACTTTATGTATTTGGTGGGCTTTCTTGGGATGAGAAGAATATTTTGTTGTAAAGTTATTTTTAGGGGCACCTGGGTGGCTCAGTCGGTTAAGCTGTGCCTTCATCTCAGGTCACATCGGGCTTCCTGCTTAGCAAGGAGTCTGCGTCTTCCTCTGCCCCCCGTTCATGCTCACGCTGTCAAATAAATAAAATCTTTTTTTTTAAAGAAAAATTATTTTATAGTCATAAATAGCATAATTTGGTAGTCATATATACACAGACACACACAAGCTCCTTACTTCCTCATACCCACTCAAGTCTTGAACCTATTCTCTCTCTCCCCCATCTCTTCTTTCTTTCCTCTCTCCCTCCACTTTTCTCTCTTCCTCTCCCCTTCTTTTCCTTTGTTCCAGCCCTCTTCACTCTCTTCTCTCTCTCTTCTCTCCCCTTCCCTTTCTCCAGTTATCTCTCCCCCTCTGTCCCCTCCCCTCCTTTCTTGTCTGTATTTTCTCCTCCTCGGTCCTTTTCTTCCCTCACCACTGTTTAGCATTTACCCTCCTGCACCCACCTTTCGTACATTTCTCTTTTCTCTTTCCTTCCATATGTCCCACCGTCTTTCCCCTGCCCGAACCACCAACCACTTTGTTGATTGCTTATCACCCCTCTCCTTCCCTGAAAAGAGGAGAGTGGCTGTAATCTGGATTTTCTGTAACCCCTGTGCTCTTCATTCTGTTTTCCTGAAGTATGTATAATGTTACCAGTGAAATTTATTTCTTTTCTGCTCTATGATTTAGCTTTTCCTCTTTCTTTTCTTTTATAACTGATATCCATTATATGTACCCTGCAGGTTGAAATTCCACTTATAGAAAGAACTCTTCCCCTATTACATTCTTCATTAGACTCTTGGGTACGTTTATTCCTAAGAAACGAGTGAGGCTCCTTGAGAAGGTTTAATTTCAAGCTATTAAAAACTAATGGGTGAGGGGACAGTGCATTCTAACATTATAAGGTAAAAAGGATCTGAAGGTGAGATTCTTTTTTAAAAAAGTTGCATAAGACAAGAGTTTAGTTACTAGAAAAAATAAAACACACCTTCCCAAAATGCCTGTTTATCCCACAAAATGTTAAGAGAGAAGATAAATGAGATACTATTTATAAAAGTTATCTGGAAAGGATAACAGTAAAAGTGAAAGAAAATGTAGAATAAGATAAGCTGAATATTCCCTTTTTTTTTTTTTTTTTTCAGAACTTTTCAGTTTAAGAAACAAAAATTGGGGCTCCTGAGTGGCTCAGTGGTTTAAAGCCTCTGCCTTCAGCTCAGGTCATAATCTCAGGGTCGTGGGATCGAGCCCCACATCGGGCTCTCTGCTCAGCGGGGAGCCTGCTTCCCCCTCTCTCTCTGCCTGCCTCTCTGCCTACTTGTGATCTCTCTCTGTCAAATAAATAAATAAAATCTTTAAAAAAAAAAAAGAAAGAAACAAAAATTGTTCCTTGGCTAAATATGCATATATAGTATTTTTCTAACTTTGTTCTCAAGGCCCCACTGACATGACTTCCATATTACACAAGAGGCTTTGAACACTAACAAAGCAAGTCCCAAATTTCTAACTCTTCTTCCTCTGATTGCTCGTCCCTCTTGACTTTTTTTTCTATTGCTTTTCAGAATTTTGCTTTTTGTATCTTTCATTGATTTAATTTTTTTTCATTGATTTTATATGCAAAATTTAGGTTGATTCTCCTCTAGATCAGTGTTTCTTATTTTGCATAATCATAAGATTCACCAGATATATTTGTAAAATAAGTATACTGACTTAAGACCCCACCGTAAGCATAATAAAGAATCTCTAGGAAAGCCTAGAAATCTGTGTTTTAAAAAGCTCCCCAAGTGACTCTTATCATCAGGTTAAAAAAAAACAACAGCAGGTAAAGAATAATCAGTGCACTTTACAAGATAAATTTTTATGTTAATTGCAGATGAATCGTCTGAATTTCTTTTGATAGTAATATAGTTACTGTTAATTTGAGCATTTGGTTTATCTTTTTTTATTTTTGTTTTTTTAAGATTTTATTTATTTATTTGACAGAAAGAGACACAGGGAGGGAACAAAGCAGGGGCAGTGGGAGAGGGAGATACAGGCTTCCTGCTGAGCAGGGAGCCCGATGCAGGGCTCCATCCCAGGACCCTGGGATCATAACCTGAGCTGAAGGCAGACACTTAACAACTGAGCCACCCAGGCGCCCCAAGTATTTAGTTTAGATGAAGTATTCAAAGTGAAATTCAAATTGTTTTCAACATTAGTTTGCTAAGTAATCCTGGATTAACACATCATTTCTGTGATCCATTCAGGTCCTGCTCAGGTTCCAATGATGTCCCCAAATGGTTCTGTGCCTCCTATTTATGTGCCTCCTGGATATGCCCCACAGGTATGTGTTTATGTTCTTTTTTGTTTTATATCTATATAATAGGGAACATAATATTACTGTTTAATTCAGATAAAAAAATACCATTTCAGTACTAAAGGTTACCTAATACAATATATCATTGGTATCTATTTCACATTCTAGTACATTTAGTGTATTTGGAAAAGAGGAGAAATCAAATTGACAGCATTATCATTTGGCTTTGGCTTTGGGTGTTGAATTATTATAGAAAATTAATTCTAGAGCTTTATTTCCCTGAATATGTGATAATGTAATTAATATCTTAAGGTTTAAAGGTGTCTACATTAACATTTTTTTAAATTAATCATTTGCTTGGGAGTAACCCTAGACAGTGTTCCATCTGTATTCATAAAATGTCTCACAAACACCCATAATAATTATATGGCACATTGTGGTACATAGAAGAAAGTTTAGACCTATAGACCTACAGCCCTAAGGGCTAAGGGAATCAGCATCATCTCACACTTATAATCCTTTCCTATGCACTAGGTGGGAAGCCTTGACTTAAAGAATAAAATACAGCTAACTTACTTGCACAGGCAAACTGAATTAAACAGTAAGGCCTCAGGTGTTCTGAATATCTTCTCGTATTAAAGATTCTGTGTAGTCTGCACTCATTGCCTCAGATCTTTTTTAGAAATGATTCAATTTCTTTTTTTAAGCACTGAAGTTACACTTGAAATTTTCTTCAGGCCCTCTCTTACTTCCTTCATGATTTGTCAGAATATTGATGGGATATTGTGGATTATCTGCCTATACTGCCTATACTATAGATTAACTGCCCATACTGTGACGCACACCACTGTGAATGACAGCAAAAGAAGACCATGTTGGTGAGGAGAATAGAAGTAGTATGAGAATTAGAGTCAGAAAAGCTGGATCCATTTCTTATTTCAAGCCCTTGCTGGCTGCATGGCCTTGGACAAATCAACTTCCTTAAGTCTTCTGTGTCCTAACCATACGATGGGATGATAACATGTAAGATGACATTTCAAAGTATCTGTAAGCTTTCCAGAACCTATCTCTATTTTTGTTTGACATGCTGACAGTCTGCATTCTATGTTGTCCTACTAAATCCTCTCTCTGATGTGGACCAAACTCAAAGGCCCTTTTTCCAGCCTTATCCTATTTGTGACCCCCTAAACATTTGACACTACTGATACAGTTTACCCCGAATTTCCTTGACGTAATGCTGTCCTGATTCTTTCTACTTTTTCTGGTTGCTCCTTCTCAGACCTTTCTCTATTAAGCTCTGTATTTGGTACTACTGAAAATTTATTTCAGTGCAACTAAAGAGTATCAAGCTATTCTCACATCTAGCAGTACTTCTATTCTTTTTTCTTTTTTTTTTTCAGATTTTTTTCCCCAAATATGTTTATTTTATTTTCTCAGTGTTACAAGATTGATTTTTCATGCACTACACCCAGTGCTCCATGCAATACGTGCCCTTCTCAATACCCACCACCAGGCTCACCCACCCCCCCACCCCCTCCCCTCCAAAACCCTCAGTTTGTTGCTCAGAGTCCACAGTCTCTCATGGTTCGTTGCCCCCTCCGATTTCCCCCCATTCACCCTTCCCTTCCTTCTCACAATGCCCCCATGATTTTTTTTATATGCCACACGTAAGTGAGACCATAAGATAATTGACTCTCTCCGCTTGACTTATTTCACTCCGCATAATGTCTTCTAGGCCCGTCCATGTTGATAAAAAAGTTGGATATTCATTCATC
>CM052810.1:52457608-52473671 GCA_028533885.1 Nasua narica | reverse complement strand
GAGTGAAGTAAGTCAAGCGGAAAGAGTCAATTATCTTATGGTCTCACTTATGTGTGGAGCATAAGGAAAAACATGGAGGGCATTGTGAGAAGGAAAGGAAGGGTGAATGGGGGGAAATCGGAGGGGGAGATGAACCATGAGTGACTGTGGACTCTGAGCAACAAACTGAGGAGTTTGGGGGGTGGGGGGTTGGGCAAGCCTGGTGGTGGGTATTAAGGAGGGCACGTATTGCATGGAGCACCGGGTGTGGTGCACGAACAATTAATCTTGTAACACTGAAAAAATAAAAGTATTTGGGGGAAAAAAAAAAGAATCACACATCATAAATAAACCTAACCAATGAGGAGAATGGCAACTGGAAAGTTGTAAAAGGCAGGGAACTATACTTTTAGATATTTAAGAGTGGTGTAAGATCTAAAAGGGCATGATGTAAGGTAGAGTAAAGGAAGACAAACATTAGATCCTGGATAAGACACAGAAAAAATGGCATGGAACAACAAAAAGTGATCAAATCCAATGAACAAAGTATATTCTTCTCATTATACATATGAAACATTTTGAAAAACAGATATTGAAAAGTCCTGTTTCTGGCTCCTAACCATTTATTTCCTTCTTTTTTCTTTTTTAGGGGTGGAAGGAAGAGAGAGAAGCTCAGCACTGCATTTTTAAGAATATTTGTTCCATTTTATTGGAAGGAAGACATTGCCAATCTTTTTATTTTTTTATTAATTTTTTTAATTATGTTCAGTTAGCCAGCATATAGTACATCATAAAGACATCGTCAATCATTCCAAACTGTAAACTAGATGTTAACTCTCTGGCATAATCCCCTTCAATGGCTCTTCCTCACCTTTGCAATAAAGTTAAAGTTATTAGTATGGCAGTCAAGCCATTTCAAGATCTGTCTACATTTTCAGATTCATCTATCTATATCCCCTTTATGCAACTTTTTAAGCAATTCTGATCTCTGCAGTTATTCCAAAAAGTCAAGCTATTCTTTCCTTGCTGTTGCTTTTGTATACTGTTTCCTTTGTCTAAAATGCTTCCTTCAGATCTTTTTTTGTCATTTGCTATTGTCCTTAAAGCCAGGTCACATACCATTTTTCCTTGACAGATTTTCTTTCTGACTTATCACTCTGCATCAGTGATATCAGTGATAACCCTCCTTTGCTTCCAAAACACCCTGAGCTTGTCTCTAGTAGTTCTTTTTACACTGTAATACAATTGCTAATTTCTCTCCTTTCTTCCCTACTACTTTGTGTTCTTGGATGGCAGGAATGGTGTTTTAGTTTTCTTTGAATTCCCAACAGCTGGCAGAATATACCTCAGGAGACAGGTAGTAAATTCAAGGAAAAAAACATTAACAATTTCTCTCTCCAATAAGTATGCTATAGTAGAAAAAGTATTATACTGAGCTCTGCCCATAACTAGCTATAACTCACAAATTATCAACTTCCAAAAAAATAAGGGGATTATCTTGATCTCTAAAGTTCCCTGTGATTTGTTAACCTAGTTTTTGTTTTATAAATTCTTGAAAGATAATAAAACTACTTTAAAAAGAATAGTCTTTAACTCAAATGTTTACTAATTTACACTGAATTTATCTCAGTTTTCAGGTTTTACTATTGAGGTTTTCTTTATTGGTCTACTAGCTGTGAAAAGTTTTCCTAATTTGATAGCCTTAGAGCCAAGGATCCTATTTTACTCTGAGCTTCACTGGCATATGATTTTCCTCCCTTAAGACTTTCTTTTCATTATCTTTTGCCTCTGCTATTTCTACTCTTAACTTTTACCTAGCTTTAGAACTAGTTCAGGAAGATGTCTGCCACATAACAGAAACTAGTGATGGCAAAGGGAAAGAAAAGGAGATAATGAGCTCCAGGAGTCATTAGTCTTTTCTCATTCTGCCTTCTCTTGCTTGGAGTGGGGGCACACTGGCTTTTATAAAAACTCACCCCAGTCCCTTGTTCACTACTACTCCTTCCACCTTCATCCTGTCTTATAATGAAAAAAACAAAAACATAAAAAGGAGAGAGCTTTTTACTTTCAGGTTCCCCTTATCTTATCTTGTGTTTTCGAAAACTGTGCCCAGTAATTTTAAAACAGTCTCCACTCTTCTACTCTGTCATTCAGTGAGGAGTTTCCCTTTCCTACAGCAGAGAAATGTGTCCCTGCCTAAAAATATCTTCACATGGTAGTCAGTTCCTACTATTAACAGACTGTTAGTACTACAGGCACATTATAGTCTTTTTTTTGATCCTGACTGAAAGGGTAATTACCACATAAAAATGAGTTTACTATATTTTGTAAGGGAGGAGATTCACAAATTACAGTTACAAATTAACTTTTAAAATAGAAGTTATTTATTTGGGGGCACCTGGGTGGATCAGTGGTTTAAGCCTCTGCCTTCAGCTCAGGTCATGATCTCAGGGTCACGGGATCGAGCCCGCATTGGGCTCTCTGCTCAGCAGGTAGCCTGCTTCCTCCTCTCTCTCTGTCTGCCTCTCTGCCTGCTTGTGATCTCTCTGTGTCAAATAAATAAATAAAATCTTAAAAAAAAAAAGTTATTTAAAATTCAAAGTCTGGTTATCCAACTGCAATTAAGGGTTTTTATTTTAAGTCACACTATAACAGTGATGAGGATCCTCATTTGCAGATGTGTTTGAGAAGACCAATGTTACACTATGGTCTTCCATCATAAACAATATTTAAAATGCTTCCATCATAAACAATATTTATTGAAAGCAATTTGAAGAAATGTACAAATAAACCTAAGATGAGTGCTCTATTAGAAACGTACATTCTAAGAGCTGTCCAATATAAAAATGGAATTATTTTATAAAAACCTAATTGGCAAGTAAAGATAGGCAAAGTTTACTATATTGCTTATAAATTCTACTACCTGGTTTCTTTTAAGCTCATAATATGTGGACTCTTTCTATTTGTGTGTGAAGTTAACTAAATTGATATACAGATTTAAGTTGACTTAGAGAATAGAAGGCATGTAAGATTTGGATGGCAAGCTAAAAGTTTTAATTTTAATTACTGAGTTAATTACTTCTCTAGAAAGAGTAAGGTCTATTTCTTCCTTGATTAAAAAGATTAGATTGTCCTAGTAAGATGGAGGGGTACCATAGATCTTGGTTTACCTGGAACAATCCTAGCTGATAACAGTTCTTTTGGAATAGTTGCTAGGGTCCTCTTTCACTCTCAGAAGTATCAGTTTGGAGGAGAAAGCACATGGTCAACCTACTTAACGTGCTCTTTTCAAATTAAAGTAATAACCATTAGTTAGGTACCCAATATGTAGAAGGCCAAGAACTGATGGGAATACAAAGAAATATAAGAAATGGTATTTGCCCTCAAAGTGCTTAGGACTTAGTTGGAGAAACTGAATAAGCATTTCAAGTTAAACACACAAAATTTAAATGGCTTTAAAAAATATAACTAGAGGGCGCCTGGGTGGCTCAGTTGGTTAAGCGACTGCCTTCCGCTCAGGTCATGATCCCGGAGTCCCGGGATCGAGTCCCATATCGGACTCCCGGCTCTGTGGGAAGTCTGCTTCTCCCTCTGACCTTCTCTCCACTCAGTCTCAGTCTCTCTCTCTAATAAATAAATAAAAAAATCTTTAAAAAAAATATAACTAGAATAAATATTATTAGGAAGTATGAAGTTATTTGTTAAACAAATGGCAAATTAATTAGTTAAGGGTTTCACAAGAAATAAGGGTCACTTTCTATTAAACAACACCGCAACATCCTTCACACCATTTACTGAATGCCTTATATGTGCTAGACGCGGTTTAGAGTGCTTTATGTGTGTATTAGTTAACCCTTACAATCATCCTAAAAGGTGTAATATTATTCATAAGGAAGAGAATTTTACTGATGAGAAATATACTTCATAGAGGTTAAATAACATGCAGAAATTCTAGCTAACTAGTAAGTTAGCAGAGTTGGGCTTTAAACCCAGGTTCTCTAATACCAAAGTCAGCAATCTTTTTATTGCTCTTCTCTTTACATAGGGTGGTGGTTCTCAACTGTGGGTGCTTTTGCCCCCATGAGCCTCAGGGACATACGGTAATATCTGGAAATATTTTTGTTTTGTCATAAATGTGGTGGAGGGGGTGGCTAGTGAATTTACAAAAATTTATTTACAGATAAGATCTGACCTCAGTCTTGAAGCATTGGTAGGATTTGGATAAGCTAGGGATAGTGGAGGTAAGAGCAGATTATAGATAAGAACAGTACAGAAAGTACAAGACAGATTCAAGAAGATAGTGAACAAGCCAACTTAGCAAGATGAAGGGACACAAAATTAAAGGGAAAGTGAAAGCAAGACTAGGAAGATGCAATAATATTTTTTAAAAGACAAAGGAACCTGAACTGGATTCACTGTAGATTTTTGAGAAGGGGAATGTAAGATTAATCAAGAAACCAGGGAAAGGAGACTAATGAGGATGCTGCTGGACTAATTAAGTCATAAGGTATTCAGAGTTTGTGCGATGGCGTGGCAGTAGTAGTGAGAAAGAAAGGTAAGAAACCGTAAGTGTGTCAACTTTTATGTACCATAAATTTTTGTCATCTCGAAGGATAACAAATTACTATTCTTACCTGTAATACACTGAAACTGTCCATCTTCTCTTCTTATTGTAAATGCTTCCCCTGGGTTAACTTGTACCAGAATGACCTTAAAATGAAAGAAAGAAGTATTAAAACAAAAAAATAAAATAATAGCGCAAACAACAACAATCAAAATAGGGCACATTAGTATAACAAAATACTAAATGTTGCTCTAATATATGTGAGCTATTTAACCTTATGAGAATGGGAAGGAAAATGGGATTACACATTTTACATGTTTGTTAAAAAAGTATTATTTCACTTTCCTGGAGGTCACCCTTAAGTCAAAAGTAAGGGAATAAAAAATACGGTGGTACATTTTTATTGGAAAGTTAATAAACTTCACTCTGAAACAAAGATGGAGTTAAACAGAATATTTGGCAGATCTACGCTTAGTTCATTTGTTGCTAAGTATTTCATCTTTTTAAAGATAAAGTATAAATTGATAAATAGAGCTTGAGATGAGCATACCTGAATTAGTAGGACATTTCAAATTCTACGTGGGAATATGTTAAATTAATCCCAACTTTTTAAGTAGTTTTCATTATATAGATTACACATTCTAATTTTATGATGTCTGAAAAACAGAAAACTGGAAAAAAATCTGAAGTCCTTCTATCCCATAATAAACACTGTTAATATTTTAATAAATTTCTTAGTCTTGTTCCCAAAGCATAGGCTTAATTTTTCCCCTTAAATATACATATTTAGATCTCCAATTTGATATCTTTTGAAGTTTAATATAAAAAAAAGACTTTTCCATGCTATTAATCACTCAAAGTACTTCATCAAATGACCATACCATAAACTACCTAACCATTCTCTTAATATAAAGAATTTAGGTAGCTTTCAATTTTTCCATTACTATAGACAACACCTAAGGGAGCAATTTCTATGTAGTTTCCTCCTCTTTAATCCATTACCAGTTAATTTTTTTAAGAGGTGTTTAAGGTTGGGGGGGGTCTAATTTCATTCTTTTACATGTGACTGTCCAATTTTCCCACCACTATTTATTGAAGAGACTGTCTTTTTGTATTGAGTGTTCTTGTCTCCCTTGGCAAATATTAGCTGACCATACATGCATGGGTTTGTTTCTGGGCTGTCGATTCTCTTCCATTGGTCTATGTTTCTGTTTTTGTGCACAACCATACTGCTTTGATTACTATAGCTTTATAATACAGCTTGAAATCAGAAAGTGTGATGCCTCCCACTCTTTTATTCTCTTTCAGGATTGCTTTGGATTTTTGGGGGTCTTTTGCGGTTCCATATTTGCTTTTTGCAGTTCCATATATGCTTTTCCATATATGCATTTAATGCAAAATGCTGTAGGAATTTTGACAGAGACTGCACTGAATCTTAAGATGGCTTTAGGTAGTATGGATTATTTTAACAACAATAACTCTTCCAATCCATGAACATGGGATACTTTTCCGTTTATTTGTGTCTTCAATTTCTTTCATCAATGTTTTATGGTTTTCAGGGTAGAAATCTTTCACTTTCTTGGTTAATATTTCAGGCAAAGATTGAAAGACCCTCACTTCAAGGGAAGTAGCTAAGAAGTAGGGGTAATGGAAAACACAAAATAAATTGTTAGAAATAATCCAAATATATTAGTAAAATAAATATAAATGGATTAAGCTTGCATATTAAAAAGAGAAAATAAAATTGGATTTAAAATGTTAGAGAGGGGTGCCTGGTTGGCTCAGGTTGTGATCTTGGGGTTCTGGGTTTGAGCCCCACGTCCAGCTACCCACTTAGTGGGGAGTCTGCTTCTCCCTCTCCCTCTGTCCCTCCTCCTCCTGCTTGTGGTCTCTCTCTGTCTCTGTCTCTTTCTCTCTCAAATGAAAAAAATAAAATCTTTAAAAAAAAAAATTACAGAGAGAAAATGCCAAATCCACTATTTTGGTGGTCTATTTTAATACCTTTCTCAGTGATTAACACAACAAGTAGACAATAATCACCAAGGATATGGAAAATCTTAATACCACCACCACCACTAATCTTGGTTTAATGGCCATGTAAAGAATATTGCACCTAATAATTAAAAAATATATATTCTTTTGAAGCACATATGGAATTGACATGAAAATGAAAAGAATGGACTATCAAGAATGCCATAAATCAAGTCTTACAAATTTCAAAGAATCAGTGTTGTTAAAACTATGGAATATAGGCAAAATTGTATTGATCAAAAAACATAGACCTTTAAATACTTAGAAAAGACTGAAAATTAATATGTGTCCAAGTAAGTGTGAAAAGGCAGAGTTAACTCAAAGAAAATTAAAAAACAAAAACAAAAATAAGAAAAGAAATAATGAATCAGAATACAAGAAACGCTGGAGGATGAGAAAATAGTTTTAACAGAAATCACAGTGAAGGATAACCAAGAGAAAAAATTCAAGAGAAAAAAGTAGTCAGTCACCTTTTCCAGCTAGGGAATTCCCCTCGCCCCCCCAGATTTTTGAACCTTGGGAGATTTTATGCAGGTAGATGGCTTTAAAATGCATTTTATAAAATCTAGGAACTTATTTCTCTACATGGGTTTTATTTAGGGCACTAGCTTCTTATTACTCCATTATCTCAAATGTCATCTTTTCAGAGAAACCTTCCCTGACCATCAAATTCTAGGGTATGTTCACATACTTTCTACCATATCAATGTATTTTATTTTTTATGTAGCATTTGTCACTATCTGAAATTATTTTGTGAAGTTATTTGGTTAGTGGTTTACTGAGCAGTTTCTATTCTACTAGAACAAAAGTCCCCTGAAAGCCAACATCATGACTTGTCTTACAAAATGCTATACCCTAGAGCTTGGCTCATAATAGGTTTTCAATAAACTTCCATTTAATGAATTAAATAGATAAAAAATGAGGACTGGGAATTCATTCATTGATTTGACAAATATTTGTTAAGGTCTTATTACAGGTAAGGCTCTATTTTAGGTAATGGGTATAGAGTAGTTAACAAAACAGACAAAAATATCTGCCTTCATGTGCAGAGCAAGAAAGTTATAGGATTCAAGTTATGCCACTGAGTAATACCAATTAAGAAAATTATTTTTAACTCTAAAAAATGTGGGCTGATTAGGAGAAATTCACACACACACACACACACACACACACCCTTTGAAAATCACCTCACTGTTGCCAACATCACACATCAAACCAGAGCTACTCTTTGTAATAAAGGTGCATGCCTGAATTCTAAACACACTCATACATTTCTGGCAACTAAGCAAGAAGATTTTGTCCAGCTTCAAGATGCAGAATTCACATATCTTCAAACTATCTGGATTACTACGTCATTTCATATTCATCTGCACAAACACAGTGTAAATTTTCCATAATCTTATTATAAACAACAGGACAATGTGATAAGAAGAGAAGAACTATGAATGATAGCTATTCCATCTGAGATAAATTATTGCCACAAAACTGTATAATCATAATAGCACATCTACTTAATATAGATCATCTTATTAGTGACCACAGAAATCTTGCAAAGTAACTCTCAGAAGTGTGACAGGTGAGGAAACCTGATAAATTATCCATCATTTTGTGATTCATATCATTGATGCCTCTATTTGCAAAGGGTATATTTGAGACCAAATTTTATAAATACAGTATCATAAAATGATTACCTAGTCCTTTGTTGGACTTTAACAATGAAATTTTTCAATATCTTCAAATTTCACAGAAACAAATGATTTGTGCTCTTAGGTTTAAACTTATCTCAAATACACTGCTAGTCCTTCAATCTCTAACCCCTTTAAGAAATCAGAGTTCAGTCCTGACAGTTTCACTATACTCTTTGTAAAAATACTCAAACATGTTTCTCTTCCCTAATCAATTTCTTTCACCTCTTATTACATCTCTAATAATAGAGTTCATGCTATATTCAAGACTCTACTAATACGATATTATCAGCCAGCCAGTTTTCCTTTACCATCCTTTAGTGCAAATGCTGGGAACTTCTAATGCTTGGTTTGAGTTAACAGTGTCAACAATGGCTGAGTGGACAGTTGATAAAAGCAATTATCTGAATATCCACCCACAGGTCAATTTCCAGTATTGTGAACAGAGACACGCAGAGTAGTGAACATTTTAAATGTATTCTGAACTTAAATATTCAGTACTACTAATACTTACATGGCTTCTTAAGTAAGAAACATAAGTTTGAAACATGTTTTGGCTGAGATACCTAACCCAAAGGGCAGATTTACTGACAAAGATGGGAGTTAATGCCATACACCACGTGTATTTTAAAATTATTCTTATAAGTAGGCTATGATGATACATGGGACTATTTGTACAAAAATGTAACATTAAAACATAACACAAAAGATATGAAAATGTCACTGATTAAAGGTCTAACTATGCTTAGTATATTCATTAATGAAGACCGTAAAAATCTGTAAGACCATAATAAAAATTTCATGTTCCCTACATTCCTTGATAATAAAAAATAATGCTTTAGAGAAGAAGTTATGGAAGAGCAATAAAATTATAAAGGATCAAATATAAAATTATTTACTTAGGGAAAGAAATAAATTTCAAAAAAAGCAGAATAGCAGAAAAGACACCTCTGGAGTGAAAAAGGAAAGAGAAGGACGAAGGCCACAGACACTAGAGATTCGCAAGTCTGACATGAACACCTCTAAAAAAGCAGCACACAGCTCAGGAAAAGTTGGAACTGGAGACCTGAGATATCATTTAGTCCAATCCAGATTTATTTTTAAAAGGTAAACTAAGAGGTGATTATTAATATTATTGAAAAAGTTGCTTTATTTTACAAAACCATTCAACTAACTGCACAGTAAACTCTCAAGTGTATTTATTCAATTTATATCAATTAACCACTTACAGTGAGGCAAATTCAAATGAGCATTTATAATAAAAAATATAGCACTTAGGTACCACCTTGGAATCTGAAGGAATAAAAGTAAAAAAATTGATTTATCTATGCTTTGTCTATATAAATAAACTTTAAATATCAGGAATAAAAAAAATTAAATATCAGGAATAAACACCTACTAATAACATCTGCATATATTCTAAAGGAAACAATAATAAGTGAGTGATATTTTTATTTATTTATTTTTAAAGATTTATTTTTTTGAGAGAGAGTAAGCAAGCACAGGGTAGGAGCAGAGGTAGAGAATCTTAAGCAGACTCCCCACTGAGCCTGGAGCCTGATACAGGGGTTTGACCTCACCACCCTGAGATCATGACCTAAGCCAAAATCAAAAGTCAGCCACTTAACCGACTGAGCCACCAGGAACCCTTAGTGCTATTTTAAAAATATAAACAACTAGGTGTAAATTATATTTTACTATCTTAATTTTCAACTGTTACTAATCATTTCATTGCTTAATATAACTTTGAGTCCACAGTCTCTCCTGGTTCATCACCCCCTCCGATTTCGAGACTGTGGACTCTGAGCAACACACTGAGGGTTTTGGTGGGGGGGGGGGGGCGAGCCTGGTGGAGGGTGTTGAGAAGGGCACGTATTGCATGGAGCACTGGGTGTGGTGCATGAACAATCAATCTTGTAACACTGAAAAATTAAAATAAACATATTTGGGGAGAAAAAATATAACTCTGAAAATATTCTTTCACATTTCAAAGATATGTATACATAACTCTTTCATCTGTTTCAATTTTATCTAACTGCTGTCAGTCTAAGTTCTTTACATGTAAAAGGAGAATAAGAAAAACAGCAATCTTAACACCTGCTCCACAGCACAAATAAAGTGTATTAAATGAAATGACGTGTACTAGATGAAAGAAAAGACAACTTATCATCACCCTGGGACTTTTCAAAATACTGTATAGATAGTTAGGTCTGTCTGCAGAGGGTGAGGAATCTGGGATTTCCATCAGGAAAACCATGCTAATATTTATTATTCCAGAAAGTATCACTACTTTAAAATCTAAAGGATTCAGTAAAAGGTACAAGGTTGGTGGGTGCCTGGTTGGCTCTGGCAGTAGAGCATGCAACTCTTAATCTCAGGGTCATGAATTCAAAACGCATGTTAGGTGTAGAGCTAACATAAAAAAATAAAAAATACTTAAGGTTGGTGCTAATATTCTATCATCTCTAAAGGAAAAAACAGAAAAACTCTCAAGGTGTTATAAGTGATTTGTTTTGTGAAGTTAAATATTTAACTTTCTGAATTTAGGAAGTACTTTTAAAGTTTGTTTCTCTAAAACCCTAACAGTTTAAATTGTTTATTTTGAAAAATATATACCCAGAACACCTGGGTGGCTCAGATGGTTAACCGTCTGCTTTGTCTCAGGTCATGATCCTGGGTTCTGGGATCAAGCCTTCCATCAGGCTCCCTGTTCAGCAGGGAGCCTGCTTCTCCTTCTGCCTCTGCCTCCCTCTCTGTCTCTTATGAATAAATAAATAAAATCTTAAATAAATAAATAAATATATATACACACACACACACACACCCAATATAAAATGTTTAAGGATGTATTAATTTCTAAAAATGTTCACCTAACATTTTCATAATAATCAATAAAACTGAAAAAAATAATAATCACTGAAATAATAATAATAATCACTGAAAAAATAAAAATGTTTATGTATGGAATCAATCTTGCAGATGTAGTTTAATCTTCAACTCTCTACCCCAAAGGACATCCAACTTACATTCTTCATTGTACAAGTCAGGTGTGAGAACAATGTACCTCACATTTCTATGTCTGAAACCCAGTAGAGGGTTTATTAAGTAGAGCAAAAAAATCAACCCAAAAGTCAAAAAACATGTATTCATGCTTTCCAATATTTATGAATGTGTTATCTTGGCTATCACCTTAGTTTGTTTAGCTGCCATAACAAAGTACCACTGACTGAGCAAGGGGGTGGTACTTAACCCAAAATTTGTTCTTTCATGGTTGAGGTTAGACGTTTGAGATCAAGGTGTCAACAGGGTTGGTTTCTTCTGAAGGCTCTCTCCTTGGCTTGCAGAGGGCTACATTCTTCCTGTGTTTTCACACTGTCTTCCCTCTAGGTGTTATTTGTCTTAATATCCTTTTATTAGAAAAATACTGGTAAAAGGGAGAATTCTACTGGATGAAGTCCTGCCCTAATAACCTCATTTTAGCTTAATTACCTCTTTAAAGACCCTATTTCCAAATACAGTAATATTCTGAAGTACTGGGATATGAATTTCAGGGTGGATTGAGGAAAACACAATTCAGCACAAAACAGCAACCCTCAGATTACAGAAAGTACATGAGCAAAATTCTCTGTAATGCCTAATCCTTTTCCTGTTTGTTTAATCAACTGCTTCTTCATGCTTACTCAAGGGTGCCAATTTAATGAGGTTGAGAGTAATAATAAAAGGGAAAATCTTTTGGGCTTTGTACCCTTGAATAATAGTTAACATACCTTTAGCAATGTAATTTCTCAATTTATGACAGAAGGCTTTCAAAATAACTCAATACTAATGGGGTTGTTTTGATGACTAAGTGAATTAACTTATGTCAAGTGCTTAAGACAGTTAATGGCACACAGTAAGCACTATCTGTACATGTTAGCTATTGTTACTGTAAGCACTGCATATGTAGCTCTTAGTATTATAATTAATAGTATAGATCTGTCACTTTAAGGATTTTCCCCCAGCCTAGAAGTTGATCAATTTACACATAAGAGAGATAATATACCCAGAACACAATGTTTAAGAGATTTCTCCTGAACTGGTCTGGGACCTGAATGTCTCTCCATATTTTCTTACACTGACCCTTTAGCCTGCTCTACTCCTCTCAATACAGTGTTCATGGTCAAGAGTTTCCTTCTCACTTCCTGATCTTTGACTTAGTATTCTCTAGCATGATATTTGATTCAGACTTGACTTCTGCTAACGAACAATTTCCTACGCTGAACCTCTGTGCTTGAGGACTTAAGTCTATAAACAAAAAACTTCTTCTACTTATTTCTTCAAGATGCTGAACCCTAAATCAGAGTTAAATTATTCCTGTAATAAAGCCCACAGCAATTTGTACATCCTCCCAGTATAATGCCTAGCACATAACTGTATTTATTTCCATGTTGTCACCTCCACTACATAAGCCCTTCAGAAGACTTCAATCATTTTTTATAGTTAGAGAGGCTACAGAAGTTTAACAAATATCTGCTAAATTAACTACTGTCCATCTCTAAATACCTCGTAAATCTTTTCCTCTGCCTTTGAGACCAGGGCTAGCTGATAACACTTTCTGTAATGACAGAAATGTTTTATATGTGATCTAGTGAGATAGCCTCTCGCTACATGTGGCTATACATATGGCCTCTGTGCATACATAAGTGCTACTGAGCATTTAAAATGTGACTGGAGAAAATGACAGACTGAATTTGTAATCTTATTTACTTTTAATTTAATTAATTTAAATTAGTGGTTAATAGCTACCATGTCAGACCGTACCATGCTAGATTTGCTGAGCTCCAAAATTACTTTTCAGACTACTTTCTGGATTTATTTGCCTTGATAAATTGCAAGTACCTCAATCTTACTAGGATTCATTATCTGACTTTCCTAGGAAATTAAGCTGAGAAAGACATTTCAGCTAAATATACTATCAATTCACAAAAAAAGTATGAATTACTTACACATCATAGTGTTATTACAATGACTTGATTATAAGAACTTTGAATCAAGCTTCATCTACATGTCACTAGACCCTGTCAATCTGTAGATACATTGGCTGATGTAACATATTTCAGCAAGAGTCTAAATAGAGACTAATGTTTGGAAATAAAAGGACAATTATCAAAGTACTAAATGTGAGTTTAGATTTTAGTCTTCTGAAGAACAATAACTTGCAAACTTAATTAATAATATATGCTTGAGGGGCGCCTGGGTGGATCACTGGGTTAAAGCCTCTGCCTTCGGCTCAGGTCATGATCTCAGAGTCCTGGGATTGAGCCCTGCATAGGGCTCTATGCTCAGCGGGGAGCCTGCTTCCCCCCATCTATCTCTACCTGCCTCTCTGCCTACTTGTGATCTATCAAATAAATAAATAAAATTTTAAAAAATTATATACTTGACACCACCATATAGTCAACTGAGATCTGTCAACCATCCACCCACTTAATTCATTTATTTGGCAAATAATTAATGAGCAACTAGTCTATGTAAGTTTGTGGAGTTGGGGATACAAGAATGAATTCGTAAGCAAGACAGTACAACAATTATAGTGTAAGGAGAGTACAGGGAATAACATGTGATAATTAGAAAACACATAATTTTTTTGTTTAGGCTCATTTGTCTTCATAATTGCTTTTGAGAAATAAAGGTACTGTGACAGAAAACAAAAACAGATTTACCATCAGGCAATTCTACATTCAAATCCTACTTTATGACTTAGTAACTGTGTGTTTTTTTAGGCAAATTATGTAAACTCTGTGAACCTTAGTGCCTTCTTTTCTAAAATGCAGTGCTTTTGAGGGATTAAGAAAAACACTTAAACACTTTATGTAAAACTCCCAGCATGGTACCTGACATAGAGCAGACCCTCAAAAATAACAAGTATTTCCTTCAAATCCAGTACAAAGAGAATTCTAACTAATCATCTAGACTATGTGGAATATTTCATTTCCTGACAATGGTAAAAAAAAAAATCAGGTTACGTCCCATATATAAAAATATACAGAGGGATGCCTGGGTGGCTCAGTGGGTTGAGCCTCTGCCTTCGGCTCGGGTCATGATCCTAGGGTCCTGGGATCGAGTCCCAGGTCGGGCTCCTTGCTCGGCAGGGAGCCCGCTTCTCCCTCTACCTGCTGTTCTCTCTGCTTGTGCTCGCTCTCTCTAACAAATAAATAAATAAAATGTTTAAAAAAATCTTTTAAAATAAAAAAATATATATATACAGGGGTGCTTGGGTGGCTGAATTGTTAAGCGTCTGCCTTTGGCTCAGGTCACGATCCCAGAGTCCTGGGATCGAGCCCCTGCATCAGGCTCCTTGCTTAGCAGGAAGCCTGCTTCTTCCTCTCTCTCTCCCCCTGCTTGTGTCCCCTCTCTCATTGTCTCTCTCTCTGTCAAATAATTAAGAATAATTAAGAATATTTTTTATTCTTATAAATTATACGATTTTTAAATTCTTATAAATTCTTATAAATTGATAAGAATAATTAAGAATTTAAGAATAAAATCTTAAAAAATATATATACAATGTATGCACATATGTGTATTTACAGGTGTCTGCGCATACACACACATACACATCTCCGTGTGTACATATGCGACTAATGGTCTGTATCTTCCCCTACTTCGGAATGGCTTGTAAGAAGATATGGCCTTTATTTTCTTATTAATCCTAGTACAAAGGATCATACTTGCCCAAGTATGCCATGTATCCCATCAAATGTGTATGTGAAGGTTGGTAACAATTAAATCTTTAGTTTCTAAAGGCAGTTCTATTAAAAGAACGTATTATAAATTTTCCCATATTAAATAAATTTATTCTGTAGAAAGAGTATATGAACTTACTAGTATTAGACTATCACTGTCAATTCAAATTCTCAGATGTCATTTGGATTTGCATGTCCATATATTTTTAATCATTCTATTCTTTAAAAACTAGCATTCAAAGTAAGTCCAAGGTAGTATAACAAATAAGAGTTGTTGAATCACTATGTTGGTACACCTGAAACCAGTGCAACACCGTGTGTCAATTATACTATAAAAAAAAGAAAATAAAAAGTAAATCCAAGGTATCAAGATTGCCCAAGGGGATAATTATAACATCATTAGCTACTATACACTAACAA
Organism: Nasua narica; assembly: GCA_028533885.1. Lineage (NCBI taxonomy): Eukaryota > Metazoa > Chordata > Mammalia > Carnivora > Procyonidae > Nasua > Nasua narica. The sequence goes on along the minus strand of CM052810.1, from coordinate 52,458,267 downwards.
TGAAAATATGGAAAGGGAAATTAGAGAATCGATTCCATTTACTGTAGCACCAAGAAACATAAGATACCTGGGAATAAACCTAACCGAAGAGGTAAAGGATCTGTACTCAAGGAACTACAGAACGCTCATGAAAGAAATTGAAGAAGACACAAAAAGGTGGATCCATGCTCATGGATCAGAAGAATAAACATTGTTAAAATGTCTATACTGCCCAGAGCAATCTATACTTTCAATGCCATCCTGATCAAAATTCCACCAGTTTTTTCAAAGGGCTGGAACAAACAATCCTAAAATTTGTACTGACCAGAAAAGACCCCGAATTGCTAAGGAAATGTGGAAAAAGAAAAACAAAGCTGGGGGCATCACATTGCCTGATTTCAAGCTTTACTACAAAGCTGTGATCACCAAGCCAAGCATGGTACTGGCACAAAAACAGACACATAGACCAGTGGAACAGAATAGAGAGCCCAGATATGGACCCACAACTCTGTGGTCAAATATTCTTTGACAAAACAGGAAAACATATCCAGTGGGAAAAAGACAGTCTCTTCAATAAATGGTGCTGGGAAAACTGGACAGCTATATGTAGAAGAATGAAACGTGACCACTCTCTTACACCATACACAAAGATACACTTCAAAATGGATAAAGGACCTCAA
>CM052810.1:52437476-52457108 GCA_028533885.1 Nasua narica | reverse complement strand
CTTTGCAGATGATATGATACTTTATGTGGAAAACCCAAAAGACTCCACTCCAAGACTGCTAGAACTCATACAGGAATTCAATCAAGTGTCAGGATATAAAATTAATGCACAGAAATCAGTTGCATTCCTATACACAAACAGCAAAACAGAAGAAAGAGAAATTAAGGAGTCGATTCCATTTACAATTGCACCCAAAACCGTAAGATACCTAGGAATAAACCTAACCAAAGAGGCAAAGAATCCGTACTCAGAAAACTACAAAGTGCTCATGAAAGAAATTGAGGAAGACACAAAGAAATGGAAAAACATTCTTTTCATTTTTTTTAACTTTATGGAAATTAAAATTTTTTATTATTAACATATAATGTATTATTTGTTTCAGGGGTACAGATCTGTGATTCATCAGTCTTACACAATACACAACACATATGCTCCCAACGTCCATCACTCAGCCACTCTATCCCCCCTCCCCTCTCCACTCCAGCAACCCTCAGTTTATTTCCTGAGATTAAGAGTCTCTTATAGCTTGTCTCCCTCTCTGGTTTCTTCTTGTTCCATTTTTTTCCTCTTTTCCCCTATGATCCTCTGCCTTGTTTCTCAAAGAGGTCATATAATAATTGTCTTTCTATGATTGACCATTTCGCTTAGCATAATACCCTCTTAGTTCCATCCGCATTGTTGCAAATGATTAAGATTTCATTTTCTTGATGGATGTATAATATTCCATTGTATATATATATACACACACCACATCTTCTTTATCCATTCTTCTGTCGATGGACATCTGAGTTCTCTCCACCATTTGGCTATTGTGGACATTGCTGCTATAAACACTGGGGTGCAGGTGCCCCTTTGGATAACTACATTTGTATCTTTGGGGTAAATACCCAGTAGTGAAATTAAGAAGTTGATCCTACTTACAACTGCACCAAAAATCATAAGATACCTAGGAATAAATAACCAAAGAGGTAAAGGATCTGTACTCAGAAAACTACAGAATACTCATGAAAGAAACCGAGGAAGACACAAAGGAATGGAAAAACATTTCATGCTCATGAATTGGAAGAAAAATATTGTTAAAATGTCTATGCTATCTAGAGCAATCTACATATCCAATGCAATCCCTATCACAATAGCTTCAACTTTTTTCAGAGTTGGAACAAATAATCCTAAAATTTATATGGAACCAGAAAAGACCCCTAATAGCCAGAGGAATGTTGAAAAAGAAAACCAAAGCTGGTGGTATCACAATTCCACACTTCAAGCTCTATTACAAAGCTATAATCGTCAAGACAGTATGGTACTGGCACAAAAACAGACACACAGATCAATAGAACAGAATAGGGAACTCAGAAATGGACTCTCAACTCTTTGGTCAACTAATCTTCGACGAAGCAGGGAAGAATATCCAATGGAAAAAAGACAGTCTCTTCAACAAATAGTGTTGGAAAAACTGGACAGCCACATGCAGAAGAATGAACTGGACCACTTCCTTACACCACACACAGAAACAGACTCAAATGGATGAAAGACCTAAATGTGAGACAGGAATTCATCAAAGCACCTCTTCAACTTTGGCCTCAACTTCTTTCTGGACACGTCACCAAAGGCACAGGAAGCAATGGCAAAAATGAACTATTGGGACTTCATAAAGATAAAAAGCTTTTGCACATCAAAGGAAACAATCAACAAAACCAAAAGACAACCGACAGAATGGGAGAAGATATTTGCAAATGACATATTAGATAAAGTGCTAGTATCCAAAATCTATAAAGAACTTATCAAACTCAACACCCAAAGAACAAATAATCCAATCAAGAAATGGGCAGAAAACATGTACAGACATTTCTCCAAAGAAGACATCCAGATGGCCAACAGACACATGAAAAAATGCTCAACATCACTTGGCATCAGGGAACTACAAATCAAAACCACAATGAGATACCACCTTCACACCAGTCAGAATGGCTAAAATTAACAAATCAGGAAACGACAGATGTTGGCAAGGATGTGGAGAAAGGGGAACCCTCCTCCTACACTGTTGGTGGGAATACAAGCTGGTGCAGCCACTCTGGAAAGAGAATGGAGGTTCCTCAAAAAGTCAAAAATAGAGCTACCCTACGACCCAGCAACTACACTATTGGGTATTTACTCCAAAGCTACAAATGTAGTAATCTGCTTTCATTCTTGATATTAGTAAAGTGAGTCTTTTCTTCTTTCTGTCTAAAGGGCTGGCAATTTTGTGATCTTCTCAAAGAGTTAACTTTTGGTTTTGTTGATTTTTCTATTTTTCTAGTCTCTATCTCATTTAGTCCCACTCTAATCTTTACTTCCTTTTGCTTGCTTTGGATTTAGTTTGCTTTTTTTTCTAGTTTCTTAAGGTTGGGTTCTTGATTTGAAATCTTTCTTTTTTGTTAACATAGGCTTTCAAACATATAAATTTCCATCTTAGCACTGATTTAGTTATATCCCATAAATTTTAGTAGGTACATATTTTGTTTTCATTCATGCTACAGTATTCTCTAATTTTCCTCATGATTTCTTTCATTAGATATTTAGGAATGTACTGTTTAATTTCCATATATTTGTTAATTTCCCCAATTCTAGTCCTGTTATTGATTTCTAATTTTATTCCATTTTACTTAGAAAATATACTTTGTATTATTTCTTTTAAGGTTTACTGATACTTGTTTTATAGCCTAGAATATCATCTATTGTAAACAGCAATCCACGTGCACTTGAGATTATAGATTCTGCTGTTGGATGGAGTGTTCTACAGCTGTCTGTTAGAGCTGGTAGGTTTACAGTATTGTTCCAGTCCCCTATTTACTTATCCTCTGCCTCACTGCTCTATTCATCATTGAAAATCTGAAGTCTCCAATTACTATTGTTCAACTTCTATTTTTCTCTTCAATTCTGTCAATTTTTAATTCAGGTATTTTAGGGCTCAGTTGTTAGGTACAGAGTGACCCTTGTACCATTATAAAATGTCCTTGTCTCTAGTAACATTTTTCGTCTTAAAAAGTCTGTTTGGGGTGCCTTGGTGGCTCAATGGGTTAAGGATCTGCCTTCAGCTCAGGTCATGATCCAAGGGTTCTGGGATCAAGTCCTGCATTGGGCTCCCTGCTCAGTGGGAAGCCTGCTTCTACCTCTCTCCGGGCTCCTCTCCCTGCTCATGCTCTACCTCTCTGTCAAATAAATATATAAAATCCTAAAAAAAAAAGTCTGTTTGTGTGATATAAGTATAACCATTCACCTTGCTACAGTTTATAGCTATAGACAGTATTATCTGTATATACAGATATATATCTGTATACATATATAAAGAATACTATATACTGTAAGTCTTCTTCCATCTTTTAAATTTCAACCTATTTGTGTCTTTCATTTAAAGAGTATCCCTTATCGATTCAGGACACAGATCATGGGTTTTTATCCATTATGTCAATCTCTGTCTTTTCATTGTCATGTTTAATTCAATTAGATTTAATGGAATTTCTGATAAGGTAGAGTTTACATCCGCCATTTTGTTCTTTGTCCTCTATGTAATTATGTCTTTTTTGTTCTTCAATTTTATACTGCTTTTTTTTTTTTTTTGGTGTTAAAACATTTCTAGTGCTCCATTTTAATTCTCTTACTGTTTCTTTTTTTTTTTTTTTAAAGATTTTATTTATTTATTTGACAGAGAGAGAGAACACATGTAGTCAGAGGCAGAGAGGCAGGCAGAGAGAGAGGGGGAAGCAGGCTCCCCGCCGAGCAAAGAGCCCGATGCGGGGCTCGATCCCAGGTCCCTAAGATCATGACCTGGGCCGAAGGCAGAGGCTTTAACCCACTGAGCCACCCAGGCACCCCACTTACTGTTTCTTTTACTACATTTCTTCCTGTTTTATTATCTTAGTAGATGCCCTGGGGATCACAATTAACTTCTTAATTCCAATTTCAATTATATATAAAAACTTTGCTCCTCTATAGTTCAGTTTTTTGCCCCCTCCTTTGTGCTATTATTTTAATACTATTTACATCCTTATATATTATAAGCCAATCAACATAGTATATAATTACTTACTACAAATGTCTTTTGAATCAGAAGAAAAGAATTAAAAATAAAATATATTTATGCCATCTTTTGAGCACACTTAGTTACTTTTACTGGTGTTCTTTACTTCACATGGACTCATTTACTGTCTTGTAAATAGTCTTACTGAATGTAAGCAAAGAGTGTCGAAAAAGCATTCACTAACCATTCCTATAAGCCATTCCTAACCATTTCTGAATTGCTTTATTAGGATCAACAGAATCACTACTTACCTAGAACTAAGTGTTTTCAATTTTTTAAAAAATATTTTATTTATTTATTTGACAGAGAGAGAAATCAGAAGTCAGCAGAGAGGCAAGCAGAGAGAGAGGAGGAAGCAGGCTCCCTGCTGAGCAGAGAGCCTGATGCGGGGCTCGATCCCAGGACCCTGAGATCATGACCTGAGCCAAAGGCAGATGCTTAACCATCTGAGCCACCCAGGCGCCCCTCAACTTTTGAATTTAAAATCAACTTCCTTTCTTAACCTAAAGTGACTTAGACTAAGGATCAGAAGACAGATTGCAGGGTCAACTGTAAGTTGTAACTAAGTGTGTAACCTTGGATAAGTTAAGCATTCTTAAAACTTTACACTTCAGATAAAGCAAAATTTGTTCTTTCCACCTCTTTCAACTAATCCCTTTCTTCTGAAAAGAACCACTGTTAACAGATGGGTATATATCTGTTCAGAGCTTTTTTTCTTGTGATATATATATATATATACACACACACACACATATACACACATACATACATATACATACACACACATATTTTAAATTGCATGTTTTTTCAGGATAAACAAACTCAAATGGGAAAGAAAAGATTGGTTTAATGTTTAAATTCTAACCTTTCCAAAAACCTCTAATAATGAGGACTTAGCAAATAGCTATTTTCTATGCCAGATAAAGCTATAAAGCAATTAACATAATCTGGGCCATGAAATTCTTTGGATTAAAGGTCTAGATTAGAATTCTCAGGCTCCAAATTACTGTTACAAAGGTGTAAGCTATTATTTTAGAGTCTCAGTAATCTCACCCACAAGATTTACTAAATGTTTATAGTTTGGTCAGGAAAGGACTTGATTCATCATCTGATACAATGTAAGGGCTCAAATGGTAGCTGCTATTATTTTTATTATTTCTACTTATATATCCCCCAACCTTCAAATTCAATTGAAGATCTTTCATACACTCTCAAACGTCAAACCTGCTACTTCTGTTTTCCTTATTCTAGATGATTTTATTATTTTTCCAAATATTTGCAGCTTCTCCCTAGGGCTAAGATTATCCTTCCCCACCTTACTGATGGCATGTTTGTCCATGTGACTTGCCCTGAATAATACAACATGGGTGGAGGTCAGCATGTAGTTCACCATCATCTCTGCCACAATACCAGCAACATTGTACATAGAGGCTGGGTCTCAAGTGACTATTATCTGGAGTATAGCTACAGATAACCTGTTAAGGACAGGTAGTATGAGCAATAAGCCTTTTGGTAAACTATTGAGGTTTACAGGCATTTGTCACCATGAAATAACTTTGCCTATCTCGACCAATAAGATTTATCTTAGTGACATGGCCTTGTCATCTACCTAAATATTCAAAGAAAGAGTCTGGGAAAATTCTTATTGTCTCTCGGTTTTGTTCTATGGCCAGTTGTTCATCTACCTCCCTAATATTTCTCAAATTGTACATCAATAATAAGACCTTAATCCAAATTTTCTATTTTATCTACTAGTATAATATTTTCTTTCTCCAGGTTTGTTTCCCTTAAACATTGTAATCTGCATTAGTAAGATTAACATATTTAGGGGCGCCTGGGTGACTCAGTGGGTTAAGCCTTTGCCTTTGGCTCAGGTCATGATCTCAGGGTCCTGGGATCAAGCGCAGCATCCAACTCTGCATAGCAGGGAGCCTGCTTCCCCCCTCCCTCTGCCTGCCTCTCTGCCTACTTGTGATCTCTCTCTCTGTCAAATAAATAAACAAAATCTTTAAAAAAAAAAAAGATTAATGTATTTTCTTTTAAATACTTCAAATGCGTATCACAATTTTAAGTGCTTTAACAGCTCTAATCTTATAAATGTAATAAAACTCAAATTTCCTTAAACACCTTAATACTGCTTAAATAACAAATATATACAGACCATCTCAGAAATATCAACACTTATTTCCAAACTTAACACAAAAGTACTGATAGCATGAGTTTGATTTACTTCACCATTTCTATACTTAAGTCAGAGAAAACTCTAGGCCCAAAAGGCTTCGCTGAATAAGTTCTACCATATATTCAAGGAAGGTATCTGAGGTGCTTTTTTGGTGTTGTTTTTTTAAGATTCTACCTGGAAGTGAGATTATACAGTATTTGTCTTTCTCTGTTTGACTTACTTCACTTAGCGTAATGCCTTCAAGGTCCATCAATATTGTGGCAAATGGCAGGATATCCTTCTTATTAGGACAGCGTATTATTCTACTGCGTGCGTGCGTGCATGTGTGTGTGTGTGCTCGCACGTGCGTGTGTGTGTACAAACACACACACTGCAACTTCTTTTTACCCATTCATCCGCTGATGGACACTTAGATTGCTTCCATGTTTCGGCTTCTGTAAATGATGCTACAATGAACATGAGGGTGCAGATAACTTTTTGAGTTAGTTATTTCATTTCCTTCAGATGAATACCTAGAAGTAGAACTGCTGATCATATGGTAGTTTTAGTTTTTTTTTTTAAAGATTTTTATTTATTTATTAGAGAGCGAGAGACTGAGAATGAGAGGGGAGAAGGTCAGAGGGAGAAGCAGACTCCCCGCAGAGCTGGGAGCCCGACATGGGACTCGATCCCGGGACTCCGGGATCATGACCTGAGCCGAAGGCAGTTGCCCAACCAACTGAGCCACCCAGGCGCCCCGGTAGTTTTAGTTTTAATTTTTTGAGGAACCTCCATACCATTTTCCAGAGTGGCTGGACCAATTTACATTACCATCAATAGTGCATAAGAGTTCCCTTTACGGGCGCCTGGGTGGCTCAGTGGGTTGAGCGACTGCCTTCGGCTCAGGTCATGGTCCTGAAGTCCCGGGATCGAGTCCCACATCGGGCTCCCTGCTCTGAGAGGAGCCTGCTTCTCCCTCTGACCTCTCCCCTTTCATTCTCTCTCCATCTCTGTCACAGTTAAATAAAATAAATCTTTAAAAAAAAAAAAGAGTTCCCTTTACTCTGTAACCTCACTAACACTTGTTATTTCTTGTCTGCCACAGTTACTAAAACTAGCCAATCCTAAGCTGTTACTCTACCCTGTTTTGCCTTTTCTGCAGAAACACCAATAATGGCTTTTGGGCTAAGCTTTTCTCCAGCTCTGCCTCCTGGTCAAAACCTGAAGCTTTCCTCATGGTATGGTATAGCATTTTGTGTCCCCTTCTTTTAGGAAATAGAAGCAAAAAAAATTCTTCCAATGGCATAAACCTCTCCATGTCATTATCCTGCCACCTTCATAAATCAAAAGCCTGTAGGTACAAGTGAGACAATTACAAAATAAAGTAACTAAAAGATTAACGAAATGGAGAAGATTCTGAGGGGAAAAAAAAGGCCAATAGGCTGAGTTTTGACAGATCTTAACCTAACGTTTAAATGCATTCAATCCCATTGGAAGATAAACAGAAATTAGAGAAGGTAAACTTAAATTAGGAACACTAAACCACACAAGAAACCAAAATATGTGAACTTTCCTTTTGATGGCAGCAAAATGAAGAGCTGGGAAAATTTTACGGTGCTTGAAGCCTCAAATTCCCTAACACAGATGTAGAGGTTCTAACAGGGCAGCACAAGCACTTAGACATGCTTTACCTTCTCTATCAGGAAAGGATATAATCTCAAATTAAGCACATGCTTGAGAATGTGAAATAGTACAGTCATTTTGGAAAACAGGCTGGCAATTTCTATCAAAGTTAAACATAGCCTTACCATACAATCCAGCAATCATACTCTTAGGTATTTACTCAATTGAGTTGAAAACTTACATCCATCCAAAAACCTGCATATGAATGCTTAAAGCAGCTTTATTTTATAATTGCTAAATACTGGAATGAATCAAGCTGTCCTTCAATAGGTGAAAGGATCAACAAACTGGTATATTCATCAATGAAGTATTATCCAATAATAAAAAGGCAGTATATTAAGCCACAAAAAGAAATTCTCTAGATTATATTGTTAAGTGAAAAGAAGTCGGTCTGAAAAGGCTACATACTGTATGAATCCAACTAAATGACATTCTGGAAAAGATAAACATATAGGAACAGTAAAAGTATTGGTGGTTGCCAAAGGGGGGGCAGTTGGGGAAAAAGGGATGGAGAAAGGAATGGGTAGAGTACAGGGGGATTTTCAGAGTAGTGAAGCTATTCATTATAATTATGTACTGGTGATAAAAGACATTATACATTTGTCAAAACCGAAAGAATTATATAATACCAAGAATGAACCTTAAGGTAAACTGTGGAACTTTTATAAATGTTGGCTCATTAATTGTAACAAATGTACCACACCAATATAAAATGTTATTAGGGAAAACTGTGGAAGATGTGGTATGAAAGAAATTCTTTGCTCGATTTTTCTATAAATCGAAAACTGCTACAATAATAAATTCTATCAATTAAAAGGGGGAGGAATGACGATTCTATAAACACACACAAAAAAATGGTTCAGATGTTGCCACTCAGAATGAATGATAAATTTCTATTACAACTTCCCTAAAGGCAATACCAGTAGCAATGTTGTCAGGTGGGATTCTTCTTGTAAGATTCATTAGCCAAAAGACTCATGTTTATAATATGACATATTATCAAATATAGAACCAAAAAATATTGATGAAGTGATAATTTAAAGGGCCAACTATAAGAAAATTTGATCTGAAGAGATGGAACAAAAATCTTCCCATGATATATTCCCAAGAAATAGTATAATATTCCCCCCAAAATAGTCAAGACACAGGACATTCTGTTATCCTGAATGTTTAACATCATGCACGTACATGACACTTCCCCCGTCAAGATCTGTCTTTAGTTTCTCTACTACAGGCACCAAAAAGGTGGTATCACATATCCACAGGCAAGCTCTAACTTGGCCATGCTTGGCATACCAGTAAGTTCCTGAGTTAAGACAAAGAACTGCCTGTTGTCAAGTTTATTAACCTCCCACCTGTGTTACCTATTTTTGTTTGATTTCTTACATTCAACCAGAGCTAACAGTTCACTCTCTTTAGTATGTATCCTTCATAACTATCTCTTAGTTTTTGATCCACTGCTCGCTATAACTATCTCTGTTGATTTAAGACCTGACTCCTGACTGGCATATCTATAGAGTTTCCTCGGTCTTTTAAACATTTATTGAGTGCTTCAACTCAGATTCAACATTTACTGAGTTCCTTCAGGTTCATTTCACCCTTACAGCTGCAGCCACTCTAAAGAAGCTATTATTACCTCTATTTTATAGAGAAGCAAACATATTCAGACAATAGGTCACCCGAATCAAATCTAAATCTATCAGTAAAGTCCACTGCTCCTTCTACTCGTCTTTATCTATCAAATTACAACACACTCTGCTAATTAGAATCTAAGGCTTCACTCCACCTCCTGACCTGTTTTTCAAACCCCACCTAAAAACATATCCCCTAGATCCACTGACATCCCCTCCCCAACCCCACCCCTTGATCTTCCAAATCCTACTCTAGTGGATTCTTCTATACCCAGCTCCTTTCTCTATATCCATCTACACCACTACCGTAACATGCCTAGCCCTGGTGCCCTCCAGATTTCAAGAAAAATTCTACCAATAAAATCTTCTTTTTGGGGAAAGGAGAGAAATAAGTCAGGAGCATTGTGGTCTTGTTTCAGCCTGTTATCTTTCCCTTTATAGAATATCAACTATACCAACTATTTGAATGAACTGTAATTAATTACTTAATAGATTCTTTTATGTATTAGGTTATAAAAAACTTGAAACCAGTGACTGCCCTGAGGAAATACTGATAACTGAAGACACTCTCAAAGCCTCAAAGTAAATGAATATCTGCCACATTCATTATTTTTGCAGGGAAAAAAAATATCTTAACAAACTTAACTCTAACCATAAAAAGCAAGTTTAGTGAAATGAGCTTGCTGCTAAAAGTTATTTGAGCACATGTGAAAATTAAAACCAAGATATACTTCTCATGCCATTCTTACACAAACCAGCAAAATTCAAAATCCAAGCCAACTGTTCTTGATTTTTCAATAGCAAAGTTAACAGAGTAGCCTTTACTCTTGTAAGCAAATCCTAACTGTTCACTACAGATACTAAGTTTGTAAATTAACAAGATTTATTCTTCTTAATTTCCCAAGGAGGTGGGAATAATGTTTAGGATCACAAGCTTTGAGTGTGATTTTGAGACTAAAACTCACTTTGTTTCATCTGCAAAATAGGGACAGGTATGTATCTACCTCATAGGATTACTGAAAGAGTAAGATCATGAGGTTCCTAGCACAATGTTTTTTACACAGTGAGTACTCAAAATGTGCCTTCTTCTCATTATTATTTATGCCCTTAGTCTTTATTTCCTCACCTGTAATATTAACATCTCTATAGGGCAGTTGTAAGAATTAAACACACTGCTTGGTGCATCACAGATATTTATGAAAGCCCATCATTCCCATCCTATCAGCATTACTGGGGTGATCAGGAGCCAAACCACTACAAAACTACTTTTATAAAGCCCTGGGCTGGAGAAAAAATATACCAGCTCTCAGGAATTACATAGTTGATTTTGGGAGGGGGAGTCTGGTGAGGAGAGAAAAGTATAAAGAAAAAGAAGACACAGTTTTATTACTGGATAATGTAGATAGTCACTTAATCACATAATTCAGTCATAATTTTATAATGATTTGAAGTAATGATTAATTTTAATCATTAAAGTGCAAAGTTAAACTTAAAAACCAATCAGGGACTAATACATTGTCTAAAGTAAATAAAAAACAACTTTAGTGGCAACTAAAGATACACACAAGAAATGTAAACATTAATTAGTGACATTTTAGAAGCAACTTCAAAAACAGTCTCATTATTTCATTGTTTTATAAAACCAAAACAACATTTTGAACTGGAGTTTAAAAGATGAATTAACAGGAATCCACTATTGTGAAGTTTCATTCTATTCTAAAAAATTTGAAAAAAATAATAAAATAAATTAAAAAATACAAAATTTGCATTCTTCTGAAATAAATACATGTGTATGAGACATAAAGAAATAAAAATGTCAGTTTCCTTACCTGTTGTGTTCCATCTGCACTTACAATAGGGGCAGACAGAAGAGAAATATCACTACTTAAAATCTGAGCTGTATCCAGTAGTGGTGGATGTTCTGCCATTATCAATAAGACATTAATATACTGGATAATCTTCCAATTCTGAAAAACAAAAATATATAGCCATCTGTGTGTACATCCTTAAAAATATATTAAAATATAATACCTTCAAGATTTGTCTCATTCTTTAACCTGAAATGATATTCTTGTGAAAGGAAATTTTACAATAACCAAATGATTAAAAGCATATACATTTAGAAATCCTTAACTGAAGACATAGTGTTACTTATATTAAAAGTAAAAGACTTGATGTAAGCAAATTATGGCATATCTACCATATACTATATCAATCAATAAAATGTCAGCTAATTACAAGAAAAGCTGAACATAACTGAACTCAATCATAAATTTTACCAAATTCGTACTAAAAAGCAATATTACAGACATTTTTGATGCATGTAGGATTCTGAAATTCAGCAGTGTCAAGATGTTTAATTTCTGTAAGATATTAAATTCATGCTATTTATTTTGAAGTCTTGAATCTTTGCAGAAACTCTCATACAGGCTGATTTAACCTAAAAACAAATTTCTATTTAGATATATAAAAACTGCTATAAGATTTTTTAAAAAATCCAATAGTTATCTACCTTGAGATTTTATACTGAAGACCACAGTATGCAATATTTTATATTGAACTACTTCATAACAATGCATGTCATTAAACACATTACATATTATAATTACATGTACATATAATATACATATATACTGTTTTTAATATATATGCATATATATTATACATATATAAACACATGATATATACACACATATAAAGTGGCGAATCTAACTTCTGGCTTAATCTGTATTGCTATATTTCTTAAAGTCTGATAAAATCAGTGAGAAAAAAGTAAAAAAAAAAATCAGTGAGTAAATCATGTCCAATAATTTCACTCTGTGAATATGTAAAAGTTGTAAGACAGGAAAGAGTCAATGCATTATTTTCTCTCTTGCATGTCAAACAAACATTTAGGGAAGCTAACAGGAGTAACCAGAGAAAGTTTACAGATAATTCACTTTGTAAAATTAGACAATTAAAAAAAATAACAACCATCGAGTGCTTTTTATTTTGTCATTATATTGTTTGTAATATTTATGTAATGTCTTTAGCTGAAACTGCAAACCACCATTATTACCTGAATTTTAGAAAGCAATGCTGAAGATACAACCATTGTTTTGTTTCAAGAGATGAACTGGAAGCTTACAAATACAAACACAAATTTCTTCTGAACCTCTAGTTAATTCCAAGAGCAGTATTATTATAAATTGGATCTTAAGCCACATGCTCTGTTTTATCATTCCACTTAAGGCATTCTCTAATTTTATTCTTTTAAAATCAGAAGTTTCATTTATGAATTGCTTCCTTGCATCGATATATCCACCACACATATGCAAAGGTTTTATTTAAGCTTGCAAATTAAAAACTACAGCCATGTAACTAAAACGATGCATTTGGAAACTTAAAAATTCCTTTACTCCTGTGTAGAGAACACTGTCAGCTTCTCCTTTCAATTTCTTCTTCTAATTGTTATTTCTACTTCCTATATTTTCATCTTGTAACTACAGACACCCACTTATTTTAAGTTATGTATCTACTTGTTTTTAATAGTGTAATATTTGATATATATGCAAAAGAGGGGAGGAATGACTTGCATTTGCAAATTTTCATGGAATATCACCACCCCCATGGCTCATTTCAAGCTACTGTGGTTTAAAAACTGACCTGAAAATTACTGATTTGTAACAATCATCATTGTATACAAGATGGTTCCATCACATCACTGTTTGTATCTAAAATCTACATATCAATATTTAATATTTGTAGAGCAATAATATAACAAAATATTAACATTTGGGAAATCTGGGTGAAGAAAAGCTAAATATCTCTATACAACTCTCGCAACTTTTAAGTCTGAAATTTTAATTAGTGTTAAATTAGATAATATTAAAAAAAACTAACACTAGGTAGAATGCAAACCTGAATATAAAAGGTAAAACAAAAAAGCTTCTAAAAAATAATACACAAGAATATCTTCATAACCAAGAGACAGAGTTTTTTTATTTTTAAAGATTTTATTTATTTGTCAGAGAGAGAGAGAGCACGAGCAGGCAGAGTGGCAGGCAGAGGCAGAAGGAGAAGCAGGCTCCCTGACGAGCAACGAGCCCCATGTGGGACTCAATCCCAGGACCCCAGGATCATGACCTGAGCCGAAGGCAGCCGCTTAACCAACTGAGCCACCCAGGCATCCCAAGAAAGAGTTTTTAGACAGGGTACAAATTACATTTCTTAAATCATAAAGAAAACTGAATACTGAGCTTCATTAAAATTAAGAACTACTATTCATTAAGAAACATCTTTAAGAAAATGAAAAGGAAATCCACACAATGAAAGACTCTATTTTCAACATATATAACTGAAAAACAGCACATATTTCACATTTATACAGGCCTCCTAAAATTGATTTTAAAAAAATAGAAAAATGCCAAAAGACTTGAATATGCTCTTCACAAAAGTGGAAATTCAAGAGATCAATAAACATATAAAAAGATTCTCAAATTCATTAACTACTAGGAAAAAGCCAATTATTATAAAAACGAAAAAGACTGACAATATCAAGCATCAAGGAGGCTATGAGCAACTGGCACGCTCAAATGGAACGAGTGTGGAAATTCATAAAATCACTTTGGAAACTACTTTGATATATTTACCAAAGTTGAAGATATATTCTTTGATCCAGTTATGGTCCAGTTATTAGACTCCTTGTCTACCAAAAAGAAATGCATGCACACATGCACCAAAAAAAGTACATGAAGGTGTACATAGCAGCACTACTCTTTCTAGTCCTAAACTGTAAACTTAAATGTCCCTGGGTAGTAAATGGTAAATTTTATCTAATTCATCCAATGGGCTACTATACAGCAATAAAAATTAACAAACTAGTGAACAGGAAACAACACAGATAAATTTCAAAAATACAATGTGAGTGAAAAACAGACAAAATACATACAGCACAACTTTATCTATAGAAAGTTCAAAATAGAATAAAAACCAATCTATGGTGTTAAAAGTTAGGATAGGTGACTGCCTTTGAAGAAAGACGGGAACCTGGAGGGGCCTGAGGCAGTTTCTGAAGTGCTAGTACAGTTCTATGTCTTGACTTGGGAGGCTGTTATGTGATAATTACCCCTTTTACCACATAATTATGTGAAAATGCCATTACGAATTGAGCTGTATATTGATATGTACATACTTCGGTGTCTACTTCAAGAAAATTATTTTTAGAAGTTAACATGGCCACATGGTCATGGCCACACGGTTCATGCAGAAAAAGCATTTGACAAGATCCAACATCCTTTGATGATAAAAACCCTCAACAAATTAGGAATAGGAGGAAACTACCTCAACATAATAAAGGCCATACATGAAAAGCCCACAGCTAACATCATGCTCAGTGGTAAAAGACTATCAGCTTTTCCCCTAAGACTGGGAACAAAGCAAGGATGCTGACTCTAACCACAACCATTCACAGTATTGGACATAGTACTGAAAATCCTAGCCAGAGCCATTAGGCATGAAAAACAAATAAAAGACATCCAAATTGGAAAGGAAGAAGTAAAACCATCTCTGTTCACACATGACATGATCCTGTATGTAGAAAAAACTAAAGAGTCCATTAAAAAGCTGTTAGAGGGGCACCTGGGTGGCACAGCGGGTTAAGCCTCTACCTTCGGCTCAGGTCATGATCTCAGGGTCCTGGGATTGAGTCCCATATCGGGCTCTCTGCTCGGTGGGGAGCCTGCTTCCTCCTCTCTCTCTACCTGCCCATCTGCCACTTTCTCTCTGTCAAATAAATAAAATCTTAAAAAAAAAAAAAAAGCTGTTAGAACTAGTAAATTCAGTAAAAGTGCATGGCAGGAAACGAACACGGAAAAATTCTATATATTGACAATGAACAATCTAAAAAAAGAAATTAAGAAAATAATTCCACTTAAAGTAGCACCAAAAAGAATAAAATACTAAGGAATAAATTTAACCCCCAAAGTGGAAAATTTATATACTGAAAACTATAAAATATTGCTAATAGAAATTTAAAAAGACACAAATAAATGGAAAGATCCTGTGTTCATAGATTAGAAGATTTACTATTGTTAAGAAGTCAAGACTTTCCAATGCAATCCACAGTATCAATGCAATCCCTATCAAAATCTCAATGGCATTTTTTTTTTTGCAGAAATTGAAAAATTCATTCTAAAATTTCCACAGAATCTCAAGGGATCCCAAATAGCTAAAACAATTTTGAAAAAGAACAAAGTTAGAAGACTTAAACTTCCTGATTTAAAAAAATATTACAAAGCAACAATAATCAAAACTGTGGTATTGGTATAACAACAAATACAACAATGGAAAAGAATAGAGAACCCAGAAATAAACTTTCACATGTCTACTCAAATGGGATCTTCGACAAGGGTGTCAACACCATTTAATGAGGAAAGTACAGTTTGTTTAACAAATGGTGATAGGAAAACTGCATATCCACATGCAAAATAATGAACTTGGATTCTTTTATCCTTTACAAAAATTAACTCAAAATGGATTAAACACCTAAGTGTAAGATCCAAAACTATACAGCTCCAAGAAAACAGGGGAAAAGATTGGACTTAGCAATGATTTCTTAGATATGGCTCCTAAAGCAAAGACCACAAAAGCAAAAGGAGACATATGGGATTACATCAAACTTGAAAATTTCAGTACATCAGAGTACACATTCAATGGAGTGAAACTGCAACCTACAGAATGGGAAAAAATATTTGCAAACTTAGCTCTGGCTGCTACAAAATACCACACACTGGGTGCCTTAACCAACAGACATTTATTTCTGACAGTTCTCAAGGCTGGGAAGCCCAAGATCTGGGTGCAAAGGGCTGCCTTCTTGCCTTATCTTCTCATGGCCAAAAGGAGAAGGAGTTTGGGTCTCTCTTACTCTTCCTAAATTATAAGGGCACTAATCCCATCATGGGGTAGGTTCTACCCTCATCTAAGCCTAATTACCCCCCCAAAGGCCCCACCTCTTAATGCCATCACATTTGGGGGGTAGGGCTTCAACATGAATTTTGGAAGGATACAAACACCAAGTCCATACATTCTGCCTCTGGCCCACCAAAATCTCTGTGTCTTTTTTGCATGCAAAATACATTCATTCCATCCCAACAGTCACAAAAGTCTTAACTTGTTTCAACATAAACTTTAAAATCTCATCCAAGTAAGATTTGTTTGAAATTCAAAGTACAATTCATCCTGAAGCAAATTCCTCTACAGCTGTAATCTGTAGAACCAGGTAAAGTTACATGCTTCCAAAATACAATGTGTTTCCAAAATACAATGAATGATGAGACAGGCACAGGATATATATTCCATTCCAATCGAATATATATGTTACTTAGGGTAACATATCCTAAGCAAGTTCAACACCTAGCAAGGCAAATTTCTTAAGGTTCAAGAACAATCTCTTTGGTTTCATGCTCTGCCCTCCAGACCCAATGGGGTGGTAGCATCATGCCCACATACATTCATACAGCTTGGTGGAGCCCTGCCCATGTGGCTCTACTGAACAGAGGTCCCATCCTTTGAAACTGAGAGGAGCACCCCTGACTCTCAGGCCTCTATACTCTGGACCTGTGTTGGGAGTAGTAGCCCTGATGACAGGAGTCACCTTTGGGGTTCTCCTTCCCTTTTCCTGAAGGACAACACATGTTCAGAGCCTGCCTTCATTTCCTTCCATTTTCTGTTTCCTTTAATCCTAGCCAGCATTATTTCACAGGTATAATTCCAACTCTCTTCCTGGCTCCTGCTGAGATGCTGATTAGGTACATGGTTCACACCCACACTAAAATCCTTATCAATTGGCTAGTCAAACATACTCTTGGTATTCTCTCTGGAGCAGGCTTTCTCATTTTTTGCAGTCTGGATAGACTGAACATTTTCCAAATCTTTAAATTCGAGTCTCTTTTTGCTTAACAAATCTTTCTTCATTTCTCTCCTCTCACATTTTATTATAAGCACATTTCTCTCCTCTCACATTTATTATGAGAAGGAACGAAGCTACTCCTTCAACACTTTGCTTTAGAAACATCCTTAGCTAGGGGCGCCTGGGTGGCTCAGTGGGTTAAAGCCTCTGCCTTCGGCTCAGGTCATGATCTCAGGGTTCTGGGACCGAGCCCCACGTGGGGCTCTCTGCTTAGCGGGAAGCTTGCTTCCCACCCCCACCCCCCCTGCCTGCCCCTCTGCCTACTTGTGATCTCTTGATCTCTGTCCAAAAAAAAAAAAAAAATCTTTAAAAAAAAAATCCTCAGCTAAATATCCACTTTTATCACTTTCAAGTTTTACCTTCCATAAAACATTAAAACATGAACACAATTCGGCCAAATCCTTTGCTCTTTTATAAAAAGGATCACCTTTTTTCTACTGTCCAATAACAATGTTTCTTGTTCCCATCTGAGACCTCATCAGAACGGCCTTTATCATCCATATTTCTACCAATATTCTATTCATGATTATTTATGTATTGTCTAAGAAGATGGAGGTTTTATCTCTAGTTCTCTTCTTTCCTTTCTGAGCTCTCACCAGTTGCCATTAGTAGTCCCTTAAAAGTAATCTTGGCTTTTTCCAGTATGCACTTCAAAACTTTTCCAGCCTCTACCCATTACCCAGTTCCAAAGCTACTTCACATTTTTAGATATTACAGTAGTACCTCACTTATTAATACAGTCTCCGTCAGTTTAGACTACGAGAAGAAACAACATACATTTATTTCTCACAGTTCTGGAGGCTGGTAAATCCAAGACCAAGGTGCCAGCATGGCCAGGTTCTTTATAAGGTTCCTCTTCCTGGCCAGCAGATGGCTATCTTCTTGCTGTATTCCCACATGGCCAACAGAGAGAAAGCTCTGGTCTCTTCCTCTTCTTTTAAGTGCACTAATCCATAGTGGGGGGGGGGGGGTCCATCTCATGACCTCATAAATCCTCAACAACTTCCAAAGGTCCACCTCCAAACATGATCACATTAGGGGTTAGGGTTTCAGTCTTTTGTCCATAACACTATTAGATTTAGATACAGTGCTGTACTTTCTTATTCAGTCACTCCCATAATTCTGAATCTATATTAGTTTCTTTACTCAAATATTCTACCAGGTTTTCTTACTCAAACTCTTCATTCATATCCATCCATTCTACTTAAATTTGTTTTATTCTAAGGATGTTGCTGTTAGGACAATAGCCTAGACATAATAATGAGCTACACCTAGGGTTTAAAACTTCAGCTCTAGTTGTTTAAAACATATATGGGAAAATGCATAGTAGGATCATACACGGATTACAGCTATAGTCTAATTGAGGTATCCACAGGAGAAATATGTACATTTAGATTAGAAGTCCAGTGTCTTTTCCTGGCCTTTTGATTTGTCTAAATCAATGAAACTTAATTATAGGATTCTAAAACCATATCTAAAATCTATTATATACTCCAAAGAGTTTTAGTACCATATTTAAAATCCAGAATTTAGGAGTACTTGAAAGTATGCATATGAAAAAACATTAAGTAAAAATATTACAGTAGCAACTATATTAAGATGATGTAATTACAGTATTTTTTCTCTAATTCCCTAATATTTTTGTAATGTGGAGATTTCATCAAAATTTAATCAAAATTTCAATTTAAAAATAAAGTCAGCTTGAAATGCCCTAGGCAACTATAGTCATATTCAGCTTATCGACCATCTAAATTAACTTTCTTTTTTTTTTTCTCCCCAAATTTGTTTATTTTAATCTTTCAGTGTTACAAGATTGATTGTTCATGCACCACACCCAGTGCTCCATGCAGTACGTGTCCCTCTCGATACCCACCACCAGGCTCACCCCCCCATCCCCTCCCCTCCCAAACCCTCAGTTTGTTGCTCAGAGTCCACAGTCTCTCCTGGTTCATCACCCTCTCCGATTTCCCCCCATTTACCCCTCCCCTCCTCCTCACGATGCCCTCCATGATTTTCTTTATACTCCACACGTAAGTGAGACCATAAGATAATTGCCTCTCTCTGCTTGACTTATTTCACTCCGCATAATCTCTTCTAGTCCTGTCCATGTTGATAAAAAAGTTGGATATTCATCCTTTCTGATGGAGGCATA
>CM052810.1:52275705-52436976 GCA_028533885.1 Nasua narica | reverse complement strand
GGATCTCTTACTTCTCCGCCATCTTGCCCCCCCATCGACCATCTAAATGAACTTTCAATAAATTTTGCTTGAACTTAGACTTTATCCAAATTAATATTCATCTTACAAATTGATATCTAACATGTATTTTTCCAAATTAGACCTCTATTTCATTTTTTTTAATTTTGGATTTTTTTTTCTAAATTTGACTATATTAAAAAAAAGCACTTTAATTCACCTGCAGTGGAATTTCCTGAGATGAAAGTCATGAGAATCACTCTGTGAAATCGTCCTATCATTTCTTATCAGAAACTTAAATATTTCACAGATTTTACTTAACAATGAGATGTTATTTTGTATTTTTCCCAAGAGTAATTCTTTCGACCAACCCATGTTAACTGTACTCCAGAAAAATGGCCCTTAAAAATAGGTTATTGGCTAAATTTAACTTTGGTTCACCTAAATTTCTATGTCTTAATGTGAACTTTCATTAAGACATAAAGGACAACTGTATTTTTTTAGTTATAAAAGAAATGTACATTCATACAGAAAGAGGGAGAAAGAATACTAAAGAAAGATAGCACTATCAATGATTTTAAATGACTGATATCAAATAGGAAAAATAATTCTTGATTATTCAAAAGATCTATGATTAATTCAGGCTTCTGGCTCACTTTTTCATTTTTCTGGTTATTAAAAGTACGAAAGGAACACTGGTGTAATATTTGGCACAAAAAAAGATTGCAACTAAGAGTATTATGTTAAAAAAAAAAATAGAAGTAGTCCTCAACTTAAAAACAGGCTGCCTTCGAACATTGCATTTAGAAGTGAGAAATACTTGGGAAGGTATTTTCCCATAGAAACATGTAATATGTAGTGGTCAGATTCTCAGGTCATGCTACAAATGTTCAATTTAACCTCTAAATATACCTTTCTCAAGTATTTTTATTTGTGGAAAATTTCAAACATACACCAAAGCAAACATAATAGTATGATGAACTCCCATGTCCTCATCACCCAGCTTCAACCATTTCAACTCATGGCCAGCCTGGTTTCATCAATACCATCACCCACTTCTTCCTGTCTTATACTATTTGGAAGTACATTATATAATTTCATCTGTAAATATTTCAGGATGTATCTCTGAAAAACAAGGACTCCCCCCTTTTTTTTAACATAATTACAAAACCACCACCCTACATAAAAATCAGTAATTCCTTAAATTAAATATCCAGTGTTCAAATTTCAAATCAACTCATTTTGACTGAAATTTGTTTGAATCAGGAATCCTATTAAATGTAAATATTACTAATGGGTTTATTTTCATGTCTTTTACAAGCTCTTTTAATCTAACTTCTTTCCATTTGACTATGATTTCTATAATACAATGTTTTAAAAATCAATAATTGGTATCTGTCCTTAAAGGTGACAATAACTAGATTATATAGATATAAATGATGAAGCTTTTTATTCTGATATTTTAAAAGTCCTATCACTATATGTCATTCTAAACTTTTTTAAGGTTTTTTTTAAATTTAATTTTTTTTTTTTTTTATTTGACAGAAAGAGATCACAAGCAGGCAGGCAGACAGGCAGAGGGAGGGGGGAAGCAAGCTCCCTGCTGAGCAGACAGCCCAATGCGGGGCTCGATTCCAGGACCCCAAGACCATGACCCGAGCCAAATGCAGAGGCCCAACCCACTGAGCCACCCAGATGCCCCACTGTATGTCATTCTAAAAGGTTATAACTACACTCCATTTTTTGAAAGGAGTCTGTATATTAACATTTTCTTTCCTGGTATTTGAGCCCCATATCTCTTAATAGTTTCTGTATATCTCTAGTAAAGAAATAACTTCTCTTTCTTTAGAAGAATCTACAATGTTATGCATAGTGAGCGAAAAAATACTGTAACACTTGGTTAAATAGAGAAATGAAAATACTGAGACAAATAGTTTTACTGAGTAAGCATTTTGACTGTGCAGCTGTGTCCTCAATAAGAAAAATTTAGGAGATGTATTCAGTTCTGTCCATTACATAGATGGCATAACTTACAAACCAAAGCCTGTCTCTCCATCTCTGCCATCATTACCTTAGTCCCAACTTCCAACTCTTTTTACTCAGAAGATTCCAAAGGCTTTACGACAGACTGTATTTTCCAAAGATGGCCTTAAGATCTCCTATCCCACATGCTCTTCTAGAACCTGGGTGCTTATTCATCAAGAGAGGCAAACTATTTCCCCTTCCCTTGAATCTGTGCAGTTTTGTGAGTTGCTTATAAGTAACAGAATGCTGTGAAAGTAACTCTATGTGACTTCCAACGCTGAATCAAAAAGTGTGATTCAGCTACCACCTGTTTGCTAAGACCCACCATATACTTTTGGAGCCCTGAGCCACCATGTTAAAAGTCAAACTACCTGCAGGCAGCCACGCTGCAAGAAAGTAGAGCCATATGGAGCAGCCATACATAGGTGCTCTACTGGGCAGTGCTAGTCTTCTATTCCAGGGATTAGCCATTTGAGTGAATAAGCTTTCACGTGATCCCTGTCCCACATCATCAATACACTGACAACACCTGCAGCTGTCCAATCTTGAGGCCCCAGGCATCATAAAACATAAATAAGCTATCCTTGCTGTACCCTTTCTGTATTCCGGATCCACAGGATCCATGAATATATCAGCACGGTTGTTTTAAGTGACTGTGTTTGAAGCAAATTGGTTATGCAGCAATAGTAACTCAAACAGCCTCATAACAGGATGCAATGGATTGCATTTTGGGTCCCCTCAAAATTTGAAAAAAAAAAAAAAAAAGGCTCAACCAATGAAGGTAATCTATAGAACTTTAGTGAGATCATATTTTAATACTCAATTTTAAGATGACTAGAAAAATCTCAAATAGCCCATTTCTAAGATGAATATAGCATCAATATATTGAAACAATGTCTTCTATATCTACCTATAATTATTGTTAAGATATTAAAATTTCATTACCACCCACCATTATTTTGTCTAAAAGCATATGAGGGCATCTTTCATTCTCTTGCACAAAAAGTTTTAAAGAAGTAAAGTGAGCATTTTATATTTTATTATGAAAATTTCCAAATCCATAGGAAAACTGAAATAATTAAATCATGATCATGTACTTGCTATGTAGGTTCTAAAATTAACAATTTTCTTTATTACATGCATTCTTCTACCCATTTTTTCTAAAAAATGCATTTCGAAGTTGTAGATACTACTATATTCACCCCCAAACACATCAGCCATGTTTTAGTAACTACTATTCAAGATACTTAGCTATTGAAAGCTACATTTGCATACGATGAAATACACAAATCTTAAGAATGCCACTGTGTGAGACATCTTGAAACAAATTCTACCACTACCAGTATCTAAGCATCTAAAATTCCACTCTTCATCTCATTCCTTTAAAATTCCACTCCTAATCCCATTCCTCTAAGACCCTGGTTTTCAAACTTTGGCATGTATCAGAGTCATCAGCAGGGTTTTATTAAACAGGTTGTTGGGCCTCACACCTAGTTTCTGATTCAACAGGTGTGGAGTAAGACCCCCAAATTCACATTCTAGTAAATTCCCGGGTTAACCTAATGCTGCTAGTCCCCAAACCATACTGATCTAAGATTAATTTTTACTTAACATATTTTTTTGTTTTTTTATTTATTTAAGTAATCTCGAAAAAAGACCTCAAGATCAAGAGTGGCATGCTCCTCTGACTGAACAAGCCAGGTGCCTCACTAATTTTTACATAAGTATTAACTGATAATGAAGATATCAAACTGTTAACATTAAGGTTTATTTCATTCTTTAAGGTCTCATCCCAGATGTTAATACATCTGGGATGTATTTCATATTCTTTTTTTTTTTTTGTGAGAGAGAGAGGTCAGAGGGTCAGAGAGAGAAGCAGACTCCCTGCAGAGCAGGGAGCCCGATGTGGGACTCGATCCCGGGACTCCAGGATCATGACCTGAGCTGAAGGTAGTCGGTTAACCAACTGAGCCACCCAGGCGCCCCAGTATTTCATATTCTTAAACTAGAAACAGATTAAAATAATTTCCTTGAGGAGAAGAAAATATTTGTAAAGTAAGCAAGTTTAACAAGGACTTTGAAATTGCCTTTGGATAGTTCAGCCAAATCAATATACTAGGAGCCAAATCAGTTTTCCTCTCAGATTGAAACTGCTATTTCCCATAGGTTAAACAAAAAAAGAAATTTTCAAATATTCTTGGGAAATAGGAGAGTAACGGTCAAATGTACTAAACAAATAGACATCAACCACATAGTGTGCCAACTAGATTTTTAAAATAACTTTATTACCTCAAGATAATGAACCTATCCATCACTCTCCAAATTTTCCTATTTGTAATCCTGCCTTTGAATTTCCATATGAATAATGATGTTCAACAATTGCTTATTTGCCATTTATATAGCTTTTTGGTTAAGAAGCTGTTCAATACTTTTGCCCATTTTGTTACTCAGTTTATTATTGTTTTTATAATGCTTTGTATATTTTGGTTATCAGTCCTTTGTCAGGTAAGTGATTCGAAGACTTTTCTTCCAATCTGTAGCTTGTCTTTATATTCCCTCACCAATGTCTTTTGAAGAACATGAGTTTTAACTAGGAAGTCCAATTTAATGTTTTGATTTATGGATGGTGATTTTGGTGTTGTACCTAAGAGATCTTTGCCTAATCCAAGATTACTAAGATTTTCTCCTATGTTTTCTTCATGAAATTTTATAGTTTTAAGTTTTATATTGTTTGTTCTATCCATTATGGAGGGGTACTGGAATCTCCACTAAACCTTCCATTTGTACATTTTTTTTTTGCAGTTTCATCATATAATTTAAAGCTCTTTTGTTACACACATAAAAATTTAGGATTCTGTCCTCCTGATGATTTAATCCCTTTATTATTATGAAATGACCCTTTTTATCCCTGGTAACAAGAGTCTTTGCTCTGAAATCTAACGTCTTTTTTTTTTTTTTTTTTTACAGAGAGAGACACAGTGAGGAGGGAACACAAGCAGGGGCAGTGGGATGGGGAGAAGTAGGCTTCCCACTGAGCCTGATGTGGGCCTTGTTCCCAGGACCCTGGGATCATGACCGGGGCCGAAGACAGATGCTTAATGACTGAGCCACCCAGGTGCCCCTGAAATCTAACTTCTAATATAGTAACCCCAGCTTTCTTTTGTAAAGTCTCAACATGCCATATCATTTGCACCCTTTTACTTTTAACTTATGTATTTTATATTTAAAGTAGATTTCCTATAGGTATGATATATCTGGGTCTTGATTTTAAAAAAATCTAATCTACTGATCTCTATCTTTTAAATATAGTGTTTAGGCCATTCATATGTAATATGATTATCAATCTGGTTGGGTTTAAATGTACTATCTCGTTTTTTATTTGTTCCTTGTGTTATTTCCCTTTTCTTCTTTATCTGCTTTATTTAAATTATTGTTATATCATTTATCTCCCTTGCTGGCCTATACTCTACTATTGTTTGCCCCTTTAGTGATTGCTTCAGGCTTTATACTCTACTATTGTTTGTTACTCTACTCTACTATTAGAGTAGTATAGTAGAGTTACTAAACTATTGTTTGCTACTTTAGTGGTTGCTTCAAGGCTTTTAATATGCATCTCTAACTTATACACTCGGGGCGCCTGGGTGGCTCAGTGGGTTAGGGCATCTGCCTTCAGTTCGGGTCATGATCTCAGGGTCCTGGGATCAAACCCTGCATTGGGGGGGGGGGTCTCTGCTCAGCAGGGAGCCTGCTTACCCCCCTCTCTCTGCCTGCCTCTCTGCCTACTTGTGATCTCTCTCTCTCTGTCAAATAAAAAAAAAATTAACTTATTATACACTAACCTCAAGTAACATACTAATTCATGTTTAAGTATCAGACCCTGGCAACAACATACCTGCAATTTCTCCCCTTCTGAGCTTTACGCTATTGTTATCATATATTTCACTTTTACATGTTTTAAAGCTTACAATCATTATCATTTTTATAATTGTCCTTTAAAAATTCTTAATTTTTTAAAAATCATATATATTTACCCAATAGCTACCATTTCCAGTGCTCTTCCTTCCTTCCTGGAGGTCCAGGTATCCTTATGGTTTAATTTTCCTTCTGATTAAAGGACTCCATTTAACATGTCTTTTAGTATGGGACTTAAAATAATTTCTTTCATCTTCTGTATGTTTGAAAAATCTTTATTTTGCCTGTTTTTGAAAGATATTTTTGCTTGATAAAGAGTTCTAGGTGATGATTTTTTTCTTTTAGTGTTTTAAAGATATTGCTACACTATCTTCTACCTTACATAGTTTCTGATGAGAAATATGTTGTTACCCTTACCTTTGTTCTGTTTTTCTTTGGCTGCTTTTAAGATTTCTTTTCTCTTTGTCACTTGTTTTAAGTGAATTGACTATTACGTTCCTTGATGCCATTTTGTTCATTTTCCGTACATGGTGTTTCTTGGTTTACAGCTTTTATTAAATTTGGAAAAATTTCGGTGCTTATTTTTTTCAGTTCATCTTCTAAACAATTCTCATTTCTGTGTATCTCATTTTGATCCTTCCTTCCTCTTTTTTTTTTTTTTTAAATGGAGGCTCCACACCCAGCACGGAGCCCACAGGGCTTGAACTCACAACCCTGAGATTAACACATGAACTGAGATCAAAAGTCAAGACGCTTAACCAACTGAGCCACCCAGGTGCCCCTCATTTTGGATAAGTTCTATTGCTACGTCTTCATCTTTTCTTTGGCAACGTATAGCATGCCATTAATCTCATCCTAGGTGTCTTATCTCTGACACCATAATTTTAGTCTAGAAGATCCCTCCATTTAACATGCTCAATTTTACCTCTACTTTCCCCAACCATCAAATACAGTCATAACTGTTTTAATGTTCTTGGTCACTAATTCACCATCAATGTCATTTTGGAGTCAGTTTTAAGTCAATGATTTTTCTCCTGTATTACCTGCTTCTTCACAGGCTTAATAGTTTTGATTGAATGTCAGATATAAATTTTACCTTGTTGACTCCTGGATATTTTTGCATTCCTAGAAGTATTTTTGAGTTTTGTTCTGAGATGTGGTTAAGTGGCTTGGGTTGTGTTTTAAGCAACAACAGAACTGTGTTTTTATATAGACAGGAACAGAGCTGCATTTAGTCTAGGGTTAATTTTTTCCCACTACTGAGCCAAGATCCTTCAGAGTACTCTACTAAATACCCAGTGAATTATGAGGCATTCTACTCTAGCTTTTAGAAAGCAGCACTATTTCTGGCCCCTGTATGAGCCTTTTAGGTGGTTCTTTTTCTAATCCTGAGTAGTTTCGTTACATGTATGCATTTACCAGTACTCTGCTAAATGATCAAAGGGGACCCTCTCCAGATCTTTGAGGTCCTCTTTCTGTGTAGATTTCTGCTCTCTGGTACTCTGTTCTGCATAGTCTCGTCTCCTAGCACTGCAAGCTCCATCAACTCAGAGAGTCAGCTGTTACCCACTGGGATTCCCCTGTGCCATGCCCTGGAAACTTTCTCCAGGCAATAATCAGAGCCAACGATAGGGCTTGCCTTCTTTACCCCTTTACATTGCCTGATATCTAACATCTTAAGTGCCACTCTTTCATTTTTTTTCTAGTTTTTTAAGTTGTTTCAGGCAGAAGAATAAATTCAGTCCCTTTCACTTTTGACAGGGAACCAAATTCACTCCTCTTTTTTAAAAATTTTAATCCAATTAGCCAACATACAGTACATTACTGTATTCACTACAGTAGTAAATTTACAATAGTAAATTCACTACTCTTATTTTTCTTTTCCTTTTTTTTTTTTTTTTGACAGCGTGAGCTCATGCACTTGAGGGAGGGAGAGGGGCAGAGGGAGAGAGAAGATTCCAAAGATTCCAAGCAGGCTCTATGCCCAGCTCAGAACCTGATGTGGGGCTCCATCTCACAACCCTGAGATCATGACCTGAGCTGAAATCAAAAGTTGGATGCTTAAATGACTGAGCCACCCAGATGCCCCACACTACTCTTAATTTTTAATGTACCCAGTGGACATTAGAAAGGTGAATGAGTTTATTACAAATAGAAAACAAATGACCATGCTTTAAAAGCATGATTTTTTAAAAGTATGGTCCAGGATTCACCAATAGCAGTGTGCTCTTGATATGTTCTGAACTAAAAGAAAAATAAATGTTCTTTTTACAGATGCTTTGGACAAATGACACACAATTTTTTAGATTTTATTTCTGTGTAAGACTAAGTGTTACTGGCCACCTGCAGAATGAGCTCTTATTAATACAATTTGTTAATAGAATGTATAAAGTAAAATTAATACATTTCAAAAGATTACTTGGGCCTCTAATTCACTACTAAGACATTCAGCTGCCATGCAATAATACAGTTAGGATTCCCACAATCTGCAGAAGCATACTTTGGTATCTGTTTATCTGTCATCAGTGCCTCTTCAATTGCCCTGGTTTTTGCAGTGCCTTCAATCAGTCACAGTTCTCAAGACCAAGAGCTTCATTTATAAATTACTATATGTTTAGCTTTATTATTCCCATATTCAATTTAGTTTTTGGAGAAGGTTAATTAACCCAATAGTGTACAATGATGCACATATACATTAGTGGTATTTTTGGCTTGTAACTTTAACCTTGTGGTTTAAGTAAGTATATTTATAAACCTTCCAATTTGGCTTATATGGTAACATTTTATCAGTGATCTGCTATTTACAAATTTATGTTAATGAAGTAACTTAACAACATATTTTTCATGCCAAGTGTAATAACCTATTTTTATAAATGGGGCAGTTGTTTATAGGGCATTTTTCTATAATATATTGAACCATATGAAATTGTCATTTCTAAGGTAAAAATATTAAAATAACATGATTTCATATGGTTTAACCTAATAGAAGCAAATACATTATCTTGTATATAAAATATATTTCCTTATAAGATAGGTGGCAATTTATACAGATCATTAGCAACAAATTTACCATAACTTATTTTCTAATTCCTTGTCCACTAGAAAAGTGGAAGAAGTAAAATGTGTTGGATGGCTGGGTCTCAGTTCATATAAATGAACAGAGGTTTAAAAAAAGAAGGAGGAGTTGATAGCCACTACCATTACTCTCCAATGCCAGACACACTAACTTAATTTAATTAGGCAGTCAGGAGACATAGCTCCCATCCTTCCGCTGGGAAATCACACCTTAATACTAACATGAAAATCTGGTTAAAACAGCCTTCAAACACATTTCTGATGAAAAAGACATCAAAAAGATACATCCAGTCAGGAAACTACGGGAATTGAGAGCAGGAGTTGCTTCTAAGAAATCAACCCCAATCTGTTAAAGGACAAAGAGTGTACCCATCCGTAATTAAGACAAACATTTTTTTTTCAAGTGCCCTTGTCTTAAATCCCACTTTATAGTTCTAGCTGATGTTTTCAGAGCACTTGGTTTACCTTTAGAGCCCAAGGTAATTACATCTGTGGCAATTCTATTTTCATCTACAAATACTTTATTGCATACACACACACACACACACACACACACTTTGCTTTTTTAGAATTTCAAATTCTTGGTTAGAGGTATCAGATGACTTTGAATTAAAGACTAAAACCTGTCATTTCTGAATATTTTCTGACCAAAATTAACACCTTGGCATCTAGATTCACAACAGAAGAGTTTGCATTCCCCTGTAAAAGTTACTGAAGTAGCTTCATCATAACTTCACCATATTTAACATTTCCTTCTAAACAGAGAATTTTATCGTAAGACATGATGAGAAAATCAGGAAACATTTCTGTATTTCCTACAAGAAAGATCTGTCTGTAGAACCCAGTGTTTTAACATTGCCCTTTCTGAGATAAACAGATTCTTTGTTTATAAATCTACTATTATGCCTGAGTTAAATGTTATTGCCTCTAAACACACTCATCTTCCCTCACCTTTTTTTAATTTTATTTTTATTTTTAAAATTTTTATTGTGTTGTTAGTCACCATGCATCATTAGTTTTTGATGTAGTGTTCCAAGATTCACTGTTTACATAAAACACTCAGTGCTCCATCCAATACGTGTCTTCCTTAATACCCACCACCAGGCTCCAAGGGAAAAGTGAAGGGAGGGAAAAATCATCTTTTTAAAAAAATTTTCCTTCTTTTTAGGCTACCTTTAGCTCAAACTGATGACATCAATCCTAGAATTTACCACCAATTTTCTTAAAGTATTAGGTTCTAATACTGAAAGGGGTGAGGAATAAAAATATCTAGACAAATGAGACTTGAAAACTATATTCAATATTATAACTTCACATTTGAAAAAATTGCTTTTATAATAGATATTCAGAAAATAAAGTACACCAAAATTGTCTGGTTTTGCAGTTAAGGTTATAAAGGTTCAGAATCACTAACCTACAATTCTTGCTGCTTTAACCTATGGTAACAGTTTCTGACCCAATGCTATACTGAAAGTGCTAGTTTTAAACGCACCAATGATTTTAGACACCAAATGGGAAGCCTGTGAGTGAAGAGAGGTGTTATTAAAAATTACACAGAAAAAAGAGACGTAAATCAAGATTGTCCAACAAGAAGGTATGGCTCTAACAAGGACTAATCATAACTGCCAAATCCAAACCTTATGTTTATTTTTGTTACATCACAAAAGTTGTACATTTTATATTTAAGAACATATGTATAGTCATCATTTTAAATTCTTCCTCCTGGGGCGCCTGGGTGGCTTAGTGGGTTAAAGCCTCTGCCTTCCGCTCAGGTCATGATCTCAGGGTCCTGGGATGGAGCCCAGCATCGGACTCTCTGCTCAGCAGAGAGCCTGCTTCCCCCTCTCTCTCTGCCTACTTGTGATCTCTCTCTCTCTGTCAAATGGATAAATAAAATATTTTAAAAAAATAAAAATAAAAATAAGTAAATTCTTCCTTCTGTCCCTAAATCCAACTTCCATTTCTACAGCTACCCACTGTGTAAGGTACCCTCTTTCAGACTTGTTCTCTGCACTTACCTATGTATATATATAAGGTTTTCTAGATTTTTTGGTTGTTGTATAAATCAAATGACATGTATTGGTCAGTGTCTTCCTTTTTCATGTGAAATACTGTAATATTATCTTAAAGAAGTACATTTGTTATCTATTTCATTCTTTTCCAGGCTGCCTAATATTCTACTCTAAGGGCATACCATAACTTAACTATTTTTTTTGTTTGTTTTTATTTATTTGAAAGAGAGAGAGAGAGAGCGCATGAGAGGAGAGAAGGTCAGAGAGAGAAGCAGACTCCCCACGGAGCTGGGAGCCCGATGTGGGACTCGATCCCGGGACTCCAGGATCATGACCTGAGCTGAAGGTAGTCACTTAACCAAGTGAGCCACTCAGGCGCCCATAACTTAACTATTTTAACATTGAACATGAAACTGCTTCCATTTTTCTCCATACACTTCCCCCTCTGCAAGAAATAACCACATAATATTCACACCACTATCGCATACTATCGCATACAATCGCACGATAGTACCTCTATACAGAAATAAAACGTCTGTTCAGAAGCAAAGCACTTTTAAAGTTGATAGATACTGCTGAAGTTTTCTCTTCAAAAAGATGAGGCTATATTTTGTTCAATAGGTTAAAATGTATACTTTCCAATTTTACTTAGTAATATTAAGGTTGGCCAGTTTTTAATTTTATTACAAAGGTTTTTTAAAAAATCATATCTCATTGATGTTTTCATTTGAATTTCTCGGAATACTGGCGTGGTTGAATAACTCTTCAAAACTTTATAGGCTATCTATATTTCTACTTCTATGAATTTCCTACTTAAATTCTTTATTTTTTACCAGGTTTTTTTTTCATACTGATTTGAGAGCACACCTTGTATACTTTGAATATTAGCTTTGTCTATTACATGTCAAATCTATTATTTGGCAATTCAGTTGTTTGTCTTTTTTATTGGCATTTAAGTTTGATGTCTCACTTGAAAGGCCTTCTCTACTCCAAAATCTTTTTAAAAAATTCACTTCTAAAACTTTTGCCACTTTATTTACTTATATTTAGTCTATCTAGATTTTAGTTTTGATAATACCACAAAGAGGGTATCTAATTATCTTTACTTCAACTGGATAGCCAATTGTCCCACACCATTTATAATGCTCTTCCATTACTAGTTTATCACACAAGAAATTCTCCTGTAACCATGGAGTTCCTCCTGAATTCTATATTCTGTTCCTATGATCAACATGTTCATTCCTCCTCCAAATTCTTTTTTTAAAACTGTAATTTTATAGTACGTTTTGACTTTTAATAGGTATGCTTGTTTTTGAAATTTACTTGGCCATTCTTATGCATTTTACCTTCTCAAAACTTGAAACATCAATTTGTCAAATTCTATTCTAAAATCCTACCATAACCTAAGTAGGATTATAATGACTATTTTCTCATTTGGCGAGAACTGCCATTTTTATGGTATTAAGTTGTCACATTCAGGAATATAGTATGCTCCCCATCCACTCAGATCTTATAGTTTTCTTTATAGAGCTGTTGCATATTTGAGAAGGTTCTTAAGTATTTTATAATTTTAGCTTCTACTTTTTTGTTTTATTATTAGCTATTATTCATTAGCTTTCTTATAAATAATCTAAGTTATAGCCACTGAAATTTATGTAAGTTTATATGTTATAGTTCACTGAAATCTCTTTGTGACTCAAATCATTTTATGTTGACTATCTTATATTTTCTAAGTAGGTAATCATATCAACCACAAATACTAATAGTGATATATCTCACCTCATCCCCCACACATCCCTTATTTAGAGGTTAATTATTTTTCTTATAATGCATTGGCTGAGACTTTAGGACAAATGTTATGTTCCTATCTTTTTATGGAAGTGCTTCTAGTATTTCACTGTGACATTTAATACGGGCTTCTGATAGAGACCCTTTACTAGGTTATTTTCTTAACGGTTATTAGGGACAACTGATTTTAGAAAATGATAGTTTTAGCACGAATGAGATAACCATATAGTTTTATTCTTTCATCTACGAATATAGTGAATTATGTCAATATGTTTCCTAATCCTCAATCAGTATTATACTCCTGGGATTCCATATATTGGAACTGGTATGATTAAAAGCCAAGGCTCTGTAATCAGGTGCCTGGGTTCAAACCCCTAATCTTTCACTAACTAGTTGTGTGATATTAGTCATGTTATTTCACTTCTTTCTACTTCAGTTTCCTCATTTTTAAAATGATGACAATATTATCTACCTCAGAGGGTTGTTTTTTTTGCTTTAAATATTTTTTTGGGCCTCAGAGGGATGTTTTAAGGATTAAGTAAACTGATATATGTAAAGTTGTTTGGAACAACAGTCAGAACATAGAAAGTATTTAATATATGTTAATTTATTATTTACTGAGTGCCTTATATTTGCCAGGCATAGGGTATGCAGCATGGCGGGGGTCAAGAAACTAAGGCCTGTGAGCCAAATCTGGACCCCTGACTGTTTCTGTAAAGTTTTATTGGATCACAGTCATACCCAAATTTTATAACTTATCTATGCCTGTTTTAATGCTCCTACAACACAGTTAAGTAGTTGTAACAGCCTATACAGCCAAACACCTTAAATATTTACTATCTGCTCCTTTATAGAAAAAAAAAATTTGCCAACTACAGCAGTACTGTTCCAACTCAAGAAGTTCATAATCTAACAGTTGAGACAGACAAGAATATATATGCTATAGTATGATATGTACACAGTCATGATATTAAGGGTATTACAGAAACATGGCAGTTCAGTATTAAATGACAGGAAGGATTCATACAAGTGAAAAAAAGGCAAGAGAAGAGGTATTTTACTTACCCTTAATTATTTTTAAATATACATTTATTTATATGTCTTTACCTCTCATCCCAGTTTGTGAATTACTAGAGGGAAAGGAATACGGCATTCATCTTTGTGACGTTCATAGTATCTAGGACATTCTAAGAATTAAGAAATGATAGATGAATAAATGGTGAAAATGGTGAAAAGAATAATAGGTTATCTAGGTGACAGTCAGTAGACATGTCTGTCGAAGTTCTAGATATAAGTATCCTATGGCAACAGTTTACTTGCCATGTCAAATGGGCTCTCTTTTAATCCTTGTAACAACCAATTCTAAAAGATAGAGCCTATTATTACCCCTCTTTAAAGTGAAGAAACTAAGGCCCATAGAGGTAAGTAACATGTTCATGTTTATATACAGCTAATAAGAGAGAAAGCCAACAAATAAACCTCTATCTGCCTAATGTAAAACATATGTCCTTTCTACTACAAAGTTGGGAATAAATATAGTCACAGGATATCAACAGACTATGCTTTGAAATAGAGACCAAAGACATTATAATTGATGCAGCAGAATTATGGTATGATTTTAATATCTAAAATTGAGCAATGATTTGAATAAAACTCATGTTTTTTAAAATATTACCCTGGAAGCAGCCTGAAAGATGGATTAGAGGGAAACTACGCCTACATTTTCTCCACAGGCTACTCTATCACACTTATTATCAGGCCAATTTTAACAAGGTTCAAGTAACAGATTAAAAAAATATAATTGCACGGGCTCCTGGGTGGTATAGTCAGTTAAGAGTCCTACTCTCAGCTTTGTCTCAGGTCATAGTCTCAGGATCCTGAGATGGAGCTCCATTTCAGGCTCAGCACTTAGCATGGAGTCGGCTTGAATTCTCTCTCCTTCTCCCTCAGTCCCTCCCTGCTAAAATAAATAAATAAATCTTTATAAAAAATATGATCGCGAGCATACAGTAGCATTTGAGGAATAATGATGCACCTACTGATCTGAAGTATCAGAAACAGCTGGTCCCAACACTGATAGAAGAAACAAAAAACTATTGACTAAAAGTGTATACTGCAAATGAAAATATTACATGCAAAAAAAATCAAGTCTTAAGAGCAAAACTGTGATCTGAGAATGCTTGTCTTTTTTTTTTTTAAAGATTTTATTTATTTATTTATTAGGAAAGAGAGAGAGTGAGAGAGAGAAGGTCAGAGTGAGAAGCGGACTCCCCATGGAGCTGGGAGCCCGATGTGGGACTCGATCCCGGGACTCCGGGATCATGACCTGAGCCGAAGGCAGTCGCTCAACCAACTGCGCCACCCAGGGGCCCGAGAGAATGCTTGTCTTAAGCAAACCAAAAAAAATCTAGAAAATGAAAACATAATGAAATCACATACTATAAATATTTTCATTTCAAAAATGTAAGCAAATCTTAAGAAAAACTGATATTGACGTAAATGAATACTCCTTCAAGCTTGATCTCAAAAGTTGTTGTACAGAACATCTATTTCTGCAAAAGAAAGCATATCATTACTTTTTCAAGAAAAGCCTTAACTGTGCTTTAAAATGGACTTGAACACCTGTACAGAACCCCCAAAGTAGGAAGATTTTTTCTTCTCTCCCTGGGCAATTGAATAATAAAGAAATCACCTAAATTTTATAACTTATACTGTTCAAAGATATATTGAAATGTGGATTCTGAAGGAGGGAAACAGAAAATATCAGATATTTGTGATAGAGGCTGATTAATATAATTTATTGAACTTAGGTAACTTTTATATCAAGGTTTATTTCAAAGTACACATCAAATTTACTTTTTATTTCTAACTAAGCACAGAAGAGATCTCAAAAAGCGAGAAAGGAAGAAAGATATGAAAGTGAATCAGAAGTGACCGTTTCATCTGTAAAATAAAAGTGCTACCACATACCCAGCATGTCTGCATAGGACTTAAAAAATTACCGAGAACAGGGCCTACACACCAATGAGAGTTCAACAAGTGGATCTTATTACTATACATACAGGAATAGTCTTTCTTCCACTTAAAAAAAAGAAAACCTTAAGGAATTCACTTTTGCATATTTTTATTCCACTTTGGAAAAGACTAGCTGAATTTGCTTGGATCAGTACTCCCTTGCAAAAAGAACAGAGGCATTGGATATGGACCACAATGAAAGATTAATAAGAATAGAAAGCTTTTACATGCATTCTGCTTGCCAAAAAAGCAGTTAAAACTTTTGAGTAAACTAAATGTTTATTGGAAGCACATTTGCAGAACTTTGGAGGATAAAACTTGAGTTCATGATTTCTGGTCTTACTAAAAAAAACAAAAACAAAAACAAACAAACAAAAACCAAAAAACCCCACCAAAACAAAATTACATTGCTTCCAATATAGCAGTATTAATATAAGCACTTATTTGGTACTTTGTTTTCATGGTTTCCAACATCTCTTTGGGTGCTCACAATATTTCTGTGGGGAAAACAGGATAGGTATTATTCTCAATTTGAATGACTAGGAGTTTAAGATGGAAAAAAACTAATCTAAGATCATAGGGCTAATAAGGGTAAAATTGGAACTAAGATCCATGGTAATCTAAAAAACAAAACAGCTGGAATGATCCAGCTGTTTTAAGCTCTGGCAAAAAGGAGGCTGGAGAGTGAACTGTTAGCTTCTTCTCTTTAAAGCAAAATTTAAAGAGCCAAATTTTTATTAGGTAGCAATTCATGGTGTAAATTTAGTTTGAAATTTAGTTCAAAAGGTTTGTACTACCTTACAGTATAAGATAGTATATACATTTACAAAGTATGAAAAATGTTAATATAAAAAGTTAACTTAAGTTTTGAAGTTCTGTT
This sequence comes from Nasua narica, assembly GCA_028533885.1. Taxonomy (NCBI): domain Eukaryota; kingdom Metazoa; phylum Chordata; class Mammalia; order Carnivora; family Procyonidae; genus Nasua; species Nasua narica. The sequence goes on along the minus strand of CM052810.1, from coordinate 52,420,272 downwards.
TGGTTGGTTTTAATGTTTTTAAGAGGGAAAAAACAAAACACACTGATTGTATGTAGGCAGCTCTCCATCTTACTCATCTTTGCTTTTTCCAGCACCTCATACTATCCTTCATATATAGAACATATTTACTAATGCTTTCAAATAAAAAAATGTTCTATGCCATATTCTTGCTCTCCTGATGACACAAAATGATGTCACTACCCTTGATGAGAGAGTAACACTAGTCAATTCATTCATGCAACCATAACCCAAGGCACCACTATTCACCTGGTAATGGTACATGAAACACAATGTGAAGGAAACAATTGCTTTAGAAATACACATCTATAAATTTAAAAACTTCACAGAACAATTTCATGTAAATGAATTTTCAAAATAACTGATGCTTATTCTTTTTTTTTATTATTTTTAAATATTTTATTTATTTATTTGACAGAGAGAGATCACAGGTAGGCAGAGGGGCAGGCAGAGAGAGGGGGAAGCAGGCTCCCTTCTGAGCAGAGAGCCCGATGCTGGGCTCGATCCTAGGACCCTGAGATCATAACCTGAGTAGAAGGCAGAGGTTTTAATCCACTGAGCCGCCCAGGCACCCTGATACTTATTCTTTAAATCACCAAACTTATCTTTAAATAATCTTAATGAAAATATTTTATTAAAAAATTTTTTTTTAAGATTTTATTTATTTTTGAGAGAGAGAAAGAGAGAGAGAGAGGGAGGGAGAGAGGGAGCGCACAAGCAGGCTCCCTGCTGAGCAGGGAGCCCAACGTGGGACTCGATCCCAGGACTCTTTGATAACCTGAGCCGAAGGTAGATACTTAACTGACTGAGCCACGCAGGCATCCCTTAATGGAAATATTTTAAAAGAGATTTCTAGGTCTTCTTTGCCTTAATCTGCACATGACACAATCTTTTCTTGATGACTCAAGCTTAGCAACGTAAATATCAATTATTAGACTATTCCGTCTAGTCTAATTCCAAATTCCCTAATTCCAAAAAAGGAATTACTGAGAAGTGTCTAACTTAACTGTTTATTTCTTCATTAACTCATCCTAGACTACTTTTAAAGATAAGGTTTCCTACCACCAGTTCCTATTATCACTTGTAAGCCACCAGTACCCTGGCCAAAGTTTATAAAATGCCAGTTGCAGTTTAAAATATGTAAAATCAGAACAGGCAGTTGATATACTTAGCCTTATAAAATTTTAAATCAAGCCATGATGTAACTATTTTCACTGCTCTAAGGCCTGGCTCAAAGGTTTTCTTCTTTCACTTCCTAGTTCTTTTTTTTTTTTAAGATTTTATTTATTTATTTGATAGAGAGATCACAAGTAGGCAGAGAGGGAGCCAGAAACACAGGGGGAAGCAGGCTCCCTGCTGAGCAGAGAGCCCAACGCGGGGCTCGATCCATGGACCCTGAGATCATGACCTCAGCCGAAGACAGAGGCTTAACCTACTGAGCCACTCAGGCGCCCCTCACTTCCTACTTCTAAGACCTAGTGTAAGCTGTTTGTTGCTAGAAGTTTGGCCACAAAATAACAATTACAATAATAGTTATTTCTGCATATTTTATTTTTACTATAACGGAGGGAACAAATATAAATGATTGTCATAACAAAAAGCACCGAACAACCATGTAGACAAAGGATATAAGGCATCTCACTTTACATGCTGTAAGGACAATTATCTAGTCCAATCATTAGCCAGAAGTCAGCAAACTAGGTCCACTGGCCAAATCCAGCCCATAGTGAGCTTGTTTTTGTTTGGCCCTTCAGTTAAGAATGATTCTTATATTTATAAAAACTCATTTAAAAAATAAAAAAGAATACTCAGAAGAGACTACAAGTGAACTGCAAAGCGTAAAATATTTACTAGCTGGCACTCTACAGAAAAAGTTTGCCATTCCTGATCTAAGCTGTAATAAACACACACATAATATAAGACATATATAGCTAACCTTACACATAAAGTTTACTGCAAGCTTTATGTGTAACATATAGTTCTTTCAGTGATGAGTTCATAATCATACAGCCAAATTATCTTCTCCAGCCCTGCCTATTCCTTTTGATCATGCCCTGGGGCTTAGCCAAAATCTGCAGGCAACCTTCTCTCTTTCTTCCTCTTAATATTTATCCCTAGATGCTCTCAGACTGGTCTCCCCGTTCCTATTTCCAGCCCTGGATGTCAATCTTTTTTGGAATGTCTTTCCTTTTGCTAAGTTCTTCCCAAGTTTCATGTCTGACTTCTTCCAAATGCCTTCCATGATCTTCCAGCTGTCAGTGGCCTCACTTTCCTTCAAATTACAGTCCTTTCCACACAATTTAATAACATCTTATATTTTTGCTAATGATTTTCTGTGTGTTAGTCTAGTATCCACAACTATTTTCTTTCTTTTTTTAAAAGATTTTATTTATTTGAGTAAGAGAGAGAGAGTGAGACAGAGCAAGAGAGGAGAGAAGGTCAGGGTTCAAAGAAGCAGACTCCCCGAGGAGCTGGGAGCCCGATGTGGGACTCCTTCCCAGAACTCCAGGATCATGACCTGAGCTGAAGGCAGCTGCTTAACCAACTGAGTCACCCAGGTGCTCTCTACAACTATTATCTAAACAACCTGAAGGAAGGAAAGATGATATACTGCTTTAGTAGCCCACATTAATAATAACCTATCATGCTCTGAGCCCATGTCATCCCCCAAGAGTATCTATCTTGGAGAAAAAATAACCTGAGGACTGGTAATGGGTGGTAAGTGATTGGAAATATCAAAAGATAACAACCACAAAGTAACTTGATGTTAGAAGGTAAGTTACACTGCAAACTTAGAAAGTGTATGTGAAAGACAAACAAAACTGTAATAACGGAAGGACAGAAAGATAAGGATCAAGAGATTAAAAGATCACTGAATAATACTTTGAAATGAAAAAATGAAATAAAAATATTAAGAAAATTATAAAAGCTTATAACACAGGTGAAAAAAACAAAATTTGTCTTTTTTTTTTTTTTTAAGATTTTATTTATTTGACAGAGAGGAGAGAGATCACAAGTAGGCAGAGAGGCAGGCAGAGAGAGGAGGAAGCAGGCTCCCTGCTGAGCAGAGAGCCCCATACTGGGCTCCATCCCAGGAACCTGAGATCATGACCTGAGCCAAAGGCAGAGACTTTAACCCACTGAGCCACCCAGGCGCCCCCAAAATTTGCCTTTCAACACTACTGGCCATTAATTTCCTTTTAACAAGCAGCTCTTGACATTGATATCCATAAGGACCATTTTTTTTTCTTTTTTTGCAATGTGATAACTGAAGCACTAAACGATTCAATGGGATAGACATACATTCTATTCTAACTCTTTGGATTTTCAATATTCTAAATTTATTTGAAGTGTGCTAGAGATAATGAGAAAAAAAATCATCTATCATTTGATTACCTGGCTAATAAAATTGGAAAGCATGTGCACATCCCTACATCACTCTCCACAATAACACCTAGACTCATTTTCATACAAAAATGCACCAAGAATATAAAAAAAATTTTTTAGTACTTCATCAAACTATTAAATATGGAGTGCCTGGGTGGCTCAGTGGGTTAAACCTCTGCCTTCAGCTCAGGTCATGATCTCTGCGTCCTGGGATCAGCCCAGCATCAGGCTCTCTGCTCAGCAGGGAGCCTGCTTCTCCTTCTCTCTCTGCTTGCCTCTCTCCCTACTTGTGATCTCTCTCTCTGTGTCAAATAAATAAATTATTTTTTAAAAACCTATTAATTATAAGGTACACAAGACTTGCATGTATGAACATAAAAAACCAAATGTTTTAAAACAATCATATATATTACCCATGAGTTTAAACTAAAAATACTGCATATTATAAATCAAGTGCTCTTTACCTAAATAAAGCTACAAAAGATAATGAGAATATTAATCATATATTCCTTCTTTTTGTCCTTGGTCTTATAGTCTCTCATTCCTGACCTATGCCTGGCTGGTAAGAAAAGAGGGAAAGGGTTTTCTTAATTAGTAATAAAATATGCCTAATATTATACTGTAGAAATTTTACAACAAAAAAGTAATTATTAAATGCATGGTAAAATGAATCAGCTCTCAATTACTCACATGATGAGGGGAAGTGATGACACAGATGACACGAAATGATAATCCTAGCATCAGTTTTTTCAAATGTGTATCATTAATTTGGGAGAAGGAAACTGCCTTTACAATTACATCTGACTGAGGCCAGGTTTAACCAGAATGTTTATATTCCCTAAACATTCAATGATTTTGAGGTTTGGAAAGGAGAGACAAAAGGGAAAAAGAAGGAGTTAATTCAAAAGCATACAGGTGGCTAATGGCAACCAGCCTGACAGATAAAAAAATTTTTCTGTCAATCTACATAAGAAAACTGAGAGATGATTTGTGAAGAAAAAAAAAAAAACCAGTAAAACTTACCGGGACCGTGCTAAAATTATTAAATAGAATGTTATTTATAAAAATTTTAATAAGATTTTTCTTCCTGTTAAATCATCCTTTCTTCCCACTAACTAGTATTATTAGCGATAGCAAAGAATTACCAGTGGGCCAAAACGCTGAAAGCAAATTTTAGGTCCTATGTTATAAAAGACATGTTAAAAATCCTTTTTATCACTGTTTTCTGTTAAGCCCACCATCTGTCTTAATAGGCACTTTATCTCATTACTTGAGAGAAACCAATTCAACCAAGAAAATACCAAAAAGGCAGAGGAATCATTCCTCTGAAATATTTTTAGGTGATTTAAACAAAACTTACACGATGGCAAGAATTACAGATTTAGCAAATACACAAAAACTAATATTTATCCAAATACAAGATCACAGTCACAAATCTCAATTAGTTGCTGCCTAACATATGGCTCCAACTCCTTGAGTGGCATATGTTTAGCACTGGTGCTGGTAATAGCACGGTGGTAAAATAGTAACAGTTCAACTTTAGTTATTTCATTCTTACAATACAGGAAAACACTCCAACTTTGGTTTCAAGAACTAAAAACAGACCACAGTTAAGAAAAACAAATAATTATGCTGCTCGGTTTGAGGATTACACTGCAAAAAGAAAAAAAAATCTTACCCGCTTATTATTATTAGAAGATGCTCAGACACAAAGGTGGCCAAAGAAACTTACATAAAATTTCACAAAAGAAAATCTCTAAATTCACGATCCCTAGCACCTCAGCAACCATTACACGCCCCCTCCCCCCGCAAAAATATCCCAAGGCTTTAAACGCTAACAGTTTGATAAAGGAACGATCAACGACTACTTCAATTACAATAGCCCCCGTTGTGCTCCCGGCGGTATGGCACGATTTGTTCATTTTCCTTTACCTAACGCATGGCGTCCCTCCACAGCCGTGTCAAAAGTTCAAAGATCCAGGTTGTTAAAACAGGGCGAGGGCTGTACCCCCGAGTCAACCTCCCGACTGAACAGGTGGTTAACTCAGCCGGGTGGAGGAACAGCCAGGTACTGGCACCAGCCAAACAGGATCAAACACACCGGGGCGGGTTTTCGAGGTTTTAACCCCAAGATGAACGGGGGAAACTCTCTTCAGAAAAAACGTTCAACTCCTGCGGCTGCCCGGCGGCCGAAGCCCAAGGCGCGGCGGCCGCTCGGCGATCTTCTCCGGTGGGCTGCGCACTCGACCCCCCAAGCCTCCGCGAGCGGCGCTGCTCACTGCCGGCCGGGGGGCGGAGGGAAGGCCGCCCGCGCCCCCGCGCCGCCTCCTCCTGCTGGCAGCAGGGCCGCAGTCGCGCCCCCCACAAGCGCCTCCGGCGACACTCGGGCCCGGCAGGTGGCCGACAAGTTGACGGGTCCTGTCCCCCGCCCCACTTCCCACTGCCCACGGCGCGCCCACAAGACGGGGTGGGCCGGGCCCCTCGACGGGCCCGAGCCCCGATCGGCGCCCCGGCCCCTCAGACCCAGCCTAACGGTTTCCGTGGCGCCTGCTCCGCGACGGGAGTGGGACGGCTGGGTCTCCCCCACCTTTCCCGAAGGGAGCGCCCGCGCTCTCACCTCCGAGTCACGCCGCTCTGAGGCGGAGGAAGGCGGCTACCCTGGCGCCTCTTCTTCGGGTTCCTGATCGTTCTCGCTCTACCTCAGCGGCAGAGCCAGTTCTCGGGGCCGCTGCGGCCGCCGGCGCACTGACTGTTGGGGTGGTTTTCCGGCAGTGACGGCGCCGCCTCAGCCCCGCTCTTCGCTCCCTCTCCGCGTAGCTCCCGCTTTCTGTTTCACCCGAGGGACCACGAACGCCGCCGCCGCCATGCTTACTACGGAGCCGGGAGGAGGAGCCCCGACTCGGCGCGCCCAGTGCGGCTGCGCGAGCCTCGCCGACGGCGCCTCCGGCCGGCCCGGACCCAGCGTTCCCGCCCCGCGCCCGCTCCCGCTGCCCCGCGGGTCTGTCCCGGGAGCGCGAGTAGTCCGCCGAGCCCCATAGCGCTGGGTGTCCAAGCGCCCTCTTACCGCTCGCAGGGCGCCCACCGCCCTCCCGGGGCTGCACGCTCTGTCCTGAGGCCTGGCTGCGCCAGGTTCGACTTAGCATCTGCCGCGGCCAGCCTGCGAGCGACACTAGGGAAATGTGGAGTTAATTGACGTTCCTAGGGCCACTCACGCATTTCTCAGTCCAAATTGTAAAAGGCTCCCTCTCAGTCGCGCCGGGTCAGCCTTTTTCTGAAAGCACAAGAACTTAAGGCTGGCAGGTGCTTTTAAAGACACTCCCCCAAGGAATAGGAAGCCAAGCGAGTGGGTTGGATATTTTCCATCCTAAACAGTTAGAGCCCCGGATCTCCACGGCAAGCAAAAATATTTAGATAATTACCTCAGTTGAAAACGTGGGGCTTAGTTTCCTGGTCTGTTCCCCAGCCAAATCGCTTGAGAACCCATTACCTTAATTTGTACAACAGCACGAAGCTTACAAGTGAACGGAGCAGAGATTCCTTTAAACCTCCAGCAACTGGGGGCGCTGCAAAAATTCCCGAGGGCTGGCCAAGGCTGCTTACTTTTGCAGATTCCGCTAAAAGTCTTGGGAAGGGGGTAGTCCTTGGGATCGAGACTCCAACCCCAGTAACTGTCCCTTCAAAAACAGTGATGAATATAACCAGGCTCCCTGTTCTGGCTTTATTTCAGTTTATTAATTGTGCTGCATTTTAATATAGCAGTATTTTTATTTTAACCCTTCTACAGAAATCCTTTTAAAATCTACTTACTCCCTACATTGTTAAAGAGTACAATGGTTAATGAAACCCTTTGTCCATGGTTGACCATCAAATATGATATCTTGGTCGTATGCTGAAGTCCCAGGGGATTGCTGAGGTATATAGGATCCCTACTTTGGTGATCTCTTTTTTTCTCTTTGGAATGTTCTCATCACCTTTTCTAATAATCTGTCACTGCTTCTCATCTCCTCATCTGTCTCTTTATCCACTCTGAGACTTCCCCTCATCCTTTCTACTCTACTGTTTATTTTTTACTCTTTTTTCTTGATGGCATTTCTCTGACTCCAGGTGATGATTGATCAGATGTTTATATCCACAGCCAGCTAAGGAGAGAATCCTTTTCTTCCCATCAGTAAACAGGACAGTGACTCTATATCAAGTGTTATTTTGAGATATTTTTATTGCTGTTCACTATCAAAAGTTCTTTCCCTATGAGAGGTGTTTTCTTTCCTTAACTTCCAGTTTTGGCCCTCTTCCAGACAAAATTGCTGGAAAGCTGATCTCTGAGTAACCGAAGCATAACTGTATATTGTTTTAAAATATGAGTATTTATCAGAGTGTGGGCAAGTTGGGTGGCTTCTCCATATTGCTACCCTGGCTCTGTTTGGTTTGAGACTAAGCTAGTGGTTTCCAAACCTAACTCTAAGCTACTAATTTCCAAAGCTTTCTTCTTGGGAGTTTTTTTTTTTTTTAAAAAGGCCAGAATCTTGTAATCTACCCCTTAAGATTTTGTCTGAGGGGAGGAGAGGGAGCAGGAAATGGCATTTTTTAAAAAACTGTATTTTTATTCGTATCCCGGGCATTCCTACATGTATAGGCACAACAAAGAAGAACAGCTATTTCAAAGGAAACTAAGACATAATTCCAGAATATCACTGAAGTAGATATAAAGATTGTATTCAATAATATGCAACGCTGGAAGGTTGAGTCAAGTGAGGACTGGGGAATTTATGTCCTGTGGAGAGAATGAATCATACACATAAATAACCCTAACACAGGCAACAGTATGAATTCTCTGGGAATCTAGAAAGGGACAAGAATTTACGTCAGCTTTGAACAAGTCACTTCTCAGTACTTCATTTTTCTTCTCAATAAAATAAGGGTCATTGTCAATCATCTGTCTTAAACTCTTATCAATACTCAACACTTTGACCAATTATTTCTTTGAATATTACTTCTTCCTTTGGCTCTATACTCTTGGCTGTTTTCCTGCACTTCTGAGTACTGTGTCTCTAATTCCTTTGCAGTTCCTTCTCCTCTCCTTAGCTATTAAATATAGAACTGCCTCACAACTCAGCTTAGGTTCTTTTTTGTTTTCATTATAATCTCTTGGCCTAAGCATCATTATTTACACCAATGGCTTTAGTTATCTATATGCTGATAATTTCCACATAGGTATCTCTAGCCCAGACCCTTCCCCTTAGTTTCAAATCTGATACCATGACCTGGCATTTTATTTTTATTGACACGTTTCATTGATATGTTTACTTAATGTCTCACAGCTACAAAGTTTAGTCCAACTGAGTTCATAAACTCTTCTTGTATTCCTTTCTCCTCATCTATCCAGTTGTTCAGATCAAACATGTAATAGTCATCCCTGATATCTCCCTCACCCTCATTTTCCATATTCATTGTAGCATCAAGTCCTGGCAATTTTATCTTCCCGAACTCTCAAATTGGTCCACTTTTTACCAATTGCCACTAATCAATCTGGCCTCACTGTATACTATCTAAGCCTTTTTACTCATTTTCCACTTTGCAGCCAAAATGATCTTTCTGCATTATTTTATTATTATTTTTTAAGAGGGGATGAGAGAGAGAATGGGGGGAGGGATATAGGGAGAGAGAGAATCCTAAGACGGCTTCACACCCAGCACAGGGCCCAACATGGGACTCAATTCCACAACCCTGAGATCATGACCTGAGCCAAAATCCAGAGTTGGACACTTAACCGATGAGCTACCCAGGTGCCCCTGCAGTCAAAATGATCTTTCTAAAAGCAAGTATGATTATGTCACTTCCATATAAAACTTTTAAACAGCTTATTATTGTAAGATATGACTAGAATTGTTAAGGTGGCCTACCAGACTGCGCAAGGTCTTGCTTTTCCCAGTCTCATCTCCTACGACTGTCCCCTTGTTTCTTGTATAGAAAACTTCCTGACCTCCTTTTAGTTTCTCAAATATGTTGTGATTCCAGCAGCCACAGGCTCTCTGCACATTCTGGTCCTCTCCCTTGTAAACATCTTATCTCTTACTCATGGGAGTAAGGAAAAAGATTTCTGACTTCCCAAAGGAGTTTAAGACCCTCATTGATGTCAGCTTCCCTACAGCAGATACACCTTTCCCTCTGTGACACCATAGCTTGCAACATTTTGGTATGTGTGAATACTAGGTATATTTCCATTGCTCTCTTCAGGAAGAGAAGGACTGTGCCTATTTTTGCTTACACAGTGCCTGTCATGTGGTAGGCCCCTTAAATGCTTCTTGAATGGTTGAATTTGTTCTTGGAGGTCCCTTCTAGGATTCTAGAAGGTTGTTGAATCATATAATTAGGAAGGAGATTTCTGAGCACTTTTAAGACAGCAATCTTCTATATGATTAATGGGAAGAGATTCAAGAATATGTTGGGAGATAATTCTCCATGGAACTGTCATATGTCTGCATATTTCTGTATGTTTCATGAGCAGAGCCACAAGCAGCTTTTTTTCTAGATTATCTATCTTTTCCAGAACGTTTGTATAACAGACAGCCTTGGAAAGTAGAAATAGTGTCTCCCCCTGCAATAGAGGGCAATTTTTTTTCTTTAACAATCCAGCATGGAAATGTAACCTCTTGTGGTGAAGGTTGAACAGCTTTGTTTGCAGCCCATTATAAAAGATTGAAGACTTCTAAGCTTCGGTTCCTCAGCTGTGATGCAGACCTACTGCATGTGTGGCATCCCCTGGTCCACTCCATGTTGTCCCTAGGTGAAAGCTGGGAGACAAGGGAAATGCCATGAACATGAAACTGGTGCTGCTGCTGTGTCATATGTAATATAGTCCTCTGACCCAGAAAACTCGGGTCTTCTGCTAGCACCCAAGAAACTGTAGCAGGCTACATTATTAGCTTGCAAGGAGCATAAAATCTCAGACCCGTCACAGCACTTGACAAGATACTGTGGATTGAAGAGAAAGAAAGAGATAAAGAAGTCAAAGAGCAAGTGGAAGGTTGTCTTTTAAGAAGTTTGAGGAGAAAGTTTGGTGAGGAAGAGAGATGGGAGAGCAGATTGAGGTGGAAGGGTTGTGCTGACTGAATTCTCTGAGGAATATTGGAAGTTCTAACTCTGGGCAGAGTCAGAGAAAACACTACTGCCATTGCTCTTCTTTTCAGATGGAGAAGTCGTATATATCTGGTAAAGGAGAAGGAGGTGAAAGCAATTGCTCAGGAGGTAGACCAGTTAAAGTAGTCAGAAGCTTTTTCACCCTTTGTCTCTGAGAAGGAGTGTGGTATCAAGTTTGTGTGTTGTGGAGAGTCGGGTATATCTGGGCTTGAATCTAAGCTCTACTACTGACTCGTTGGTTATCCTTGGGCACATTATCCTCTGAGTCATGTCCTCACTTGAAAAATGAGGATAAAATGCCTACTTTGCAGGATTAAATGGCATAATGCATAAAAATGCCTGGTATGTGCCTGATGCCCAGTAAATAAATGATAGCTATATAATTAGTTGTCCTGGCTAGTTGTGACCTGGTGAGGTAAGGGGAGTCCAGAACCTTCCTCAATATTTCCCAAGATACACAGGATGGAACTTGGCTATAGTCAGTCTTGCTCCAAATTCTTTTTTTTCTTAAAGATTTTATTTACTTATTTATTAGGAAAGAGAGAGAGAGAGAGAGAGAGCATGAGAAGGGAGAAGGTCAGAGTGAGAAGCGGACTCCCCATGGAGCTGGGAGCCCGATGTGGGACTCGATCCCGGGACTCCGGGATCATGACCTGAGCTGAAGGCAGTCGCTCAACCAACTGAGCCACCCAGGGGCCCCAAATTCTTGATCCTGTTGCTCTCTCCATTCCTCACTGTGCTTTCCCAGCCATGCTTTACTCCATGGATAGAACAGTTCTTTCCCTGAGAGCAAAGAAAATAAGATACAGAATAGGAAGCAATTGATCATTGATCATTGATCATTGGCCGTTCCCACTAGAAGGAATTTCTCCCACTGGCCATCATTCTCTTCAAAACCCACCCTGTCACTATGTTGCTATGGATCTTCACTCTAATAAGAATCTTCTCCACATTTTTCTAAATTTCTGGTACCCCTTAAAACCACCTCCCTTTAAAGTTCCCTTTAAAGCTACCTGAGGACAATTCCCAAAAATTTATTATTATTCAGAGCAATTTGGATCTTTGTTTTCTGTCCTCATTTTTATCCAGAATAGCCTTGGAAGCTTAAGCTTTCTTTTCAAAATAAAAAGATCCATTTGAGTGATTTTCCATACTAAAGAAGAACTCTGTTATAGAGAAGTAGATCTTAAACTTTGGCTTGAATAAAAAATCAACCAGGGTGCTTAATTAAGATATAGTGGTTCTACTAGGTATCCCCCACACTAAGATTTGGATTCAGGAATCTGCAGTTATAAGCACTCCAAGAGATTCTGATGAGGGTAGACCATGGCCATACTTTGAGCATCTTAGAGCAGCTCAGACAGCATCAACTTTCGCAAATAAGATGCTTTCTTTCTCTGTGACATGGAGTTAAATTAGGATTGACTCAATTTTTCAAAAAAACCCGCTTATCTGTGATTCAAGTCTTTTATATTGTTTGTTCTTTATAGAGAAACCAATTAGGAAAGACCAAGGAATTCTTTAATCACAAAATGATAATCCTAATAGTCCAAATTTGTCAATGTTAATGATATGGTTTCAAAGTAATACTCATAGAGACAGTCTTACTTCTACAGAGGGGAAAGTCTTCTCTGGTTACTGGTCAGAACTCATTGAATAGGTTCCTGACCTGGAGGGGCTCTATAAGAATAGACAGATTATAAGGATTTTCTCCAGGTTGAAAAAATAAGGTTTCTATATCTGTCTTTTAGACTGTCAACAGCTCTTTGATGTTTTGTACAGCTTTAGGAGGCTCTGAGAGCAGCCCGGGGGTTGAACACACCAGGATCATTATCCAGCATAACCAGATGACATATGAATCAATTTTAAAGATGGAAGAGGGAGATAGGCATCTGTAAGGATAATGAGGCCAAAGATGACTTGGGATTTGCAAAAACTATTCCCAAACTAAATGTCTTTTTCTTTTTTTTCTTCTTCAAAAAAGCCAATTTCAAAACTAGAACAATACATTATCAACAAAACAATGAGATTTTAATCTGGAAAAAATTAAAGAAAATTTAAATGAAGTAGAAAATGAAAAATCAAATACTCTAACTTGTCACCAAACTTAAAGCTAGTCCTCAAATTTCAAAAGTAAATATTAAAACCAAATTGCATTTTAGAATTAGTAGACAAATTATCTATGGTATGTGAATATCTTTATATGATAAATTGCCTTTAATTTTTACACATAGTATACAAATAAAGCAGGCATCTTTTAGATAAGGAAAATGACTTCGAGTAATGAGAAAAACTAGAGAAATTGTTTATAAATTGAATACTTTTAGTGAAATAAGTAAAATGCTAATTTTATTTATTTCAAATTTTTATGTATAAAATTCTTGAAAACCAAGGGACTTCTGAAGGTTGATCTTTTTTTCTTTATACTGTACATATAAGATATAAACCCAGCACTATTACATTGAAAAGACAAAAGCTAAAATCAATTACTGATAGTGATTACCATTGCTAAAAGAAAGTAAAATAAACTTTATTTAAATATATAACAGAAGATGATCTTTATCAAATAAATACTCAGCTTCAAATTGTAGGAACTCACAACTTAAAGCACAGGAAATTTAAATGTAGTTCATTTTCCCAAGCTACAGCAGACAGAATAAAAATAGGGTTGTGGCAGAATTCTCTGAGTACCCTCACACTATTCTCACATCCATAGTCAAATTTCTTCCAGATAATCCTAAGAATCCCCAGGGACCTATACAGGTGCACTCCAAGAATTAGTCCTCTGAGCAATTCCATGACATTCACTGTCTTTCTTCTGTCCTCCTCTGGCTTATTCAGTTGTTTTCTTCTGCGTTTCCAAAGCCAACAAAGTTCCCTGATTGCAGTGCTATCTGTGCTAAGACTACGAATGCCTGACTTGAAGGGCATCCATGCCTGTACCAAGATAGTTTTCCATGGACCCTCTCTCCTGTTGCTCTTGCCCTCAGCTCTCAAATTCCCATGTATATCATAGCAAGCCAGATAAATATATAGAGTTTGCAGCTCTAGGACTCAGGCATGAATTCATGGACTAAGCAGTATGTTCCACTAAGCCTTTTCCCTTTGCAGTGTGCAATTGAACTTGAAGCAAACTTTTCATATATCTCTTCATTTAGGATGAGATTTTTTTTCCCTCTCTAAATAGGCCTGTTCTACCAGCTTTGTAGACATGCCCAAACATGCTCAAATCCTAGGGCAAAAAAATGGTTTGAGCTCAAGCTGTGACCCCAGCTACAAAAACAATCAAGTACTTCAGAGGAGGGACTTGGATGTTAATGAAATGATTTATTATATTAATTTTCTTAATACTACTGAACATTAATACTATGTTAGATGTCTTACTCAACATAGAATAAGAGCAAACCCTTTTCTTGTAAGAATCTAATTTAAAGTGATAATCCAAATATGCTTCAGAGAGGGGTACATAGCAAAGGAGAGAATAACTCAAGAAACGTTTATAGAATTACCTTTTATATTGAAGGCTCTGTACAAAGAACAAATGACCCGACCCTAACAAACTTACTTTTTGTGTTGATTATTTCCCTTTTGCTCTCAGCCCCAGGTCCATTCTTTTATACTATGTTCTGGGATCCTAGGGCTAGGTCTGGAGACTACATTCCCCAGACTCCCTCTTCAGCTGCCTTCCTGTCAGGATCTGCCAATGGAGGCTGTGGTCACTAGAGAGAGACTGGAAGGCAAGTGAAGGAGAGACAGGACTCGCTTTCTATTTGTATTCTTGTCAAAAGGTAAGAGCTGTAAAATAGCCTCGATGTCTTTTGGCATATTTAGCAGTGGTTGGGCCACATCCCTTCATGGCTACCTGTGCTACTGAGCTGTGCCTCCTCATTAGCATGACCACTAGCCATGCAACACTTCCTTCAGGGACCTGAGCCCTAACTATATGAGGACCCCCTTCCTCCAAGCAACTGGGTTTCTCTCATTTAGTTCTCCGCTCCCTGAAGCCCAGCAGGTGTTAGCTACTTCCTCCAGAATCCTCCATTTGCCCCTTCAGTTTTTCAGTGTCTATGTGACTAATTCCTTGAATTAAATCCCTCTGTTTTGAAATAACTATGTGGTTTCTGATTTCCTGCCTGGATTTTGATTGATGGATTTTAACTAGATAGATTTAAAATACCTGGTGAGGGAGACACAATATACTCATGCAAAAAGACATCCAGAGATATAACATTTGAAATGAATAGCCCAGATTAAATTTGCTACAAGGGTTCAAAAAGGCGAGTAACCAGTTGTTATGGGATGATCAAACACAGGCATTATGATTTTTTTAAAGTTTTTATTTATTTATTTGACAGAGAGAGAGAGACAGTGAGAGAGGGAACACAAGCAGGGAGAGTGGGAGAGGGAGAAGCACACTTCCCACTGAGCCGGGAGTGCTATGCCAGGCTCGATCCCAGGACCCTGGGATCATGACCTGAGCCAAAGGCAGACGCTTAACGACTGAGCCACCCAGGTGCCCCAGGCATTATGATTTTTAAATTCCACTTCTTTTATTTAATCCTCAACACTGATCAGATTACCACTACTCTCATTTATAGATGAGAAACTTTGGTTCTGAGAGGCTAAACATATGTTCATATACATAGAGCTAAGAAAGCTGCAGAGCTGAGATTCATAGCTTGACTCTAACACAGTCTTTCATTTAGCCCATGTTAGTTCAGGAGGGTTGAAATAGGAGGTGAACCTTGAAGAATAGGCTTCAAATAGAATGGTCAGAGGAGAGTACTTTAATGGGAACGAGAGCTAACAAAGGCTTGAGATTGGGAAAATGCCAAGTGTGCCTGGGGGTAAGAAAGAAGCCTGTGCAGAAGTTTTAGTTGGAAGGTACCGAGATACAAGGCAGAAAATGTGGGTTGGGGCCAGATTAAGAGGGACCTTGGTTGACATGTGAGGAATTTAGTGTGCTGGGCTTGGAGTTCAACATGGGGCTTGAACTCACAACCCTGAGATCAAGAGCTGAGATGAAAACAAGAGTCAGATGCTTAACTGACTGAGCAACCCAGGCACCCCAGGAACCACTTATCTTTAATCAGGAGTTAGAGATGTGAAACAGCAAAAGTGAAATACTGTTTGGTATTGTAGATTAATGGAGTTCATCACTGATATTTGTCAAGCCACTGTTGTTTGATAACTGTTGTTATCAAAGGCTTTTTAAAATAACCAGCAAATTAAAACAAAACAAGAGAAAAACCTTTATGGATTACTGCCATCAAACCAAGTGATTAGAAAGGAATTTTGACTTTGCATAAATTTCAGGATAAGCAAAAAACACATCAAGAAAAAGAAATCTTTTAAAGAAAAGCTGGGATTTTTATCACAGAGGAAAAAAATACTTATTTATTCCTTGCTTTAAGGTAAATCAAAGTCCTAAAATAATCGACATGGCCATGAGAAATGAATTAAGTACTTTTTACAGAATTAAGTACTTTTTATAGACTAATACATCTTTAGGGAATAAAATGAAGAAATATTAAAATGACAAGCCAACAACACTAAATTGAGAGATACAGCAAAGTGGACCACCAATCAGCCTGTCACTGGACTATTATGTTCTCTTACAAACCTCTCCTTGAAGCAATTGGATTCAAACACATTATGGGTTAGATAGGCTTTTGTGGGCTAGCCTGGAAATTCAACTGTCATTTATAACTTTGTTTCCATGGCAAAATGCCTTTGCAAGTTCTAAACAGCAGACTTTGAAATTAACTTTTGGAATATAACCCATCTGCAACTTGGGGACTGCCTGTGCTTTGAATGTAGATTGTCTATTATAACCAGGACTTTAACTCCACTGAATCGCAAAGGTTTTCAAATTTGTTAGAGGAGTTCAAATTAGTTATCTTTCTTTCAAACCCAATACCTTATTTGGGAAAAGGGGATTTTAAAAAAAAAGTAACCCACCTGATGTGAAGAAAAGGCAAATCCAAGTAACTTTGTCCATGAAAGGCCTGATTATGAGGAGGCAAATCTTGTTTATAAGAGGAAAGAATAAAATGATGAACTAGAAAATATGTATTTATATAATGGAAGACGGTATTTATTGTTCCTTTTGCATACAGTTTGTCTCTACAATGCAAAGGTAACACAAAGAACTGAGTCGACATCCTTAAGACGCCTGCTTTAACTTTCCTGAATAATGACATTTGTATACCATAGGTGAAACTTTTCTATACTAGAATTGTAAAGATTATTGCAGTAATTTTCCATTGACAGTATACAAAAAGATGCTGGTAAAGACCTTTAAACGATACCTAGTGTTAAAAATTGTCTCTTTTCACAGGGACAAAATGCTTGCTGCTCAGGAAAAGGATATAAAACATTTGATTAGATTTTCAGTTATTTTTACTCTTTCAAGTAATTTCTTTTTTCCTCTTTAACAAGAAATGGATACAACAAAATAAGAAATATTTCTCTCTTCCATCAACTCATCCTTTATTGAAGATTTTAGCTAAGCTCATTAAATTCATGGCTGATAGGTTCGAGAGGCACTCTGTATTATGTAAAATTCTGGTTTTCTGTCAGCTAGGTAAGCTAATTACCTAGCTGAGTGCTGAGTGCTGATGTTCTTAACGAAGGGTCTTTTATTATTTTACTCCTGGAATTGGTATTTGTTTGCTTATTTTATAAACAAGATTTCTTCCTGGCCCATTTATCATATAGGAAGTAGGAATAATACCATTTACAGTGAGGCCTTAAGAACATTTCTTCTTTTAAATATCCTAAGTATCTTTTGAAGTTTTAGCCTGACAGGTTGAAAATTATTATTTTTATTTAGATTTTACCTGGTCTTTTATTTTTATAGATTGTTTTTCATGTACTTCAATTTAAAGTATTCTTCATAATGACAATTGAAAGCCATCAGCCTGGAAGTCAAAAGCTCTGGATGCTAGTTTACTCATTCAACAAGTACTTCCTGAGATCCTTATGTGTAATGCATTTATTGCCATTGGATTCGCTACTAGTGTTTTAATTTCTACTATGCTTTTCTCTCTTATCCATAGAGTTATTTTGGAGTACATTTTTTTTCTTTCCAAACATTCTAAAGTTACATTTTACTCTTGAATTTCAATTTTTTTTTATCATAGTCAGAGAACATGTTTTATAAAATAGCTGTTCTTTTAAGTTGTTGAGCTCTCTTTGGTGATATACTATGTAGTCAGTTTTTAAAAGAATGTATATTGAATGTATACTGAAAAGAATGTATATTTTCTATTTGGTGCACAAGTCTATTCATTTTTATTGGCTCAAGCTGGTTAATTTTGTTGTTCTACTCTTTAATATTCTTATTAATCATTAATCATCTTATTAATCTGTTTCTCTTTATCTCATTAATACTTTTTGCCTTAAACTCTATTTTGGTTCATTTTATTTTTGCAATTACAATTTTTTTCTATCCATCTGATTTAGCATTTATCATTTTTTATCCTTTTATTTTTAGTCTTTCTGTGCAGCATATTTTATTTTATTTATAAAATTATATTTTATATGGGTCATATTTTAGATGGGTCATGTATAAGCAGCATAGAGTTAGACTTTGTTTCTTATGCATTCTGATAATCTCTATTATTTTGCAGCTATAATCTGCTTATATTTATTGTGATTCCTCCTCTATTTAGACATACTTCTACACTATTAGTTGTATTTTCTTTCTCCTGTGTCTTCTTTTTGCTCTCTCCCACTCCTGCTTCCTAATGTTTAAATAAAGAGTTCCATGTGCACTATAATTTTCTCTGCTGGCTTAGAAATTAGATACTATTTCTCTGTTCTTTTAATGGATTTATTTATTTATTTATTTATTAATTTATTTCTATTTCTATTCTCCTGCTGAACACAATATCAGTTTGTCATACTCTGTTCTGCCACACATACAACTCCAGTGTTTCCTCAAATGCACTGGTTTTGCTACATCTAAAGGTTTAATGTATGTTTAAATAAAATGTTTAAATAAACATGAAAATATACTTGTGAATTAATACACACTCATTTCTATTTACTAACATGTTTTTTAGCTATTTCTGTATTCCTTGTTATTTCTCCTTTCTCAGACTTTCCTTCCTGGTTCACTTTTCTTCTTGTGAAATGAAGCATATACTCCAGTAGCTTTTTTAGGGAAAGTTTGTGAAGATTTTAGACTGGATTGAATGGTTCCTAACCATATTGGACTCAGATACATCTTTCTGTGGTAAACATTTTATAATGCCCTCATTATATCATGAAGGATATATATGTTTTATATATATAATAACAATATGTAAAATTTCTAAGCAATCAATACAATGCTATAGCTGCTATATAATATATTGGTAAAAGGAAATTAAGTTATCAAAAATAATGTACATTTTGATGTATAAATAAATGTTTGAACATGACCAGACATAGTGAAGCAGTGTCACGTGTATATCTACTTACAATGTTGAAGTTTGGATTTAGGAGAAGTAAAGCAATATTCAATATTTTCGGTATTTTTACTTTACATTTTATTGTTTATCTAAGTTGCTACTTATATTATCTTTTACATTATATTTTACATTTTAATAAAGAGGCTAAATATGTTACCCACACCCATATATGCACATCCATACATAGAATCACCATGAATACAATAGATACAAGGTACAGGTGTGTTGTTATTTGAGACTCAAATTCCTTGCATGATCTTGCTGTCAGCGACATAATTTTCTAAAACGGTGAACAGGGGGGCCTCTGTGGTGCAGTCAGTTAAATGTCTGACTCTTGGCTTCAGTTCCTGATCTCAGGGTCCTGAGATTGAGCTCTGTGTTGGGCAGTCTGCTTCAGACTCTCCCTCACTCTCTCCCTCTGCTCCTTCTTCCTGCACATAGTCTTTGTCTCTCTCTTTCTAAAATAAATGATAAAATAAAACCTTAAAAAATAAAATGGTGGGGGCACCTGGGTGGCTCAGCGGTTAGGCATCTGCCTTTGGCTCAGGTCATGGTCCCAGGGAGCTGGGATCGAGCCCCACATCGGGCTTTGCTGCTCAAAGGGAAGCCTGCTTCTCCTTTCTCCCACTCCCCCTGCTTGTGTTCCCTCTCTCGCTATCTTTCTCTCTCTGTGTATTACATAAATAAAAATATTTTAAAAAAAATAAATAAAATGGTGAACAATGCTTCATAAAGTTTTAAACAAAACAAATTATAATTGTCTCTCAATTTGCACATAGTTGCATTCCTGGATAATTCAGCTTGCATTATTTTGTGTTCCTATGTAAAATGGAGACAGATTTTAGGTTCAGAGGATTGATTATGGAGAGGATTTTCACCCACCTGTATAAATGGCAAGATCTCACTGGAGAGTCATGTGGGACAGACACTATTTTGTTTTATGGGAGTTCCCCAGCACATTGCAGGCTATCAGCTTTCCTGGCCCTCCTCCCCTCTAGTGGCCAGTAGCATCCCCCCAGTTATGGTGATAACTCAAATTGCCTCCAGATGCACAGTACTTCTCCATTTAAGGGCAACTGCTCCATTTGAAGATAATCTCCCTAATAGGAGTTCTTAAAGTAGGGTCCACAGAAATCTGTATGTCTTCAGGAGGGGAAGTCCATGAACGTGGATGGAAAAAAAATAACATATGCTTCCATGTTTGATATGACATACATGTTGCTTTGTTAAAGACCACCATTAATGTTCATATTCAAGCTAAACAACAGTAATCTCCATATTAATATATCTCTACCTATAATATATATATTTGCTTGTTACTTAGTGCATTAAGAAAGAAGCACATAATAGTAGTGCAAATTTATTTCATTTTTTTCAATATGTTGATAAATGTGTTTCAATATAGTTGGTTTGCTTTGTTTTATGTACATTATTTTATTCATTTAAAAACATTATTTTTAGAAGTGAGGTTCATAACTTCACTAGATTACCAAAGGGGTCTTTCACACAAATAATGAAGAAAATCTCAGACCCAGGGCTTCAACATCTTTGTGTTGTTCTAACTAAGTTGGCCTCGTGGGATAGGTAAAGCCACTGAAGCCAGAACTTCAGTGAGGATGTGGCCAAGAGAAGTGTCTGAGAAAGAGTCACAAATCAATGTAACTCAGAAATACAGTTAAACTATATTTCTGAAGGAATATAGTTGAACTGATACAAGACAGGAATGCGAGAAGCTATTAATAGGGTCCTGGACAATCTCTTTGACCCAGTTTCTCTTGCATCAAGCTAGACATGGGGTCCTCAAACTTTGGTGTGCCTAAGAATTCTGAAGAGCATGTTCAGAAACACGGATTTAACTGAATCAGAATTAGTAGGGGTGGAGTATCTTATTTGGGATGCATATGGATTCATAGACCAAACTCCGAGCAACCTGAGCTGTGCATGCCCTTCTTGCCAGTCAGCTCCTGACACATGTTGAATTTTACTGCTCCATTGCTCTTAAAGGTCCTTCCCTTGTTTCATCCCCCTAGTGTACTTTTAAAAAAAAATTTTTTTTAGATTTTATTTATTTATTTGACAGAGGGAGACACAGCGAGAGAAGAAACACAAGCAGGGTTAGTGGGAGAAGGAGAAGCAGGCTTCCCACTGGGCAGGGAGCCTGATGTGGGGCTCGATCCCAGGACCCTGGGATCATGATCTGAGCCAAAGGCAGATGCTTAATGACTCAGCCACCCAGGTGCCCCACCTCAGTGTACTTTTACTTATCTGTTAAGCCTAGAGCACATGTCACTCCTCTACTTTTACTCCTTCCTGAAGCTCTCCCACTCCTCCCATACTCCTTTATGCTTTCTCAGCGCACCCGGGATTTTATGCTATATTAAAATTGTTTATTTAAACATCTGCATCACTAGGCTGAATTCCTTGGCGGCAGGGATTATTTCTATTCATCATGGATCCCACCCCAAATCTTGTTAACTTGAAATGAAAATGAGTAAGTTCTCTTTTCATTGAGAATTCTCGTAGCCTTAATTCTAAAACCAATCTCTTGTAGATTCAAACCTCATTATCTGTACTAAAGTTTCACTTGGGACACCTGGGTGGCTCAGTGTGTTAAGCGTCTGCCTTTGGGATCAAGCATCCTGGGATCAAGCCCCACTTCGGGCTCCCTGTTCAGCGGGAGTCTGCTTCTCCCTCTGCCTGTTGCTCCCCCGGCTTCTGCTCTCTCTCTGTCTTACAAATATATAAAACCTTAAAAAAAGAAGTCTTGCTCATTTTATCTTTTCGTCTCTTAGATCAAGCTTCTTGGGAATGTGTAACATACATACATTTGCATATATAAAAATGCCCCATATTAGTTATTCTGGCAGAGATAGTTACCTACCTAATGTATATTCTCCTCTTTTTACATACATGCCACAAAAACAAAACAGAATGAAACCTATGTTTGCCAGTTGTCCTTGCAAAAAAGGTCAATCCTGTTCTAATTCTGAGATATGAACAGAAATTATTGGATACGATCTCCAGGAAAACCCTTAAAAGGATGATAGACTTAGCTGATTGGAACATGTTTACCCTTTTCCCTTCGACTTCACCTTTCTACCTGGAATATGCACAACTTTTTTTTCCTACCCCCCAAATTTATATAGTTTTTCTCTTCATGGCAAATTTACATTATATGAGGTATTAAATATGAGGTATTATAATTAGCTTCTCAAGAGAGAAAGCAAGTCTATGTAATTCAGGTAAGGCTCAAGGGGTATGAAAAATAGATGCTTACATTAGCTTGATCCAGAATCTACTGTGAAATATTACATTTATAAATGAAATAAGAGAAATCTGAGATCCTTAAAGGGTTTTATTTTCTAAGTACATGTTCAAATCTGTCTTTCAAATATTGGCATTAGTTACATATACTGTTAGAATTCAGATGAATCCAACTCAGAAAACAAGAAGCAAGATTCTCGGGCTTTTCTCTGATTAAATGCTTTCTTCAGCTCCCAGTGCAAAACTGTTCAAATGTTTTATTTTCAATACTTAATTGCTGAATGAATAAATATTTGAATAAAGAATAAGAATAATTCAGAAGAAAAAATAAGCAAAACCTGACTAACACATTTTAGTAAATATTTTGGCTGTTAAAATTGAAACCAAATCATCTTAAGAATAGATGACTTAAAATTAAAAAAAAAAATCAAGTTGCTGGATTTAAATGTACCTTGCTATTTTCCATTCCTTTGCAGATTCATCGTGTTCTCTAGTTACGCTAGCACTACTTTCAGGTTTAAACTTCTAATATTTCACTGTGATCCATTGCACTTTGTAAAAACAAAGAACTGATAAAGGTTAGGCAGCCACCATCACAACCTATGAAGTGAATTAGCAATTAACTAAACTGTTTTCCCCCCTTGCTCATATTTTCCAGGACTTTTGCAATGAACATATACTCCTTTTGTAATAAGGAAAGAAAGAATATTAAATTTTATTGAAAAATGTGGGCGATCTTAAAAGATATAAAGGGTATCAGGATTTTAACCTGCCACTCCATGATCTTATGGTATGGGGTGATTGTGGATCAATTATTTTCTTCTTTCAATTATTTTTCAGTAGTTCTGTACTTTAACATGGGCCATTCAACAGTTTAGCTGGGTTTGAGGTAAGACGCTCTTCTGGCCTGCTGGGAACAGAATCTAGCAGGTAGTTACTGTATTTAAAACTCTTTGAAGAAGAAAGGTATTATTTAAGTATTAAGCATTATTATGAACATCCTGCCTTTTAAAAGCTCAAAGGGAAAGACAAAAGGACCTGTCCTTATTAGTATTTCCAATTAAACTGGGAAGGATAAAGTATTTCCAAACCATCTAATCTTTTCTACATGTCCCCATTGCCCCCACCACTACATTTCGGTTAAATCTACATGTGGAGAGAGACAGGAATCCAACCTCTAATTTTCCTTTTAGCTCTGATAAACTCGTTTATTACAGGGTTTCCCTTCATGTTTGTTTGTACACATCATCTTAGGGGAACCAGTTTGCTTCTGCTAATGGGGTTTGACAATATTCCCAAAAGCAGCACTACTTACCCCCCAAATTGAGTGGATAATACAAGAACATGTGGCTGTTCAGTTTGGGGTCTCATAAAGCATTGTGCCAAGTCCTTTAACTGTGAGATGGTGCTATAAATTTCTCTGAGTATAATAACCATTCCAGGAAGACTCATCAAATATACCTTTAGAGATTAGTTACTGGGAAGTTTTTATTCTTTTTCAGGGAATTAGTAATAGTCTTAGTACAATTGTCAGTTGAATTAATTGGATTATCAGACCCTGTGCATGAAGTCAATTTTTATGACATGTATGCTTGATGCTTTTCCAGCCATCTTCCATAGTTGAAAACTATGAAAATTAAAAAATTTCATACTCATTCAGCTTTAAATTGGCCAAAGATCTTGTGAGTTGATATGATTGATATTTTGAGGGTCACAAATTGAATTTCAAAATGATTTTAAGGAAGCCCAAACAACAATTTTGAAGATCTGTCACAAGTACAATGATTTGAAAAACAATGTCTAAACAGATTAGAGACTCAACAAAGACCATCATAAATTTAGACTGTGTAATTAGAGGATATGATTTTTGGCCCAGTGGGATGTGTTTTGAATTCAACACTGGTTATTTTTGGTAGACGGTTGAGTCTGAATATTTCAAATGAAATGGCATCATGTTAAATTACCTGTTCTAAAATGAAGACCTTTGTGCTCTTTGTGAGATTCACTTTTAGGAGTTCATTGTGTTAAGTTAAAATTTAGACTATGTACTAAGTTGAAAGCATGAAATTCCATCTTTAATTACTTGAGGAAGCAAGGGTTTGCAAAATCATGGTTATTCAGAAGGCTGTTTTGCTTCCATGTGTGTAAATGTATAGATTCCATAAAGACTGGGCTTCTTGTCTCATTACAAGGGTAATAAAAATATAACTTCCTTCTGAATGTATAGTTTAAAAACCTGAACTCATTGTATGCTAGTATTTTTGCAGCCGTAACAGCAGTCTCAAATTAAGAGTCTACTACATCCATCAAGAAGGTCATCAAGAACTGGATGGCATCCTTTAGGCTAGTAGGGAGTCCCTTACACTATGTTCCTATCACCTGGGGGCTCTATTAAGGTGATCAAGACAACTATCTTGATACCAAACTCAGTTCATTGATCATAGAATATATGTATCTATCTCTATATCTGTATAGATACATATGTACAGAATATACATAATATATGCGTATGTATATATATATATGTTTAACTGCTAATCATTTGAGGAACAGATGGTAGGTATAGGGAATAATATAAATGTCCATCCTGTTAGTGTAGAAATCTGGTCTATAAGATAACTTGGGAGTTAAGGGAAACCTAATATGAACAGATATTCCCCCAATCTTTCCTTCAAACTTTGGTTCCCTTTGAGATTCTTTAGGAATAACACTTCCATCCCCCAAGTGCTGGGTATATTAGCTGCTGTCAGTTCACATTGTGTTTCTTCTTGGAAATTGCCCTCCGTTGTAGGAAACCTGACTGAGCAACCTCTGCCTCTAAGGGGCAGCTTGTGGCCAATGACTGGATGATGATGCCTCAATTTGGGACAATGCTGAGGGATCAGCCCCAGGGCTCCACAAAGGATTGGCTGAGGCCCAAATCGCAACAGCTCTGCAAGTCAGCTCCTTTGCCCTCAATCAGTTCTTCACTGCCCTACATGTATATCTCCTGAGAGCATACTCCAAGTGAAATCTTTGCAATCAATACCTCATCTATTGCAATCAACATCTCATCTATCCCTACTTTCAGGAAAGCCAGTTTGACACAGAAATCGTCATAGTGGGCTATGCCTTGGTGGAACACATGGCTATCCAGATTGGCCTTCTGGTCAAAGATATTACTACCACCATCCTGACTAAGCTGGTGTTCAAACCATTTCCTTATCGAACCATTTCCTTGAATTATTCCCAAAAGCATATGATATTAGGAAACTGTACACCTTTCATTAATATATGAGTCTCCTAGCAGAAAATAAGACCCCAAGGGGAAGACTGTCTTACTGGATAGGTAAGATCAGATGAGTGACGGGAAAAGGAGAAAGGAGAAAAGATCTTACGTGGTCTGCTTGGTAGGAGAAGTTCATAGTGGGGTTTTCTGGACCAACTGGTGTTGTATTTATATGTGCCTGAGGGAGGAATGAGGAAGGTCAAGGGAAGAGAGTGGGGACCTAGAGTCAGAGATGCTGATAAGAAGGAAGTGGGAGGGAGCTACTTGACAATTTTTGCCATAAGATCACTCAAAGATGAAGCTACTCTAGAACATTACTGCCCGTGCAGGTAGTTTTCTCTTTTAAACTCCTTCTTCTACTGGTTTTGGTGCTAAATCTTATTCTGTATTATTCCATTTAAATACTTAGTAGAGTATACCTTTTCTCATACTTCTTTTGAAATTTGAGTACTAGTACTCAACATAGTACTAACACAGAACTAGGCACATAATAGAGGTTCTATAAGTACCTGCTGAACGAATAAATGACCAGGTAAACATAAACTGGAAAGATTACTGAGTTAGAAAAGAAAAAAAAATAGTGCTCCAAAGGTCCTAACTCTATGGCTTCAGAAACCTTTAAAATGTGGGATTTAACACAGTGTTTTCTGAGAGGAAGCAATGGATAGATACGGTTTTATGTTGACTGAATCCAAGTGTTATTTTTGAGATTGTACTTTTTATCTCAGATTGCTAATGATATAAACATCTTATCATACAAGAGAATAGACTTCATGTAATTTCAGTACATGTCATAGCTCAGTGAGAGCAAAGAGCCCTACTAGA
Source organism: Nasua narica (assembly GCA_028533885.1). NCBI lineage: Eukaryota > Metazoa > Chordata > Mammalia > Carnivora > Procyonidae > Nasua > Nasua narica. The sequence goes on along the minus strand of CM052810.1, from coordinate 52,393,914 downwards.
AGGTTACATGCATTATGTAAACTCTGAGCCATAAATGACTTCTTTTTGTTCTTGGGGATCCAGACACCCCCTCCTCCTCTTGAGCACAAGGTCCTGCCTTGTGGCAGAGAACAAAGATGTGGACCCCAGGGCACTTCTGTGTCTAGAGGCCTAAATGACTGTAAAATGACTCCACTTCCAGACAAAATGACCAGGCTCCTATTTCTCCTGGACAAAGTTTGAAACAATCTTTTTTTCCCCTTAAATTTACTAACCAGAATACTCAGGTAAAACATTTCTAGGAATAGTCTGAAGTGAGAATGATAACCATTTCCTTTTACCACACTCCACTTTTCCGGGAAAGGTAATTTCTTCTTTAGCTGATGCTTATGAAGACCTCTCCACAGTTACTTCTTTCTCCAAATTGAATATCTATCTAAGAATATAAAACCATTTTGCATGTATTCATAAAGTGAAACTGGTGGGCTAGATCTTTGCCTACCACAGATACAAATGTGAGTGAATGTAACAGTGAAGCAAATAACGATTTCTTTCTAAAAGGCTAAAGCATTTAAATTTGTAGCTTCTCTCTTGAGTTCATAGCCACAGCTCTGGAGGTGGTCTGCAATGACATTATTCATTTGAAATGGGACAGGTTATTTTTAAAAGAGCATATTTAAAGTCATAGTTGATAAATGGAATCTATGTCAAAAAATCATTAGTCATTGATGTAAGAGCTTATCTAGAAGCATCAGTTAACCTCAAGTGCATGTGTTGAACTCTGTAGTTAGGAGAGACTGACAGGTGACAGAAAAAGCTGATAACGTAGATGACTCAGTATCAAACGCAACTTCCAGAGAAAATGTTTTCTTCAAGAAAGAGTGTGTCCTCTTTGGCTCATGAACAAATATAGGATTGAATTCTGAAGTTTCACCCCACTGAGCATGACTGAAGTAATTTTGGCTAAGAAAAATTTCAATAACGCTCCCATGGAATATTTCTTTTTTTAAACAAAAGAACTTTCTGGTGAACTCGCTGCGTAATTCAAGTTACTAAATGGATTAATGTTTTATTTGAAATTGGGACTTATAAGTCAATTACCTTTTGGAGGATGTATTAAGGATGCTTTTAGTTTCAAAGACTTCTAGGAAACCTTTTCTGAAGATAATCAGGCACTAGAAACATTTAAGTAAAATAAGTAAGTAAACAAGTGGAATAAAGCAAAATAAAATAAAAATATCGGAGGCATTATTGGAGCACAGTGGAGGCCATCCATCCATATAACTGAAATAGAAGTTGAATTCTTTTGTGCAAACTCTAAGGGGATTTTCCATTTCACTAGTAATATTAAAATGCAAACTATATATAAGGATCAATAACCAGAATTGTGTTCATGTTGCATTGTCCTTAACCAGCTCTTTATTTTCTCAAACCAAGGCAAGATGAAGTCAAGAAAAAGTTTATAGATTTATATTATTCTTGACAGATTTCTCCATGAGGTAAATAATATGACAATAATCAATAAATGTCTAATTGTACATGAATCCTTTTACTCCTCAAACAAGAATAAAATAATGAACTAAGAAACACCGATCTGTAGCTTGAGAAGGGACACTGGTCTAGATTTTTGAAAGAATGTCCAACAAACTGAGAAATTCGGATTTTGAGAGGAATAGAGAATTTCACCTTTGAAGAATGGAGAGACCACGTTTGTATTCTTATATATGAAATTATACTTGTGAAGGTAAGTGAGGGAAACAGGTAGGTAAGTACCACAGTGCATTAATTAGAGCAGGCTTTGAATAATTCTGAGAGAAGTCTTCAGCTACATGTGCTGTTTAATTTCAAAATTTTAATCAAAGGAGCAATTAAGATAGCTCTATTTAAAAATTAAACTTATTATTTTCCAGAAATCTTCAATTCTTGCTTATGTGATTCCTCTGAGTTTAAGTATGTTATTTTGATGATAAGCAAATGAAATTACTTCTCTTCACTATGATCTATAAAATGCCTTCCACTATTTAGTAGTTATTACCTGGGAATAGTTTTCTTCTCTGTGTGGCTCTCTACCTCTTCTGTCTTAAATTGTTCTGGCCAGGTGCTATGATCTGCTGCATTGTGGGGATGGCTAGAATAATTTCTTAAATGAGGTCTGAACTGAAAACAGCTCTTCCATTAGGCAGAAACAAGGATGCCACAGCAACTTCTGGGTCAGATTATTAAACACAGTTGTGTTTACCCAGGGACATTTATACTTAAACTTGTCCATGGCCAGTGTCAGTCACAGTTACTATGTTAGAACCTTTCCTTTTGAAGCCATATCCTGAAAAACAGTATCTTGAAATCTGATTCATTAACTCCTTTCAGTGGTCACAACCAGGACCTCCGGCACTGACTTGCTACAGATCTTTGCAGAAGATAATGAGATTTAAACCTTATTCATTTATTAAATATGAAGCAAGGTCCATGTACCATTCTTCCATAAGAAACTGGGCACCCAGAGATGGAAAGGCTTGTCTTGAGTCATTTCTTTCAATTCCCATTTTGCCCACCCCCTTACTATCCTGACTTCCGTAGTTTGGGCCTACGGAGGGAAGCCTCTTTCTCAAGGCAAGCAAAAGGAGACTTCAAAACAAGTGCCTCTGAACTCATATCTTACAATGTACTGATGGAATTGGAGAGCTCTTCATTTCAAGTCAATGGGTATAAGGTATTGAGAGATAATCAATGAAGGATTCGGTTATAGTTGCTGTACTCTGTTTACTCAGAAAGGAAATCATATACACATAAAATCCTGAGTCATTATCTTCTCTCAAACCTGCTCTTTTCCCCCATAATTCTTAGGTAATGACACCAGGACCATGTGGTACCCAAGTCACCACACTAGTACTGGTTCCCAAATCATGTGGATGCAACATCTTTGCAACTGTGAGTTGCTCACAGCCATTGCAGAGGCTCCAGGTTTTCATTACCTCTCGCCTGGACCACCTCCCAGACTCCGATTTCCTAACCGGCCCTATTTACCTTCAGGGCCTCCCTCTTCAGTCCATTGTCTACACAGACTAATCTTTTCAAAACACAAGTGCGATCATATCCCTTCGCTTTTAGAGCCTTCATCATTGATGATGTAGCCTTCCATTTTATCTTCCATCTTTATTTCCCACCTGTCCACCCCGGTCATATCATATGTCCTTTGTCTTTCTTTGCCCTTCCATGTATGACTCTATCTGCATAGAATGCTTTTCACCTTGTTTGCCTTGTTTTAAGACACTATTCAAGTATCATATCCTCTAACTCTTTGGCTGTTTGTTTGTTTGTTTGTTTGTTTTCCAGGCAGAGCAGGTTGTACTTTTCTCTGTGCTTCCAGGGTACTTTGTATATATTTCCTTTTTATCTTCTTATTTGATTACATTTGTTTTTTTTCCTTCTACATACTAAGCTACTGGAGGTAGGGGCTATCTATCTTACTTATCATTGTATGTACAGGCTTAGCACACTGACTGATCCAGAATTACTACTCAGCAAATGTTTGGTGAATGAAAAAACAAGAGTTGATAATGTACCTGCAATTTATTTATTAGGTTTACATGAGATTGGCATCTTCAGCATTGTGCTGACGGTGCACGATATTTACAGCAATAACATAACCAGAATTTTCTTACTACTTTGTACTTCACAGAGGAAAGCCATGGATATACATCTACGTTGCTAGAATTCTGGAATGAGGTAGCAGAATTCCCCAAAATACTGCATGAGAAAATTGTACGTGGCTCAGGAGAACAATGTATTTTTTGACATTAGCCATGAAAGCTTTCAAAACAGAAATATAAATTCTTTCTCCTACCTGTTTTCTCTGGTCCCTTTCCTACAGGAGATCACATTTTTTTTTTGCCTGTACACATATTTTTAGAGCACTCTGCTGTTATGAAGCATTCTGCAACCCCTAGTTAACCTATTTAGATCTCAGTGTTCTTATCTGTATAATGAGGCTGATGGTACTAAGCTGTTCTCCCAGGGATGTTTGATTAAAGATGTTTCTTGACATTGCACAGACCCTGCATACATCAGGAAGGACTTTCAAAATAATATGTTCTATATGCACAGAAAATTGTTTTATTTGGCATTGTTTTAAAAGCAAGCACATTTTTGAGAGGAACGTTTGAACCATCAGCAAACATTTCAAAATGGATCTAAGGTAAAAATTATTATGACTGCAGTGAATGTTTTATTTGTGGTTGATAAGATAGGCAAATATTTAAAAACATCTCCACCCATAATTTTTAAGGGGAAAAGCAAGGCTTGGTGGAATATGAGATAATTTTATCTTTGCTCAGGATACTGACTGTTATAAGGGATTTACCCATGCATATTTTTTCCGCCAAGACAGCACTATATTGTGTTGTATCTTCTTATAGTGCCTTCTTTACCATTTCAAGTAGGAGTAGAGCTCAAAACTCCTGATGTACTGCCTTGCGCTGGCAATTTTCCTGTTATTTCATGTGGCAAGAAGAGCTGCGTTAATCTCTCACCCAGGCAGATCTAGACTGCTTTAGTTGGATGGGGTCTTTTTTTCCCACAGCTCTAATTTTCCTGTCCATTTGACCTTTTCCTTACTGGTACCACTTTTTGTGATGATGGCTGGTTTCTCTCCCAGTGATAAGTAGACCCAGAGACAGAGGAGAAGCCAGTGGAGAAGCAAGGAAATGATTGGAAACCAAGAGGAAAATATAAACAAAACACATCCTGGAGTGCTTCTGAGATGCTGAAAAGTAGTGGGATAAATTTAGATTTTACAAAAAAAAAAATTAGATGATAATATTTCATCTCATTTTCCACTCTCATCTGTCCCAAACCTAGATTCAGTTGTTAACAGGTGAATAAATGAACGGTTCCTTTGGTAAAGTTGGTGTAAAAAATTAGGGCAGTCCAGCCAGGGGAAATAATATATGGAAAGTGTCTGATTCTGGGAACTGGGTAGAAACAAGCTCTGGTCAAACCTCTTTGCTGTCAGAGCCTGATGTGCAAGAGAATCATCTGGAAATATTTTTTAACATGAAACCCCCACTTTTTAAAATTGAATCAAAACACACATAATGGAAAATGCATATATTATAGGTATAAACTTGATTAATTTGCACAAATTGAACTCACACACATTAACCAGAATCATTTGGAGAGTTTTTGGTTTTTGCTTTTAAGATACAGCTTTCAGGACACTTTTTCAGATGCATTGAATCAGAATCTCAAATTTTGAGGCCCCAGGATCTGTATTTTAAATAGCTTCCTCAGGAGATTCTTTTGAAGCCAACTGGGGACTGAGTTCCAGTTCACTGGTTAGTGAAAGACTCTGTGGATCCCAGGATGCAGGAATTGGGTAGGAGAGTGATCTTAGGGTAAGACATGGAGTCCTGGAGGAAGAAAGAGTAAGGAATCCTCTTGTTTGGGGAGGAGTTCTAATAGTTGTTTGAGGAAGGAACTAAGGCAACAAAAATTTCCATTCACCTCCGGGTATCCATACACCTTTTATGGTTAGTAACAGAATCCTAATTTTCAGCAAGACACATAGTGACCTGCAATAAAGACTAAATCTTGGCCTCCCTTGCAGCTAGATGTGGCCATGTAACTAAATTTTAGCCAGTGGGATATAAGTGGAAGTGTCATATGTGACTTCTGGGAAGTCTTTGAAGTGGAAGTACACCCTTCTTGATCTTTTGCTTCTAGCTAGTGGCTGGAATATGGAAGTGTTGGCTGGAGCTCAAGCAGCCATTTTGATCCAGGTGGACAAAGACCATACATTAGGGATGGCAGAACAGAAAGCTGGAGGAACTTAGGTTCCTTAGAACTTTTTGGATTCCATACCAACTCCATAGTGTCAATTCTGAACTTTTTTTTTTTTTTTAATTCTGAACTTTTAATAGAAAAAGTGTTTTGTGTTTTGGCTACTAGTAATTTGAGTTTTCTAATATTACAGTGGAACCTAGTCTGAACAGATACAGAGGATTTCCTGCTCTATATATGTATGTCTGCAAGATCTCAGTAAGAGATGGCAATCTCTCAAGAACATGGTGTTCTATTATTTGCCAATAAGCAACTGAGAGCAAGTTTCAGTTTTTATAATCAACTCTCAAACAAGAGGAATTTATTCAATATCGTGTGGTAGAAACTTGTTTTCTAGGAGTTATTAGGTAGTCTTTTTCCCCAGGCTTCTCCTGGACCAGGTCTCATCTGGTGTCTGGAATACTTTAGCAGGATTCTCCAGAGAGTGTCTTGTTTGGTACACTTGAGCGATAGCCTTATTGTATCATAGTTTAAGAGAAATACTATGGATTAGGGCAAGTTTCCAGCCAACAGCTAAGGGAGAGCTTTGGGTCCAGTTCCTAAAAATGTGAAGCTGGCACAGGCTAGGTGTGTTTTCAGGTCTTAAGCCAATAAGCAGAAATGGGCTTTCACTACAGCTCCAGTGCTTGTGAGAGAACTGAGACATAAACTACTTTTGGGGATGGGCCTAAGGCAGCGGTTAAGAATGAGCAGCAGGTCCAAGGGCATTGGTGTGCTTAGATCTAACTGACTCAGATCTGTAGGAAGACCAACTGCAAGGCTCTACTCGCTAGTGCCTGGGGTTCCTGATGCATGTGGTGTATGCTTTCTGCCTTGGTCAGACACCGGACAGGGCTGAGTACTGGTGAAAGATAGCACTGCCCGAGGGTGAAATAGATAGGAGCACGGTCATTGTCTAACTTCTTGCAAATTACTTAACTCTTCTTAGCCTCAATTCCCTCATCTGTAAAACTAGGGCTAATAATAGGTATTCCATCACGGAGTAAAAGAAAACATTTTATGAGCCAGGAATTTGCAAATTGTGAACAGTTAAACAAATGCAAATTACTATTACTATCTGGGGAGAAGGATGACAGCAATTTAACTGTGCAAAGCAGATCCTTATTGCATTTAAGATGAGATGAGTATAATTCATTCCTTTGAAATGAGAGGGGGTCGATTTATAGAGTCAAGATGTAATTACTAGGTTTGTAATCTGGTCAGGAAACTTTTATCAGAGAGATGTTGTATTCTTAGTTGAGAAAGATACAAGGCTTTTTAAGAGATCATGTGACAGATTTGTTTACTTTTAATCATTTCATAGGCGATACAGTTTATCTTAGGGAAGCCACAATTCATAAAAGTACAGTTTACGATCCACCAGAATCAAGAATAGCCACATTGAAAGTTACTACATGTTGTATGTTGTTCTAGACAGCCATTAAAAATCAGATACAAGAAGCAAAAGTGCTTGCTTTTTGTTATAAAAGAGGCATTGGGCTATATAGGTTTACAATTGTATTTGTTATAATAAACCACACTTTACAGGCAACAGGTGTAGCTGACTTATATCCTAAATTGTGTGAGGCTGCCCTGTCAGGCTGGCTCTAAAGGGATTTAAAAAGATTTATGAGATTGAATGACAGCCAAGGTGATTCTTGAAATTGACTTTCTAAGGTGTCATTTTGGTGAATGACTGGTTATAGTTACTAAAAAAAAAAATCCTCGTAATAGTAAGAAGTTTGTCTTTAAATGGTGGTTAGGCTATTTAGTGAGAAAAAAAAAGCTTATTATTTAACTATAGGTTGCTAAATTTTGGACATTCAGGCTCTGAGTCTGTGGACTGACACCCTTGGTCATTCGGAATCACTTCTTTCCCCAACTGAAGGCCTCAGGTTCCTTCAAACAGGGTTGTATCTACTCACACTGCTTGAAACAGAATTTTTCTCAATTAGTGTCTTTTCTAACTATTGCAATTAATTTTAAGACAAAGACATCATCTATGCTTTAAGGAAAGATAAGGAGAAGGAAAACTTGATTCCATACTCTCATCAGATGAGCTTCTCTTTCTTTCGCTGTTTCTTTACCAGCCCTCCTGCCAAGGGGCCCCCATGCTTGCTCCTCTCCCCGGGATAAATCATTTAATCTCTACCCTCCTCTCAAGTTTCAAACCAGTCAGCCAGTCTCATAAAGGCTGTCAGCATCTGCACTTAGCGTTATAGTAATAAAATGTAATAAGAAGCATTCTTTTCTTTCATTTTTATTTGCTCCTAAGTACCATATTATAATAACGTTAAAGAAAATCTTAGAGGAAAAAGTGCTTATCATTCTACTTGACACACTTGTTTCTTTTGTGTTTACTTTGGCTATGTTGTTAATTTCTTGATCTCACAAATCCTTATTGAGAGGCTCCAATGGCCCAAGCTCTCCATTGTAGATACTCGGGCCATAGCAGGGAACAAACAACCCTGTTCCATTAGGGTTTTCATCTAAAGGTGGAGGGAGAAAAACATAAACAAGTATTCTGTCAGATAGTGTTAAGTTCTAAGGAGACAAACAAAACAGGGTATGGGCTGGATATATGGAGTTGAGTAGGGGAGCTATTATTTTCTATCTTTTCCCAACTGCACACTGTGCACGTGTTCTCACTCTGTACTCTGTAAAACCTTGTATTCTTCCCCTTGAAAACGCCAATTCCCCACCCTCCCCCCCCACCGCCAAAAACAAAACCAAAAAACCAAAAAAGCACCAATGACAACAACCCATAAAGAAACATTTAATGATATAGTCTAAACTTTTTCATAGCATTCACACAACCAACACTAACAGAAGTCTTGAGGCTAGCTCTTAAATGGAGAAAATTGGAGGAAATACAGAGATAAGAAATATCAAATACGAGAGGAAACTAACTGACAGGAGACAGAGGAGAAAAAAATTCTAGTCCTTAAAAGTTTGTACTTATACACCAAACTGGGAATTTTTGGCAAGACTCGATTAGGGTAGAGAAATCCTGAGATGAAGTTAGAAAGAAATCAAGTTTGATTAAAAGCAGTTTGTTGTTTCAGATTGGACTGTCTTAGCCAACTTGTGTGTCACTGGCTGTCTCTGTTTTCCATAAAGTTCTTGGATTCTCTCTTTTACTCTCTTGTCCTAGAAAACCGTTACAGATTTAAAAATGGGAAGTCCTGAGGTCCTGGAGAGGCCACCTTAATGGAAAAGTTTAACCTCAAAGGAATTGGGCTCTAATTTGAGCTCTACCAGGAGTCTACTCCAAGTTGAAAATGAGTGGTCCAATTCTCACTGCCCCTTTAAAAACAAGTATAATGTGAATGGCTAATTTTTATTATTTTTTATTTTTCAGAGATTTTATTTATTTATTGATAGAGAGAAAGAGATCACAAGTAAGCAGAGAAGCAGGTGAAGGGAGAGGGGGAAGCAGGCTCCCTGCTGAGCAGACAGCTGGATGCGGGGTTTGATCCCAGGACCCTGACATCATGACCTGAGCAAAGGCAGAGGCTTAACCACTGAGCCACCCAGGTGCCCCTGTGAATGGCTAATTTTTAATGGAGGTAATAGTTAGAATCATTATGTGTAAAATTCAAGAGCCCCATTTACTATGACATCCCACTGGGCCAACAGAGTGAGCTCAGCATTGCAATAGACAGCTATGGATTTGAATTCTGACTTTGCCAGGTATTCATTGACCTTAGGCAACTCAATTAATCTTGTTGGGCCTGTTAACTAGCTGGTAAGGACATTTCTGGTGTTGCAAATGATAAACATTCAGGGCTTAGTCTTGAGTTAGTTTCACTCATATGAAATCACCAGTTTTGTATCTCAAAGACAGCCAAATGTCAGCAATTTTATGTGAAACAGATTGGTATATAGTGCAGGCTAAATTAAAAGTAGCCATTATTATTGCTGTGTTCAATAAATATTTTAAAGATTTACTTACTGAAAATGTTAGAATATTTATATATTGATGAAGTCTTTAGGCATCCAAAGGACAATCATAAAATGTACTTTATTCTTTTTTTTTTTGGTAATAGCTTTTCTGAGATGTAATTCACATTTCATAAAATTGATTATTTTGTTTTATTTTATTTTAAGGTGTATTTATTTATGAGAGAGAGAAAGAGAGAGACTGTGAGGGAGGAAAGGCAAAGGGAGAGAGAGAATCTCAAGCAGGCTCCACATCCAGGGCAGAGACCAATGTGGGGCTCAGTACCATGATCCTGAAATCATGATCTGCACTGAAATCAAGAGTAAGATGCTTAACTGCCTAAAGTTCAGATCCTAAAATTGATCATTTTAAAGTATACAATTCAGTAGTTTTTAGCATATTCACTTATCACCACTATCTAATTTTGGAAATTCTCATCACCTCAAAGAAACCCCATAACTCCTAGCAGTCACTCCCTGTTCCTCCTTCCCCTAGCTTCTCGCAACTGCTTTCCCACTTTTCTGGGTTTATGGATTTGCCTATTCTGGAAATTTCATATAAATAGCATCAGACAACACATGGCCTTTGTGACTGATTTCGTTCACTTAGTATAATCTTTTCAAGGTTTATACATGTTATAGCATGTGTCAGTACTTCATGCCTTTTTGCGACTGCATAATGTTCTATTGTATAGGTATACCACGTTTGATTTATCCATTTGTCAGCTGATAGACATGTGGATTGTTCCACTTGTTGGCTATGATGAGTAACACTGCTATGAGCATTTGTGTACAACTTTTCATACAGAAATATATTTTTGATTCTCTTAGGAAGGAAATTGCTAGATCATGTGATAATCATATGTTTAACACTTGAAGCAACTGCCAAACTATTTCCTTTATTTGAAATGGCTAAAACATGGGTGATTCTAGCAGAGAAGATGCAAGATAGGCTTGGAGGGTCTGTAGTGCAAGAAACCAATGAAGAGCTAGAAATTTAAAATATGGCGGCACACAGGAGCTAATCCTAAAGTAGCTACCAAGGACCAAACCTGGAGCAATCTGAATAACAAAGAGATCAACATCCTATTGGATTACAATCCAAATATAAAGTAAACATGCAGTAGTCCACACCGATATAAATGATTGAATAAACACATGAATGGGGGAGAAGAGACAAGTCTTTCTTACAGATTTCCAAATAATATAAGTAGCTACTGCCCCTCAAGAAGGTGGAGCTTACTTCCCTTGAATGTGAAATGAATGACCACTTGCTGACAAAGAACAGATAGGAAAGGAGAAGAGTAATAGCTTTACAGAGAGATCTGGCAATGCTACCTTAATCAAATGATCAAGACTGACATCACCAGTAAGTCATGTTTAGATCGTGTGCCCTGTGGTATAATGTGATGAGAAGTCCACTTCACCTCTGTGGTATTCTTCCTCAAGATCCATAACCCTTATTTAATCATGAAAAAACATCATATAAATGCAAACTGAAGGTCATGCTACAAAATGCCTGATCAATACTCTTCAAAACTGTCAAGATTATGAAAGATAAGGTAAGGCTAGAAACTGTCACAGAACAGAGGTGACTGAATGCAGCATGGTGTCTTGCTTGGGGTACTGGATCAGAAAAAGGACATTAGTGAGAAAATTGGTGACATCCAAATTAAGTCTAGGAATGTAGTTATTAGTAATGTACCAAGTCCGTTTTCTCAGTTTTGACAAGGCACCGCTATCATATAAAATTTTAACATCAGGGTTCACTGAGTGAGGGGTACATGAGAATTTTGTACTATCTTTGTAACTTTTCTGGATGCACAAAATTATTTTGAAATTAAAAAGTTTACTTGAGAAATAAATCCATTAAGTGAAAACATAAATAATGCATTTAATTGAAGTATAACTGTATCTGCCAAAACAAAAAATATTTAATGGAAAAAATTTAATGAGCATAGAATAGCTATTCTTGAAATCCAGGTAAAAGAATTTGTTACTGAAAATGAATGTTGAGATTTATCTACACTGGTAGTTGACTTGGATTACATTTACCAGGGAATTGCTTATCTTTTTATCAAACCATCTAAAGTTACAAGGTTGGTTGGCTAAAGCCACAGCTTTAGAAACAAAGGTCTTAGCATTTGATTCCTGGCACTGAGCACATAGGGCACAGTTCTGTTGTCTCCTGTGGATTAACTTATCTGATTTCTTAAGCAGTATCAGCATTTACCAAATTAATGAGTTAGTGTCACACTAAAGAAGGTAGTAACTTACCGTGGCCTCCTTTACCTGGAGTTGTTGAAGAACACTTTACATGTGCAAGCTGGTTGATGTTCCTAGTTCAGGACTCAGTTCCTATGTAAACAGTGCCAACTCTGAATTCTGTACCCTCATGCTTCTCCCTTGAGTTTCAGTCTTGTGTGCTTGACTCTTTTCTGGACAGAAACTTGCTGTCCTGTTGGGACACAATTGGAAGGATCCCAAAGTCACACACATTCTCTTGCCACCTTTCATGTTGGTTACAATTGTTTTTCCACCTGTATTCTCTTCCTCAAGTAACAATTATTAATCACTCAGGGCTCAGAAAGATACCTGAGAGTCTTTGGGGTGACTCCAAGTGGCATCCTTGTACAGACATTGGTTGCTTAACCTCACCCTTGCTTTTTAGGTCATGGACTGAACGCATTGCCTGTTCATTGATTTTTGACCTTGATCCTGCAGGTTTTGCTCTTTGCTTCTTCCTGGTTTCTCACTGAGCTAAGTGCAACAACTAGAATTGGAGTCATCAGTGTGGAAATGACTGTTACGTCCCTGCTTTTGTAGGGGTGAGAGGGCAATCAGACAATTTGAGAAGAATTTAATTTTATGTGGTATATGTAAAAAATCCTTTCCTGTCGTCATCGTTTAAGAACGTGATTGCACTTGGCATATTATAGATTACAGTATCACACATTCACTGAGTTTGCCTCTAAAGGTTTTTATTTTTTTGACTATGGAAATACACCATTTATCCTCAATGTATAAAGACGAAAGAAATCTCACATGATTAATAGTTTTGAATATAAAATTTTTTACATAAATTTTTAGACATAATTTTTAAAAGAAAGCTGATAGTATTCATTGCAAATCTTATCTCGTACATTTTATTCATTATTCATATGACCGCATTTTTCAATTAAAAAATACTTAGGATGGAAATCTTGTTTTTCATCCTTCTTCTATTTCCATGCCCTATACTTCCGGGACATAGACTCGAAAGATTAACTACCTCAGAAACATCCTGGGGCTCAAATCACAGTAATGACCAAGAAAAGCCCATGACCCTGCTACCTTTTTATTCTAGAAATTCTGCTAGAGAGTTCTTGGAAAACATGAGAAGTGGATTCATGTTACAGTCCAAGGTTTACTTGAGAGTTAAAACCAGAGAAACTGAAAAGGGCCTGTGACCACTCATTTTGCCTTTTGATCAGTGGGAGTGAAGGCTGGTACTGACCATTTCACCTCATTAGTGGAGCTCTCTGACTACACCTCTCCTTTTAATTCTTTCCTGAGTGTATTTGTAATTTGCTTCTGGTTTCTGCTTTTAAAACAACAGATTGTGAGGGATCAAAGAGAAACTGGATAATGACAAGGAGGAAGTGGCACGTTAGTGACATCTTTGTGGAAGGAGTCGTACCTCTATACAGTGTGATTCTTCAGAAGTGGCCTTCTGAGAAGTGACTACAGGATAAATTCCAGTACAACAAAGTCCAAGACTGGCCAAGTGTTCTATTTATTCTTTAATTCTTGTTTGGCCACTAACCTTTTATTACATATAATATATTATATATAAGAACCATCTATTATATGTAAGACTCAGTAAAAAGAGAAGTATAGAATAATGGATGAGATATTGAGCACTTAAAGTCAAATAGAACTGTGTTTGAATCCCTGGTTCTACCATTTACTAAGTGTAGTGAGTTGAACTGTGGCCCCCAAAAGATATGACCATTGGAAATTTTAGAATATGACCTTATTTAGAGTAAGTCTTTGCAGATATAATTAAGGTTAGGCTCTTGAGATGAGATTATCTGACTTAGGCTGAACTCTAAATCTAACAACTAATATTCTTACAAGAGACAGAAAAGGAGAAGACACAGATGTACAAGAAGGGCACATGAAAACAGAGGCAGAGATTGGAGTTACGTAGCAAGCCAAAGATCATCCAGGAGTGCAGGCAGCCATAAGAAGCTAGGAGAGCAGCATGGAATGAATTCTCCTTCAGAGTCTCCAGAGGGAACGGACTTTACCAACAACTTGATTTTGGACTGCTAGCTTCCAGAATTGTGGAAGAATACATTTGTGTTTTAAGCCACAACGTTTGAGGTAAGTTGTTATGATAGCCCTAGGAAACTAATATACTTGTTGTGTGACACTGGATTAACAAACAAACTATATCTTAGTTTCTGTCTCTGTAAAATAAAGAGGATAACACTACCTATTGATAGAGTTATTGTGCAGATTCAAAAAGATATTATATATATTTAAAGGGCTTAGCACCAAATCTGGCATACAGTAAGAGCTCAGTAAGTGTTAGCAAGTATTATTAAGGCACTTCTGGTTCAGGTTGAATTTCTAATTTTTCCCTATTGTGATTACTTGCATAGTAACATCCCTTACCTTTTTTTTTTTTGCTTGAGAGATTTTTTTTACCATTAAAGGAAAGAGAAGGAATATCATGCAGATAAATTGCCCCTCCTGATATTGGTGGTTGCAGAAATCATATGAAGCCCAGAACCTCTGCCCCTAGGACAAGAGTGTAGCATACATTCCTTGAGGGTCTGTATACTATAAAAGCAGTAGGACTTGTAAATATGGTTTACAGACACTAATGCACTTTTCTCGAATTGGGTCATTTATGTCTTTCCAAGTTTATGGGAATCCTAGCAGTCCTCCAGGGCAAAGATGTGCAGGAGAAAAAAAAGACAAATAACCTTCAACATATTTAGTCTCAAAATTGTGCTCGGGGAGCTACTTCTTCCTTTACGTAAGTATTTTTTAATCATCTTAACAACATGTTGAAAATTTCTCCATAAAGTTCTTGTAGATTTGCATTAGATTTATTCCTAAGTTTCTTATTCTTTGTTATTATAGCTTGCATCTGTTTTTAACTTATGTTTTCTAGTTAGCAAAGAAGCTTTTTTAATGAATCAATAATGGATTTTATCAAAGTCTTTTACTGCATCTATTAAGGTGATTATATGTGTGTAGTTCCATAATCAGTTAATGTGGTAAAATACATTTGCAGATTCACCTTTGTTAAACAACCCTTGTGTTCCTGGGGTACACTTATTTTGGTCATTCATTCATTTAAAAAATAATACTGATGCCTATTTGTGCTCTAGGTGATTTTCAAGGTGTTGGGATACAGTAATGGGGCAAAAGGCAACCAGAGATTACTACCTGCATGGAGCTTATATGCTAGTGTTTTACACACGGCTGGATTGAGTTTGCTATATTTTATTTCTAATTTCTGCATCTATGCTTTTGAATAAAATTGGCCTGTAATTTCACTTCTCATTGAAATGAGATACATTGAAATGTAATTTCAATTCTCTTGTCTGTGTAGTTGAAAACTATTATATATGCTGGTTTATAAAGCCCCATTGGGAGAGTAGCCTGGATGGTAGCCTGGACTGGATTTAGAGCTTTTTTTTTGCCGGGGCCTGCATTTGGAACTGACAGTCTGATCTGTATTTTGTAAACAAATTGATGTTTTTCTTCTTAGAGGGAAGGGATAGCTTGGCATGTTCTAGATCACTGGAATCCAGAAACTTTTCTGAGATGGCGGGTCCCTGAAGTTTCAGGGAGTTTATCTCCCACCCTCTCATTTGTATTCCCACACATTTTCTCTGGGTCTATACCAATATAATTGGCAATCCTTGCATTTCTTCTTCTTTTTTAAAAAATATTTTATTTATTTATTTGACAGAAAGAGACATAGCAAGAGAGGGGACACAAGAAGGGGGAGTGGGAGAGGGAGACGCAATCTTCCCGCTGAGCAGAGAGCCAGATGTGGGGCTCGATCCCAGCACCCTGAGATCATGACCTGATCCGAAGGCAGATGCTTAATGACTGAGCCACCCAGGTGCCCCATCATTTCTTCTAGTTTATAAGGCATTTTTCTCCCTAACCAGACAGTGTACTTTCCTTCTTTGAGCATGATGAGAACAGATCTTCATTATGAACGTGGTGGCGACAAGGAACATTCAGGCTAAGTCTTCAGGAGAATGAGTGCCTCCTTGTAAGGCAATGATTGAGGCAATAATCTCAGATGAGGTTATTACAGGGTATTGAAGCAAGGACTATATAGTCTCCTTAGACATGCAAGACAAACTCTTTCCACTGGCGAGAGAATCTCAGAGTGATTTGGCGGTGGTGGTGGTAGTTGAACGTGGGGGCTATTAAGATTTTCAGTGTCTTCTGAACCCAAGTGGATGCCCCTATTCCAAGTTTCAGGTTCCACTCCTACCCAATCAATGCTTTAACTTGGCCATGAGAGACTTAGTGAGATAATGGAAACAATTTACATTGTAATTATGCAACCTGTAGAGTTAAATTTTGTGTTTGGTTTTCAACAATATTTGCCCTGTGGGTAAAAAAAAAAAAAGGATTATTTTAGAGATTCTCTGGTAATTTGTAATTTAATAGAGATTATGTAATAGAGATTCTCTGGTAATTTGTAATTTAAGCTGAGTGTGTAAAGACCTGAGCTTGTACTTCTCTTCCTGTAAGTGTTCCCGTGTACTCAGAAGAATCCATTCGATGTCACAATCCTTGTAGTCATCGTTACTTCATTAGAAGTAAAGTGAAGCAAACATTTGTTTCTCCAAAGTCCTTAATTCATTAAGAATTTAATCATAATCAACTACAAATATAATTTGATTAATTGTAATGCCAATACAGAATCCCATATTACATTGTCAAGGAGTTCAGCACTGCATTCGAGCCCAAGGACATGACAAAATCAGTCCCCCAAATCATATTTTTTAAACATTCCCCCTCCTGAATTATTCCTGGTATTAATTCATGCATAGTTGGTGTCCACTCAGGAGGCAAAAATCATACCAGTTATTTTCACAGAGACAATTTAACATGAAGAGTTATTAATGGAGTATTAAATTGCTGATTAGGTAACTGAAGAGGCAGAAAGAGAACACTAATATATCATGAAGATAGCAACTGTGGGAACTGTTACCATCCCTATGGCTGAGAAATCAAAGAGAAGAAATTAGGTGGAATTATCAAAACTTAAAAGTTTGGAGAAGAGACCCTCCAGAGCTGGAACTCAAGACCTCTGGGAATGGGGCACAGCTTGACTGTCTGTGTCATCTCTGAACTTGAAGGAGAAGCTCTGTGGGGCTGGGACCCAGATCTCCGAGGTGGGGATATAGCTAGTTGGTGCTGGCGTCTCTGAGGAAGAGTAATTACGTTCGTCCTGCAAGGGTTGGGAAGATTGCAAACTGGCTCCACGTGCTGCCGCAGGAGGGACTGCAGTGGTCAAGGTGAAGGGCGATACTCACAGGAAGAGAAGCAGGCAAGAAGCAGAGGAAGCAAACAAGAAATGAAAGTCCCTTCTTCAACCTCCAGCCTTATAGTCTCCCTCTAGTGCTGCCTCATAGCAAAGTCTGACATGGAGGCAGCTACAAAGCAGAAATGTGGTTTGCAGGGGCCTGGCATCAGCACCGAAGAGCAGAGAATGGCAGTATGGGTGGAGTTATGGGACAGTTCCATAACTTGACCCCTGATTGACTCTTTCCTCCAATTTTCTTAATACTCTGTGTCTATGAGGCAATAAAGCAATGAAAGAATTAAAGAAGCATTTATTTACAAAGCATTAGAAGCAATTATGACTTTGGTAAGGGTAGCTATTTACTCAGAAATCCAACATTAAAAAAAAAAAAGCCTTTAAAAGATTGTGTTTATTGCTTGTAAGAATTGGAATTCGTATCCCAGTGATGGAAACACTGAAAGCCAGAAAAAGGCAGGATTGAATGGCTTAGCTAGAAGGGAAAATAATCAGAAAAATCCAATTTGAAATTTAGCTTAAAGAGAAAATGTACTTGTGTCCTTATTCTATGCTTTGTAGGCATTTGATATTCTATTGATTCCGTATAAACTCTTGACTCTTCTTGTGAGAATACTCTTAAAAGGCAGAATTCAAATCTAATTGATACCTCACTGGTTAAAAGAACCTCTTTCTCTTTTTAACTTAACATACATTTGTTCCACTTCAATGATTCATAATAAATTCATGGCTGATGAAGTTGGCTTTAAAAATAAGAAACAAAATATGGAAACATTTTAGTTGGGATAAGTTTCCTACGGGGTCTAATTGCAAGGATTCTCTGTAATTAAACTGTTCTAAATGTTGGCTTAAGTTTTAATAGGCTGATGTCTAACTTTCCCATGATTGTCTTCATTCAAAACAAATCAAACCTAAGAAAAATATTTTTTTTCCTGAAACTGCAATGCATTTTGAAGAAAGACATGCTTAAAATGCTTTCAAATAACCAAATACAGTAGCAAATTTAGGCCTTAATGTGCTCAGTATTTCCAAAGTAGACTAACAGCCTTTTTCTTTAGCATTGTCATAAATCAAAACACAGATGGTGTTTCTTGATATCTTTGAGTCAGAATTCAGTCCTATGCCACAGAAGCGTCCTCTCTATCAATATAGCTTTTGGGTAAATGGTTTCATTTTGCTGTTGACAAGGCTGGTATAAACAAGTTGTGTAATTTACTCTACTACCAAATAAATCACATGTGAACATTTAAGTTGAGCTGTGCTAGCCTGATAATCTGGCAAGTATTTTTGCTACATGGAGAATATTTGACATTTAAGCTCAATCCAGGAAAACAAAAACAAAAGCCTGATTTTATTCTCCTGGGTCTGAAGGCTTCTTGTGAACACAAGGTGGTTTCACTACACCAAATAAGGAGGTTAAAAGAGGCGTCCTTTCTAAGGGTCTTTCTGGACAAGTTGTTTTCAAAGAAATCCTGATAAAGTAAATGATATTACAGGTTGATTTTGATGTAAGCCAGAACCTATGACCAAAACCTGAAAATGCTTGGTTTCATATTGGCAAAATGTATGAATTCTGAACTTCTCCTGTTAAGAGAAGTTAAGCTCCTCTTGGGTGTAGGATAGACATGGGACAGTTATACCCAGAGTCTCCTACATTATCGAAGAGGAGAAGCTCTAATTCCCTCATTTCTTTCGATTCCAAGGTGATGGTTGGGGTGATAAGTGGGTTAAAAAGATGCACATGAAAAGGTTCTCAATGTCCTTGGTCTTTGCGAAAATCGAAACCCCAAACCATAATAAGAAAATACTTCACACCAAGTTAGGAAAAGGAAGGAATATAACAAGTGTTGGTAAAAATGTAGAGGAATTGAAATCCTCATATATTGCTGTTAGGAATGAAAAGTGGTACAGATGCTTTGGAGAACCCTTTGGCAGTTCTTCAAAAAGTTAAACATAGTTACCACACGACCCTAGGTGTATACCCAAGGGAACTGGAAACAAACGTCCACGTGAAAACTTGTACATGAATGTTCATAGCAGCGTTATTCATAATAGGCAAAGATGGAAACAACCCAAATGTCTATCCATCTATTATCCATGAATAGATAGGTATAGCCATACAATGGAACATTAATTAGCAATAAAGGGGAATAAGTACTAATACATGCTACAACATGAATGAACCTGGAACACGTGCTAAGTGAAAGAGGCCAGACACCCTGTCTGATTCCATTTATATGAAATGCCCACTTGAGCAAATCCATGGAGACAGAAAACAGATTAGTGGTTGTCAGGGATTTGGGGGCAGGTGGGTAGAAGGGAGTGACTGCTAATGAGAATGGGGTTTCTTTGGGGGACAATGAAAGTGCTCTGCAGTTAGTGGTGATGAAGGCCCAACTCTGTGAATATACTAAAAAGCAAAGCTCACACTTTTAGTTTATTTTTTTTAATATTTTATTTATTTGACACAGAGAGAGAGATGACAAGTAGGCAGAGAGGCAGGCAGAGAGAGGAGGAAGCAGGTTTCCCGCTGAGCAGAGAGCCCAATGCAGGGCTCGATCTGTGGACCCTGAGATCATGACCTCAGCTGAAGGCAGAGGCTTTAACCCAGTGAGCCACCCAGGCGCCCCCAAAGCTCACACTTTAAAAGGATGAGCTTATTGTGTGCAAATTGTGTCTTTTTAAAAATTTTTTTCTTTATTTAAGAGAGAGGTAGGGAGAGAGAGAGCACAAGCAGAGGGAGAAGCAGGATGTTGGGGTTACTTGGGACTCCATCCCAGCACCTTGAGATCATGACCTGAGCGGAAGGCAGATGCTTAACTGAGCCACCCAGGCACCCTTGCAAACTGTGTCTTAAGAAAGCTATTATTTACAAGAAAAATTTAAGGAAGACTTCATTCTCAGGTGTGAACCCTGCACTTGCATAAGCCTAAGAGTAAGTATCTCATTAAACTTTGACCGGTTTCCTTGCTTGCCTCACTCTAGTTCAGGCCTTAATGCACTGCGGAGTTCTCCCGCTGGTTGGATCTTATACTTCATTTACTTACACTGCTTCATTTTTGTAACCCCAGTCCCCCACACTGCTATCTGCTGATTGGCCCTACCCAAAACCTGCATCCTGCCCACCCTCCTTCCCCTGGCTAACCGATTCTGATTGAAACCGGAAGGTGTGAGGTCTGTGTCTGTCTTGTCCTAAGGCAGCCACAGAATGCCTGGTATATAGTAGCTGCTCCAACATCTGTTGAATAAATGCTATTTTTCAAAGAACTATTACTCAATGGCTTCCCATTGCTTTCAGATTAAAATCCAAACTTCTCCTTGGGATGGCATATGATATAGTTGTTAAATATTTTAATTCTTGCTTTGTTTTAAACATCATATGATAATATTATTATTGTTTTATATGATTCTCATGTATATTTACCCCATATGTACCATATACCATTTTCAGTGCTCTTCATTTTTTCTATTTGCAATCACTTTCTTTCGGTCTGAAGTACATCCTTTAGGGTTTCTTTCCATGAGGGTCAACTGGTGGCAAATTTTCTCTGTTCTTGTACATATGAAGATGTCTTCATTTTGACTTCCTTCTTGATAGATAATTTCACTGGGTCTTCAATTCCGGGATGGTAGTTATTTTCAATGGCTTAAGGATATGGGAATTGGAGAGCTACGAATGCACATTAGATATTCTTCAAACTCAGTTGTCACCTTCTTGGACCCCAAGTTTACACAACAGACAAGTTGCCTATCAGGTCGATTAAAGATGTAAAGACAAATCTGCTACCTTAATAAAAGAACATGTAAGAGATTATCTTTGTGATACAAATACACCTAAATCGTGAGGCAAAAATAAGGTAGATTTGACTATGTAAAAAATATCTAACACAGGACCACTTTGATAGATTTAATAGACTGATGCCAAACCAAGAGAAGGCAATTGCAGTGTCAAAAACCATCAATGAATTATTATTTGCTAACCAATAAGAAAGACAATTGAAAAATGATCAAAGGATATGATCAGAAATAGAAATGCAACTGGATGACAAGTATATGATGAGGGGCTCAATCTCATTAAAAATCACAAAAATACAAATTGAAACAATAATGAAATACCATTTTTTAATGTTTTAGCAAAAATTGAAAACATGGATAATAGCAAGTGTTGACAAAGATGGAGAAATGGAAACCATTACACTCTCTTGATGGGTTGAACTCAGCTATTCTGGAGAGCAACTTGGCAGTTTTTAGTGAAATTAAGTATGCATAGATCTTCTGGTACTGCAGTTCACTTCTTGGTATATAGTCCAGAGAAATCTGTGTAGCAGTCTGTAAGGGACAGATATGGAACTATTTATGGCACTATTACTTGAGGTAGTGAGGAGTTGGAAGCAAACTATGTCCTACAGGGAAATGAAAGTTCAGTGGCTGAATATCATACAACAATTAGAAGCAATGACCTAGATGTACTATACAGCATTACTGATAGATCTTAAAAAGACATAATTGAGTAAAAAAAAAGTACAAAACAGGATAGACCAATGGCATAATACTATTTGTGTAAATTATAAGCATGTACACACACAAAATTATACTTCCAATTTTACAAGTATGCATATGTGTTTAAGAACAAATATCAAATACCTCAAAGGGAATACTCATGAGAGAGAAGAATGTGGGAGTAATTAATGGGAATAAAGGGGGGAAAGCAAAACAAGAAAGGAGTCACAATCTGAAGGGAACAATCAATTCATCTCCTTGTGACTGAGGTCCAGTACTCACCTCTGTGTCCCTCAAATCACCAAATATCACCTCCTCTGTCAGATCTTGCCTGACTCCTCCAAGAAGATAGAATTCATAGCTAGTCTATTCCATGTTCCTGCCATTATACTATGCTTCCGGCTCTATTTTAATACACATCGCACTCTCTCATCATTATTGCTTTACTGTTTTTCTTCCCTAACTAGGTAGTGAGAATTTTGAAGGTGGAAACTGAGTCTCTTGCCTTTGTATTCTTAGCAACCAGCTCAATGCTTGGCACATTAAATACCTGTCGAGTGAATGAGCTAGTGAAGCAAGGGAATCATGATCGAGAAAAGTTGGTGAAATCAAAGAAAATCAACAAAGTCAGCAGCTGGAAATGGGGGGAAGGGAGGTTACATGTCTGAGTTGCTGTGGGCAGATAGGAAGAAACTGGTTGGCCTTGGGTGGCTGAAGAAAGAGGGTCAAAGTATATCAGTGAGAGATTCCTATCTATTCTTAGAGTGGGGAGATAAGAGCCCAGCTTGAACTCTATCAAGGCCAACCTATCAGCTACACAAAGCTCTCATCCCCTCATTCCTACTACTTCAGGATATTGTTCCAGAAATCTTCCTCTTCCCTCATGAATCATTAATTTTCCCTTTTCAGCTGGATCATTCTCATCAGCATGTGAATGTCCTCCAACGAAATAATCTTTCTGCAACCTTCACAGCCCCTCCAACTATCACTGCATTTCTCTGCTCCCATTTTCAGTTCCCATTTTTAGTTATTTGGCAGAGTTGTTTCCACTTCTCTATTGTAGAAACTCCATAATTATTTGTGAAAAATTTTTGGTACCCCCTGCTGTTAAAAGGGCTGTTAGACATTGAAGTGCATCTCTGCAGTAGAAAGTGGTTTTCTCTCTGGGATTTTGTAATCTTGAGTCGATAAATCATTACTCAAAAATTTTCTTGTTTCTTCCTAATTTTGTTAGGAATCTATCAACTCATCTTTTTGACCTATCGGTAACCATTTAATGTATTTTTCAGACACATCAAGAGGATTTCTAGAGATTCTACCAAGGTCTTTCTTTACTGAGGCTGTTAATAAATAATCAAAGTAACAACATAAACAAACCATATCTCTAGCTCATTCTGTTCCCAGAGAAAGCTTTAAGGAACTATAGGATAGACAAAAATCTCGTCGGGTGAGGCAAAGAAAAAAATTGAGTCTTGAAACAAGGCAGTTGCTAGCTATCACCTGAACTCAAAAAACATATGCCCCCAGGGTGAGCCAATTAGAAAAAAGGTACCCTTCCTCAAGACTGACAGAGCCCTCACTAGAGCACACAGCTTAGTGTGTAGAACCCGACCTGCATTCTATACTCTTTTATACCCTTTCTGGGTTCTCTTGACATCCCCTTGGCTGGGCGCCATCAGTGGTACTGGAGAGTTTGAGTAGAGCTAGATAAAATTCTGGATGGTGAGCAGATAGTAAGTTGCAAGTTGAAACTCCTTTATCATATTTCTCTCTCAGAGAACATTGTACTTGAATTGGGGAAACTTCCCAAGTTTTAGGGCCTCACCGTGTCCAACACATGGTACAGCGATTGAGGGAGTAAAATGAGTGCTTTGTTCTCAACGCTTGCATTTAGTTATTTTTAATTTAAATTCAATTAGCTGATATACAGTACATCATTAGTTTCAGATGTAGAGTTCGGTAATTCATCAGTTGTATATAACACTCAGTGCTCATCACATCACGTGCCCTCCTTAATGCCCATCACCTTGTTACCTCATCCCCCCACCTACCTCCCCTCCAGCAACCCTCAGTTTCTTTCCCATAGTTAAGAGTCTCTCATGGTTTTTCTCCCTCTCTGATTTTTTTCCCATTCCATTGTTCCGCACTTATATTTAAATAAGGATGTCAGCTATTTTCTCCTCTTAATCTTTCTTATGACATCTTTTCTTTCTTTCTTTCTTTCTTTCTTTCTTTCTTTCTTTCTTTCTTTCTTTCTTTCCTTTCTTTCTGAGAGAGAATGAGCATGAGCAGGGTGGGCGGGCAGGGGGAGAAGGAGAGAAAGAATGTGAAGTAGAATCTGCGCTGAGCGTGGATCCACATGCGGAACTCAGTCTCTCATGACTTGAACCTAAATCAAGAGTTGGATGCTTAACCCACTGAGCCACCCAGGTGCCCCCTTATCACATCTTTCCATCAGACTCCTTCATTCAGTGCCCCACCACATTGGTTAAGAGTTATAGCCTGTTTTTCTTTATAGTTTTTATAGTTTTTTTCCCCTTCGATTTCCTTATAGCTCTGAGTCAGCAGATTTCAATTGATAAACACATGGTTTGCGATGACTGGATACCGGATGAGTGATAAGGCTCCCCCCTCAAGCCCATCCATAGGAACAGGTGTCCCCCAGTGTCTCATTCAGAATATTAAGATGTATTTGACCTAAAGGCCAGGGTTCTTTTTTTTTTTTTAAATATTTTATTTATTTATTTGACAGAGAGAGAGAGAGATGACAAGTAGGCAGAGAGGCAGGCAAAGAGAGAGGGGGAAGCAGGCTCCCTGCTGAGCAGAGAGCCCAATGTGGGGCTTGATCCCAGGACCCTGAGATCATGACCTGAGCTGAAGGCAGAGGCTCTAACCCACTGAGCCACCCAGGTGCCCCAGAGCCAAGGTTCTTGACTTAAATTTAAGTCTCAGGTTTGCCCCTTACTAACTGTGTGACTTTTGGAAGTTGCTTTGTTAGGCAATGAGAGCCTTACTTTCTTCATCACGAGGATTAAATAAGAATGCATGCAAAGTGCTTGTGCCCAGGGCCTACTGCACAGCAAGCCTTCAAACCTTAGACGCTCTGGCTGGCACCGTCATTATTCCTAAACTACCTTGGTATGCCCTGATGTTGTGATTTATAATGAGAAGCCTGTATTTGGTCTTCCTCCCCAGTTTTGGCACAGAGCTCCTAAAATCCTTGGAATTTCCTAAGTGATAAGAGCAACAAAGATGTCATTTGTTATGTTAATGAGTTGATTTTGGACCCCACCTAAGGATGGGGGCTGATCACCATGAGAAGCCACCCTGTGATTAGAGGGTTGGAACTTACAGTCCCACTCTCTGACCTCCAACCTATTGGGAGGAGAAAGGGACTGGAGACTGTGTTCAACTACCAATGGCCAATGATTGGATCAACTGAATCTATGCAATGAAGTCTCCATAAAACCCAAAAGGACAGGGTTTGATGAGCTTCCAGGTTGGTGAACATGTAAGTGGAGGTGCTGAGAGATGATGCATCCAGAATGTGGAAGCTCCTCCCCCTTTCCCCATGCCTTCCCTGTGCATCTGCTCCTTTAGGTTGTTCCTGAGTTGTATCCTTTTGTAAAAACCAGCAATCTAGTAAGTAAAATGTTTTTCTGAGTTTTATGAGCTGCTTTGGTAAATTAATGGAACCTGAGGAGGGAGTCTTGGGAACTTCCAATGTGTATTTGGTAAGTCAGTACTGGTAGCAATCTGGGCTTGCAACCGGCATATGATGTGCTTGGGGACAGGGCTGTCTTGCAGGACTGAGCCCTTAACCTGTGGGATCTAATGATATCCCTGGGGAGATGGTGTTCGAGTTTAGTTGAATTGTAGGTGTCCAGAGCATTGCTTGATGGAAGTGTGGGGACCCCCTCCCCCATCATCAAGTGGAAATGGGTCCAGAACTCAATTTATAGACATTGCGGTTTAGCCTCAGAATACTTTCCAAAAGCGGATTTTGAGCAGTCACTACTAAGTGCTTGGCTTTGTCACATGATGGTGCCCTCATTGTCATCCCTTGTTTGGAAACTTATCTGAACTTGTGCAGATATAAGACATCTGATTGTGGGGACAGTGGGGTAGGGTGGGGCAAGCCAGGAGGGATGGGGGCTGGAAGCTCACTCAGGGACAAAGAGGTTTGTCAGAATGAGAGGGAGGATAGGAAATCAGTGCAATGAATCCAAAGTATGAAGCTATGACTGGGGCCAAACCAGAGGAAACAAATCAAGCAGGAATCAGAAGTTTAAAACTTCCAGTGGCTAAGGGGATCCTGAATGTTCAGAGTAGGATCCAGGCCCAGGAGAAAAGGAGGAAAATGCCCATCCAGACAGAAGTCCAAAAATCTGTGGCTGTTGACACAGAAGCGGATCCTTCTAACAGTACTCCACATTATGACTTGACCAGTGTTAGTCCTTTGACCTGGTTTTTGAGTATCCTTTTAAGGACCGTGTGTTACTCAACACTGTAGGACAAGGCTACTCACATGATGGTACTATTTTTAACCCATTTCCTCATACATCGATGAAGGTAGTGTTTGTTTAAGGTAAATGTTTCCTTATCTACCTGGATCTTCAGTTCCAAAAGTAATCTGTAAACTGATGAAGCAATCCCACTGCAAGTTTTGTAGGGGATAGAGATGTGTTTTGGTGTTTGAACCGGGTTGCAATGCATTTTCCTATGATCATGTGTTCTGTTTAGAAGTTGGGAGCAAATGTAATATCGGAGCAAGATCTTAAATTTAAAATTTTCAAGAACTGTATGATTTCAAATATTTTGTCCCATTGTCCTTGAGAATTCTAATATTTTGATTCTAGATGATTTGAAATCCTGAAGAGGTGCAAAAGTCCTTTGAAAGACCCCATGCAGGGTACCTGGGTGGTCTAGTCAGTTGAGCGTCTTCCTTTGGCTCCGGGTATGATCCCAGGGTCTTGGGATCGAGTCCTATGTTGGGGGTTCCTGCTCTACAGGGAGTCTGTTTCTCCTTCTGCCCCTCCTCCCACTCATTCTTTCAATCTCCCTCTCTCAAATAAATAAATAAAATCTTAAAAAAAAAAAAGAAAGACCCTATTCTTTGGAAAATATGGTTACTGTAATTTATAGATTCAGAGGGCTCTTGTATATTTATTTGGCAAATGAGCCATTATATAACATGAAATCATCAACAACAGACTTTCAAAGAAGCATGACAAAGACAACCTGTACATTTAGAGAAGACAAATTGTTTATAAAAGTCCTCTCATAGGCTAATAATTCCATCTGAGGCCAGTTTATTGAAAAATCATGCAACATCACACAAGAAGCTTCCAATCTGCGTGTCTTTGTCTGTCTCCAGGACAATCTCTTCCCTTATAAGCTATTTAGGTGTCTCATAGGAATGGACCGGGACACATGGCTTGAATGTGTCCTAGACTGGATGACCCTTCTCTTTCTCTGTCTTGCTCTGTATCATAGAGGCTGACCCCTGAAGGCTGCATCTCCCAGGCTTTCTTGCCAGCGTGGGCTGGTTGGATTTGGCCAGTGGGAGGCACTGGTGGGAGATGGAAGAGGAGGAGGAAGGAGAACCCACGATATCTCTCCGTTCTCTATCCTGACAGTGTCTCCAAAGTGGCCGCATCTCTCCAGCCTCTACAGGACAGGCCTGGAGTGGTCACTGTTCCCACTGGCTCACTCCCCCTCCTTCCGTTCCTCTGGGCTGGGGCTGGTGGCAGCTTCCCATTGCTGCTAATCACCGCTTGCTTCACTCTTCCCTGGTTGAATTCCCAGCCTCCTTCGTCACCTGTTAACCAGTTTAATCCACTAAATTCCCTCTGTTTTAAATTCTGTTTCCTGGCTAGGCTCTGACTGACATGGTGTTTTCTTCTTCTCTCTCTCTCTTTTCTGGTTTTACCAATATAGATTAAGCGCCTAGGGTTGCTGCCCAGGTGAGTTAAGAGCCACATTCAAAGAGTAGATCAAGGGGCGCCTGGGTGGTTCAGTTGGTTGAGCAACTGCCTTTGGCTCAGGTCATGATCCTTGAGTTCCGGGATTGAGTCCCACATCGGGCTTCCAACTCCACGGGGAGTCTGCTTCTTCCTCTAACCTTCTCTCCTCATACTCTCTCTCACTTTCTCTGTCTCTCAAATAGATAAATAAAGTCTTTAAAAAAAATGTTATTCACATCTTGAAATCTTGTCCTCTCCTCAAATCCTCCTTAGAAAAAACTGGAGCATAAATACATATTCACCAAGAACCCCTATGGACCTGCTGCCTTGTGGAGTCCTCAAACGAAGTCAGGGTGACAGTTTGTGAAGCTCATAGATCGGTAGGGGTGGACATTGGCCTCATGGTTCGGATGCTGTTAAGGGGACAACACTGTAAGCAGCCCAGCTCAAACAAGTGAAAATTTCCTTCTTCTATTGCAATATTTTCCCCTTAGTTTCTTTCCTCACCCCCCCTCATCACCACAACAAATGTCAAAGGAAAATTCTAAGACAAAACCATTTAAGAAGGAAATAAATTCACTCACAAAGAAACTCACAGAGAAGATTCTAAAAGAATCAGCTTGTTGAATTTTAAAAAACGCAGCTATTTAAAGGAGAGGGTATTAAGGAGAGAACGTATTGCATGGAGCACTGGGTGTGGTACATAAACAATGAATCTTGGAACACTGAAAAAAATAAAATAAAATTAAGATGTTAAAAAATAAAATAAATAAAAACAATATATTGGTAGAAAAAAAATAAAGGAGAGAAGCTACAATATCATTACAATTATATACTTTACAGTGAGTCTGTTTAGAGATGACGATAGGAAAATTTCTCGCGTGGTTATCACAGCCGCAAAGGTTGTGATGTACTATGGTGGTTGTGGAGGCATGGCGCTGGGGTCTATCTTCGAGAGAGACCCTATTAGGAAAAAAGTAATTAGTGGAGAGCCTCCAGCTTTGCCACCCATTTGGGATCTGCTGCAGCTTTCCTACCAAGGCCAAGTTCTCCCTGGGTTGCTCCCAGCCGATGACTAAGCACAGTCAGGGAATTAGAATCTGGCCACTGTTCTCAAGAGCAGTCTTTTCTCAGGAGCTTCCCCTTGGCTGGCCCAGCTCAGACTTTCCCATAGCTTTACTGAAGCTAATGCTCCATCTACACAATACTCCCTCCTTCCTCCCCTCCTTCTGTTGTATCTCCCAGGGTCCTCTTGCTCCCTTGCCCCCCAAGCCTTCACAAGCCTCTCCTCCAATAAACACTTCCATCTCCAATTCTGTCTTAACATCTGCTTCCCCTCAAACTGATGTCTTCAGATGTCAGCAAAATGTCAGAGCTCAGTTTTTGCTGAGAAAAATAAAATGTTAACACTACCATTTTTTTTTCAAAGAAAGGCTTAAGTTTTCATTTATTTTAGTGGTTAGACCTGGATAATGTGATCTACTCTTTTATTTAGGGTTTATCTCAGGTCCCCAAGTGTTTTGTTTATTTTTCCTCTATTGCTTGTGCTGAGCACACTTCTGCAAAAAGGCATGACGGCACGGTGCCGTGTCAATTCTGCTTTCCCACTCCAGTTGTAAGAGAAATTAGAAGCAGACATGAGTGGAGAAAACCTGCTGGGTCAGTACTATTTGTCCTGAAAGTCTTTGTGGTAGGCAGGAATTAAAAAAAAAAAAAAGAAAGAAAAAACTTCTCAAAGAGGTACTGTCCTAATCCCTGAAACCTGTGAATGTTACCTTACATGATAGGTGAGACTTTACAGATAGATTTGAGTAAGTCAAGGATCCTGGGCTGGGGAGATTATCCTGGATTATCCAGGTGGGTCAATGTAATAACCAAGATTTTATTAGAGAGAGGCAGGAGGATCAGTGAGGGAGAGAGAGATTGGAAGGTTCGATGCTGCTGATTTGGGGGATGGAGGAAGGGGCCACCGCCAAGGGATGCAGGGAGCCTCTAGAAAGAGAAAAAAGGCAAGGAAAGAGATTCTCTTCTAAATGCTCTAGAATGAATGCAGCCCTGCCAACACCTTGATTTCAGCTTAATGAGAGTGATTCTTGACCTCTGACCTCCAGAAGTTTAAGATAATGAATTTGTGTTGCTCTGAGCCGCTAAGTTTGTGGCAATGTGTTATGGGAGCAATAGCAAAGTAATGCAGTCTCATTCAGAATTGTAGTTTTATCTTCTTTGGCACATTCGGACATTCAGCATCTACCCATGGGCTCTGAAAATTTTCATACCAAAGATATTGCTTTGGTCCATCTCTGTCATCATTTCATTTCAAAAATACCAATGTACTGTAGCAATTAAGAATGAGACTCAAGAACCAGAGTTGAACCTTGATGCTGCCATTTATCAGCTCTGTGGTCTTGGGCAAGTTACTTAACCTCTCTGGGATTCAATGTCCCATCTTTAAATCATGAAAGGGGTTGGCAATTTATGGCCTTGGGGCCAAACCCATCCTGCTGCCTGTTTTTAGAAGTCAAGTTTAATTGGAACACATTCATGCCATTTATTTATATATTATCTATGTAACATGTTCAATGGTACAGCAGTTAGAACAGACACAAAGCCTAAATTATTTACTATCTTACCCTTATAGGAAAAGTTTGCAGACCCCTAAACTAAGATAATAATATCTACCTCATGACATTTTTTATAAGGATAAACAGAGTGCTGTAAAGAGTTCTTGACACAAAACAAATACTAGCTATTGCCATTCTCATTAAGTAATTTATTATTATTAGTCACTTGAGTACCAACTATATATACTAGGTATTATGAGCCCCCACTATCTCGTCTGTCACTATCTGGAGACCCCTATCCTTTCTTGCGTCTGGACTATGGGGCTTCTCCTGGAGCTCTCTTGGGCCATGTCAATGTCCACATCCAGGTTTGGGACTGCCTTGGGTCCAGGCCAGAGGAGATGGGAGGGGGAAAAATACAGTAAAATCACTGTAGGTCTGATGGTATTTTCAAATCTGTCTTTTCCCCTAATCTGCCTACTATTATTTACTTTACAGAATCCTCGAATTGCAACCCCATGCATTCCAAAGCTATATTTCATGGGAAACACAGGTAGAATGTTGTTTCCTCCATTTTATCCAGAACTGGAACCTCTCAATACAGTTTAGCATTATAAATTTCAAGGCAGGATGCTTGGGGATTATAGGGATTATACTATAGGATTATAGGATTATACCATGGGATTATTAAAAAAATATAATGTGACTTGGTCCCTACTTTAAACAAGCTTGGTCAAAAGTAAGGTTGAAAGTAATCCCACGTGTCAGAGTTTGGTCTTTTTCTTCTATGTATAGTTGGGGGGAGAACAAAGAGTAGATTGAGATCTCTTTCAAATGGATCTGGTGGGGAGCAAGTTGAAGCAGGGACAAGAAAGTTTGGGGCAACTGAAGTCAGGGAAGTTGCCTTTAGAAGGGGGAGCGCCTGAATTGGCCAGGTACATTGGGGAAGGTTCAGGGGATCTAGTTCCATATCTGAAAGTGGTGTCCTGAAATACTGAGTTATGGGTATGCATTAGCACAGGAGAAATGCATGCAATGGTGGACTGCATGGGAGTCGGGCAGTCTGCACAGTGTGATTCAGAAAGAGCTCAGAGGCTGCGTGCCACAAGTCAGATGGCGGGGGGGGGCGGGGGGGGGCGGGGGGGAGGGGGAAGGGGTGCAGGACAGGATCCGGTACCCGAGAGATTTGTGTTTTAATGTCATGCCTTCAACCTAGAATCGGGTAGAGTATGAGGTAGGGCAAGAAGGGGTAGTAAAGAGGGAAGGGGTTTGCTTGGGAAATCTAGTCTTTTAGACAAATTTACACTGGTGATAGGGAATACTGCACATTGGGAAGCTACCTAAAGAATAGGGATGAGCCTATACTGGTTAGCAAGAGGGAAGACAGGCTGGGGAGACTAGTACTGACTGGACCACCTGTTCTCAAGAAGACAATTTAAATTTAAGCCCTACCAACAGAACTATGATTCTCAAAGTTAATGCACACGCAAGTCAGTTGGGCATCTGCTTTTAAAAAATATAAACTCCTGGGGGGTGCCTGGGTGGCTCAGTTGTTTAAGCCGCCGGCTCTTGATTTCAGCTCAGTCCATCATCTCAGGGTCCTGGGATCAATTCCCTAATTGGGCTCTGGGCTCAGCATGTGGGGTCTGCTTGAGATTCTCTCTCTGCCTCTCCCCTCACTTGCGCGCACGCTCTCTCTCAAGTAAATAAATGAATAAATGAATAAATAAAATCTTTAAAAAATGTAGACTCCTGTAATTTACCATGCTGATTAGTCCATTTAGGGTGAGGCCCAGAAATCTGCACTTTCAGCAGATGATTCCCACGTGGCTGGGTCACAGGCCACGCAGTGAGTTTTCCTTCTCCGTGCGGTTTGCTAGTGCATCTGCACTGTCGCGGAGGCTTGTCACGGTGGTGATCTGGAGGAGCAAGTGACTGGAGGGACGAGAAATGGGGCGGTACAGAGTGATTACGTGGCTGTTCAAGGATATTGGTAATTGGGCTTGCTTTTCCCCCCCACTCATCACACTTCCCCAAGAGCCTGCGTTGCCCAGGCAATTGCCCAAAGAAAGACAAAGTAATGTTTATTAACAGAGGAACAAGCACGGAACACTCTCCAGAACAAGGGTTTCTAGTAAAAAGCTGTATCTTTGAACGTGGCTGACCAGGCTCCAACAAAGCTTTTGTTTCGTTTCTCCTCGACAACAGAAAGGCCAAGTCTGTGGTTAACTAGAAAAGACCTGAGGGAGGTCTTGGCTAGGCTACTCCAGAGGCGAGCCTTGCAGACCAGCTCACACCAGGAGAGCAGCAACGGAAGAAGTACGGTGCAGCTGTGTCTTTCAGGAGGCACGGTGAGCTTGCCCAGTAGTAAAACAGCCCAATCAGTATTCAGTCTCTAATCAGACGGGCGGTGCTCCTTCCCCTATGGGGAGGAGCTTATAATGATCACTTGGAGAGAAGAACAAGAAGCGTTATTGGATAATCCTCCATCTATGGGAGAATTTGTCTTCCCTAAAGGGATGAAAGTGATTTTGTGTGTTAGAATGGAGAAACTCTAAAGGGTATTTACCCACGTTAATACTTCTTGGATCTATGGCAGTAAACACGTAAGTGGATGTCCTTCAGGCAGCTTTGAACAGAGTCCAAAGCTTCATCTTTAATACAGTGCTTGCTACAGGAAATTTTTACAATGAATAAAAGAATAAAACATATCCTCTGAGCAGTTTTCTCAAAAGCCCTCAGGTGGCTTTAGGTTTCCTCTGCAAGTCTCCTTAGAGACAGTTGTGAAACATTTCAGGCCTTCTGGAGCTCCCTATGGCCAAATTGAGCCATTTTGAACAACAAAATAAATAATGACACCATCAACAAAATAATAGATAAAGGACCCATAGCATAAAATAAATATCCAAGGGTCTATATTCGTGTAAATAAAGAACCGAATCATAATAAGTGAGAGAGAGGGGCGCCTGGGTGGCTCAGTGGGTTAAAGCCTCTGCCTTTGGCTCTGGTCATGATCTCAGGGTCCTGGGATCGAGCCCCGCCTTGGGATCTCTGCTCAACAGGGAGCCTGCTTCCCCCTCTCTCTCTGCCTGCCTCTCTGCCTACTTGTCATCTCTCTCTCTCTGTCAAATAAAAAAAAAATAATAATAAGTGAGAGAGAAAGGATTGTACTTCCTTCCAGTGGAACACTAATTTAAAAATGTAGAATGAACGATGGAAATAGAAAGATCACTCTTTCTCAAACACCACAATAATAGTTGTAACCAGTGTCATCCAGGGATGTCAAAATTAGTGGTGGAAGCTGTCATGAGAAACAGGTATTTGTATAGTTTTCAAATATATTCCCCTCAAGATATTCTTAATTATAAATGGAAAATAGTAACTTTATGGAATAGAAACCTGGCGGATATCCCTGTAACCAAGAGATCAAAATCAACCTCACCGAAATAAAACAGGTATCCCCTACCTCCTGCTGGGACGCACTGAGGTGGTTGAACTTCTGTGGGGTTCTCGCCAGAAATGTGTAGCCTCAGCTAATCATGAGGGGGAAAAAATAGACAAATTCTAACTGAGGGATACTCTGCAAAATAACTGGCTTGTCCTTTTCATAAAAGACCCAATGGCTGCTCCAAACTGAGGAGACTAGGAGACAGGATGACCAAATACAATGTGGGATCCTGGACTGGATCCTGGGCAGAGAAACAACAGTAATAGAACATCAGATTATAGATAGAACGTGAGATTAAAATAAGATCTGGAGGTTACTTAGTCTCATCATGTTAATGTTAACTTTCCGGTTTTAACAACTGTACTGTGGTTATGTAAAAAAAAAAAATGAGATCAGGAGAGACAGAATGAAAGGGATCTAGAACTCCATGTAGTATTTTTGCCACTTTTTTGTGAGTCTAAAATTGTTTCAAAATAAAACGTAGAAAAGACAGGGCCCTTGTGAATTCAGTGGAGGTATTCCTTAGCCTTTAGATTTCTGCAATGAAGGAAGGCAGAAGTTATGCAGAAGATAAAATTTGGCACATGACATTTTGTAGCATGTATTTGGTATTTAATTCCTAATTGACTAAATACAGTTTTTAGGTCTGTTTTAATAAAAAGGTACACATTGAATGTTTAATTAGGAATTTAATACCCTAATATGACTTTAAATCTGTAGAAAAATAATTTTTGGCTTACATAATTTTGACTTACGGTGCCTTTTCTGGAAAAGCCATCCTCCACAAAAGCGAACAAAACTCATCACATTTATCAGAGACGAAATAGACTGATAGAATCCGACTTTCAGGGAGGTGTTCTTGCCATCTTGATTTTTTTTCCAATTACAAATTATTGTTAATTTAAATGGATAAGTTTAATCGCAGTGAAAGTACAGTCACCATCCTGAAGCATTTTTCCAGCACCTATTTGGCATTATTCAAGAATGCGGTGAATAAAAATAATAGAAAAGAAGACAAAGCCTAATTTAATTCTGGATTCTGAAAATAACTTTCAATCCAAAAGTTTCGGAATCAATAGGGACATTCTTTGGGAAAACATATTACCCGAAAGAACATTTTCGTTCATTCGGAAGCCTGTATTACGGAGCCAAGGAAGATATATGGGCGCACGAGTGACTCTCCTAAAGGAAATGAGGTTGGGCGCAGAGGTGATTCCTGTCCAATTTGGGTGATGGATGTATTCCCACCGCCCGAGCTGTAAAATACGTCTACCGGTTTTGGAAAGTACAGAGACCTTAGTACTTGGAAATGAGCACTGAAAACGGCGTGATATGTAGTGTGATTGGCAGCATGTGTGGGGGTGCAAGTCACCTGCAGGAGCTCAGGTGAATATGTGACTATCACTTTTCTTTGGCAACACTAACAATGGGTAGAAGCTCACGTTTATGTAGTGCTTGCTACGTGCTAGGCTCTGTGTGACACACTTCCCACGTTAACTCCTGTAATTATCACAAGGGTCCTGTGAGGTAGATACCAATGATAATTCCCACTTTCCAGATGGAGAAACTGAGGCACAGTGGCACATCTGGGGCGTCTGGCTCCGGAGTTAGGCTGCTAACCACCACATCATATTCAGTGTGGTTCAGGGGTTGCTTCCTTGCTGTGTTACATTCACTTTTCTCTTCTGGCCACGTGCTATCCATTTTCTGTTGGTTCTGGATGTAAAGTAATTATAGGCAGCATTTTATAAGCACTTCATATAAAACTAAATCACTTCATCCCCGTAACCAATGTGTGTGAATTTTAACGTCTCCATTTTGCAAAGGGAGGTTAAGTAACAGTCTTAGGTCAGACAGCTTTATAATTAGCCAAGGTGGGAGTCGCTGTTCGAAAGCCACTGAGGCGGAGCTCGTCTTCTCAAACACATGCTCTGTGCTAACCTTGGAGGATGTGGCAGATTGCTGCCCACCCACCTCCACCCCCATTTGTTCTCTCCTTCTTCCCTATCATGGAGGTTTTGGTGACTCCAAGGCTACTCTGCTTGGACTTCATTTTCCAGATGCCCTTGAAACTAGATTCAGCCATGAAACTGAACTCTAACCAAGGACATGTGAGTAGTAGGGATGTCTGCAACTTCTATCAAAAATTACCCTGGACTTTCCTTCTTCCTGTGGGGGAGCATAGAGCTGCCAAGCCGGCATGAATTTGCCAGACAGAGCTACCACATTTCTTCTGCTCAAGGATAAGTTGTGGTCCTTTAATAACTAGTCCCTCCTACCCCATCTGAAGGAGTCTGATGACAGGAATATTTCCTGCATTCTGACAAAGATTTTTGTTATTGTTGTAGTACCTTAACTTCTACCATAATACCAAATGGTTCAGTAGTCGTGTACCAGAACCAAATATGATTTTCCAAGTGTTACCTATTAATCCAGGATCTAAGCATCTTGAGAACAACTGTTGCCTAGAGATACTCTAGGTTCAATAGTTAGTGGACAGAAATAATGCTATTTATTCAACTGTTATTTTTCAATGATCTGTGTAACTTTTATCATGCATCGATTAAAAATTATTTGGCAGAATACTACTTAATGACACAGAAGGAAGATGTTCATGATATTTTTAAGTGAAAAAAGTGTCCTACAAAGTGGTTAATAAATTGTGATCCCTTTTTTGTTATAGCATATCTCATTATGTTGCGTAATTACAGATTTTTATTTCCTCTGTTTTGACTTATGTGTATTCACATTTTTGTGTTGTTTTTATTTGAAACATTTTAAAAGATGAAATAATACACACACACACACACACACACACACACACACACACACACACCAATATAGGCTTCTCTAACAGATAAAACTCCAAAATGCAATGACATAGAGAACTAGAAGGTCAGCTGATACTCATGTAACAGCTCAGAAAGCAGATTCTAGGTGGGTTGTGGGAGCTCTACTCCATGCAGTCATCCAGGGGCTCAGGATGACGGAAGCTCTGCCATTGTGAACCAGTGGCTTCCAAGTGACCAGTCATCTTCATCCCCATGAGTAGAAATGAAGGAATGACATGGAAGAACGTGCACAGCAGGCTTTTCAGGGTCAGGCCTGGAAGGGCGCACATTCTACTCACATTCCATAGTCAAGAACTCAGTCTTGCCATACCCACCTGCACACCATCATCATTAATTAACATATGAGGTAATATCATTGCTTCCAGCTATTCATTCAAGTTACACAAATGATTGAGTATGAATTTTTATCGTTCATTCTTGGACTATTCTTTGGTTCAAACTTAGTGCTGCTAAAGGGTAATTTTTCAATTTTCTTGTCAAAAAATTTTTTCCCTAAAGAGAAGGGAATGAGAATCTCTCCCCAAAGATTCAGGTCTTAGCCTGTTTATTTATTTATTTATTTATTTATTTATTTATTTATTTATTTATTTATTTTTAGCTTTGTAACAATCATATTGATTCACTTTGTTATTATGCCCTAACTAAGTTTCATTTCCAAGCGTGTGGCACCTATTATTTATAGGTCAGGAAAATAGTTGACATTCAGTCTTGTCTCTGGGGGAAGCTAATTAATGGTAAGATTGACTCCTGGTGAATAAATTAGTTTTGAAACCATGGAATTCATAAGTTTGATATTTTCTTTCTTTAAGTCCCAGATTGCTATCTGTAACACCTTGCTGTTTGCTTTTTGATTTTATAGATCATATGAAATAAGCTCTTTGATACTTCATCCCCACCCTCTTCCTTTCTATCCTCCTCCTCAAGCAAAGGAGTGACTTGTTTTTTTTTTAAAGAATCCTAGATGTTATTTTCTTTCTTTCTTTTCCTTCCTTCCTTCCTTCCTTCCTTCCTTCCTTCCTTCCTTCCTTCCTTCCTTCCTTCCTTCCTTCCTTCCTTCCTTCCTTCTTTCCTTCCTTCCTTCCTTCCTTTCTTCCCTCTTTTTTTTTTTAAGAGAAAGGGAGAGAGGGCATGAGCATGAGGGGAGGGGTGGAGGGCAAAGGAGAGAGAATCTCAAGCAGGCACCATGCCCAATGCAGAGCCTGACATGGGGCTCGATCTCATGACCCAGAGATCATGACCTAAGCAGAAATCAAGAGTGCGATGCTTAATGGACTGAGCCACCTGGGCACCCCAAAGGGGTAACTTGTTAAATACTGAATACAGTCCAAAGAATTACGTGAGACTTATTTCCTCTGATGATGGTAACAACAAATTTCTTCTGATCAAGGATAAGTCACAAGTCCTTGGCCAATTTCTCCATCTCATCCCATCTGAAATATTCTAAGTACAGAAATATTCCTGCAGTCCAACATATTAGTCTGGTGATAACACAGAAGGGCTGGGTTAAAGACTTGGAACTCTGAGTCACAAGAGTAGAAGTGAGGGGATAAATAGCCTTGAAGCTTTAGGAGTTAAGGTTAGGAAAAATTAAAGATTATGAACAATGTTTTGAAGGCAAAGTAGCATCTCAAATGACAGGCAAGAAAGGAACTAGAGTCAGAAATGTGTGGCTTAAACAAATGGAAGTCACTCCGAGTGGGAAATCTAATGCTCTAGAACCTGTCAAATCTGGTACTCCTCAACATAGCCTTGCCCTTTATTCATTTATTCTCTTTTTCCTTTTCTATTCCCTGACTTTCTTGCCCATTTCCCTTTCACACCTATTTTTTCCTGGTACCCTTCTGAACTATTTATACATCTTTGTCACACCTTAAAATGGCCACAAAATGGGATAATCTAAAAAACAGACATTTATTCACAAATATTGTAAGCATTGAGTATCAGAGCTGGTATTAGGTCCTGGGTGTCCAAAGATGAATAAAACACATCCAGATCTCAAATAGCACACAGTCTACTTGGTCAAATACTTCCCTTCTTTGGGACTATGAAGGGTAGAAAAGTTAATTTTGCCAAGGAGAATCAAGGAGGATATCCGAAAGAAGATGGCACTCAGGCTTGGGTCTTAAAAGATAAATAGAATTTTGCCAGGTAGAAAAAGAGAAACCTTTCAGGCGGAGGGAACAGTGTGTAAACTTTTTTTTCTCAAAAAAGATTTCCGAGTACTAAACGAGCATTATCAAGAATTATCAAAGAAAGAATTTCCTTTCTCATTTATCATGAGATACATTAACCTGACTAATGATG
Source organism: Nasua narica (assembly GCA_028533885.1). Lineage (NCBI taxonomy): Eukaryota > Metazoa > Chordata > Mammalia > Carnivora > Procyonidae > Nasua > Nasua narica. The sequence continues at coordinate 52,354,975 of CM052810.1, read as the reverse complement.
TCAAAGTAAGCTTTTCCTATCCAGATTCCAGTTAGCTTGGATTCCAGTCATCTGAACACCAAGAACCAGTGAACAAAGGAATTTGAGTAGCCAAAAATGTTGTCACAAAGTTTCTCTATTTATTGAAGAATCAGTCAGAGCTTCTTTCTGGGTATTATGGATATGGTTCTAACAGAGCAACTCAGAGGCAATCATAGGGGATGGGAGTAGTGAAAGGCTGTGAAGCGAGGAGCTATTTCAGGCAGGCTTACTAGAAGTAGTAAGAAAGTTCTAGTGTGCTGGAAGTCTGGAAGGAGCCAGAAAAACCAGGAGTGGGCTCAGCAGCTCCAGGCACAACTGTCCAGGAACAGTGAGTGAAAATGCATGCCCTGGTCAGCTCTATACAGTTAACTAATTGCATTGATCTTCATAGTGATGATAACAGGTTGTTTACAAAGGAGATTAAATTCAGTTCTGTGTGCTCTTAGAAAGCAGTTTATAATTAACTTTAGAAAGATTGCTACTTAAAGTAGTTACACAGTTGTTTTTTTTTGAAAGGTGCTGTTGTAACCTCAAATAGGCTGCAATCCAGCTCTATTAATTCAGGTTTTATGGTTTTATTGAATATTACTGAAAATCCTGACCACTCACATTTTGCCTTTTTAAAAGATATTACTTTAAAAACTCTTTAAGCTGTCTTTACTTCTTGCACCAAGCAGTTAGCCAGCAGGACTCAGAGAGGTACAGGCTCTGAGCCTCGTTCCTGCCTATCTGAGCCGTCTCCAAGCTTGGGGCTGTGGTGGGCACATTGCTGAGCTGGGGTCTGCCGCCGGACAGTGGAGTCATGTTCAAGAGGAAGGCTCGCATTACACCAGACAGTTCTATGTTTAGCTTCAAATGAAAATTTAAAGGATTTCCAAAGTCGTGTTTACATTTAACTACCATTTGTTTATGGAAAAGAATCATTGCTAATGGGAAAGATGCTGGCAAGCAACATCTTAAATTAGAATGAATAATTAAAGCCTTGGCACGACCACTTCTGAACATGTTGCTGAGAGCCAGAGCCTCCTTTCCCACCTCTTTCTGGATTGTTCCCCATTGCTCAGGGTCTTGCCTTGACCAATTTAATGGGCCACGCACCAGACACTTACTCAGTACTCAATGGGAGAAACATGCAAGGAAATCGGGGGTAGGCAGAGATGAACAATGCATTTCCTTGCTCCTCAAAGAGTTTGGGGGGGAGAGAAGGATGTTCACAGAGGATTCAGGTCAAGGTATAATTTGAAGAGGGTGATAAATGCTACAAGCAAAATGCTATTGGAATAGTTGGAGTGAGATGATTTTCAGCGAGACATCCGGGCTTAGAGGCCCAGGGCAACTTTTGTAAACAAAGCCTATTGAAGCTGGGTTTTGAGGATAGGTATGATTTCAACAGGGCAAGATGGTAAGGAAAGCTCTTCTGAGTAGAGAGGACAGTGAGCCTGAAGGCATAGGGTTAAGCAGACCCAGGACAGGTGTCAGGAAGATGTTTGGAGGCATGCAAGGGGATGGAGGGACGTCCTTGGGAAGACTATGTGGATAGGCAAGCTTGGACCAGGTCACTGAGGCTCTTTGGTGCTATGTTTGGGGCTTCACAGGTGGGCAGTGAGGGGAGAGGGAGGGACAACTTATTGCTCCTGAATCATATCCAGTGTCGGAGCCCAAAGCTGAAAAGCATTTGCTCTACCAATGGGATTGAAGAAAGGGGGAGCCACGAACCAGGGGCTCTGCACAAAAAGCTCTCTCCAGCCTCCCTGTCATCCAGGGAGGTCACAGTAACTGATGCCTGTGGCTGAAGCCCCAGGGGTCTGGGTGAGCCAGCGTGGCCCGTGATGGGCTGGTGTGGAAGCTTCTTCTCCACCACCTTACCCCCTTCTACACCACAGAACACACGGTCACCTTCATCCTTGAGCCACAGTGGCACTGGCCACCATTCTTTGGAGGGTTTCGCTTAATGGACAAGCGGCTTCCAGCCCCTTAAGCTAGACTATACATTCTGGAAGGCCTGAGTTAATTACTATGTTTCTTTTGCTTGTCCCTATACTGTGACAGATACATAGTAGGCTTGCAAACAAAAGACCTTATTAATTATGCCAGCCTGCTTTGTTCCTCACCAAACGGCTGAATGAAGAGTATTAAAATAGTAAACTACTTTAGCAAAGTAAATTAGCAAATCTTTTAAAGATTCTTAAGAAAGCTGTTAAGTAGTCAAATAACTTAGACGTTTTCTTTAAATTAGCATAATTGGTTACATGAGTATTTTTAGCTGCTAACAAGGTACAGAAATCTCCAGAATGCCAGTGACTGCTTACACCCACTTCTTGGCCAATATTTTACCAGGCCCTGAGTCATAGCTCTGAAATCAATTCTGCCCTTTACAGCAAAATCATTACGGGGCCAAGAAAAATGATCCTAGCTGTTTAATCAGTGGGGGTGCTGGAAAATCAGCAGACGTTGATACTGTGCTGTGTGATAAGGGTCTGAATGAAGTAGACCAACCAGAAGTGTGGAGAATGTGATCATATTCAATCCCACGCCCAGCTGCAAAACGAACTCAAGAGAAAGGATATACTGAGGCACTCTCTGTATTTCACAGAGTCACAAAATTTTTGCCCACTCAATTTCTCACATAGTCTTTCAAATCTTTCTTCCCCGGCCCCCCTCCCAAAAAGAGCATTCTACAGCTGAAGTATTTGTGTGGTAAGAAACTGAATCTAGATATAAAATGTCAACCTCTTGCCATTTTTTTGATGTGTGTTTTTCTCCCACTTTAAAAAAAAATTTGAGTTCAAGAAAATGACGGGAGAGAATGAAAAGAAAATATTTACCATGCAATCAGCAAAAGTGCAGAACTGAAGGGATTCCAGAAGGAAGATGTCACTGTTCCTGCCATGTCACACATGGCAAAGAATGTAAAGCTGTGGGTCCCAGACAGAATCTGTCTGTGGCTCCCAGACAGAAGGCAACATACGAGCTGTGGGGGTAGAGATGGGTCTTTTCTTCATCTTTTCCTGGAGATTCCGAAAGCAGTATCTTTACCAGAGGCCATAGACTACGGGGTCATTTCCTTGCTCATTTGCATATCCTCAGACTTGGTCACCGACCCTCAGGTCTGGTGGGTGGGAACCAGGATGGAACAGCCACATGATACTAAGCCTGATCATTTAAGTGAGGACGTGCTCCTGGCCTCTTTGTTGGGGGACAGTTTGGGGGCTGGTAGAATCCACGCCAATGGTAAGACCAGGACTCCCTCGGTCCTGTGGGATCTTCATGCTATTTTCATGGTGAATAACTGAGACTCAAGCCTCCTTTACCACCGCTTTCTAGATTGTTCTCCACTGTTCAGTCCACTGCCGTGACTAACTTAGGTCCACACAGCCAATATTCATTTAGTTCTCTATGGGACACAGGTGCTAGGGACTGGGGGGAACAGAGATAAATAAGGCATTTTGTTGTTGTTGTTGTTGTTCCTCAGTACATTTAAAGGGGAAAAGGGGATTTTGCAAAGAATTCAGTGCAAGTACTTCTATAACTCAGCCTCTTATGTGTATTCTCTCTTATTGGCCAGCAGCCTAGTAAGTATCCAGGAGGGAACATTTGCCCAATAGGAATAGTTTTTTAGAAGAGCTTGTCCATGAGGCACAGGGAGAGAGTGACGCAAGGGAGGGTGACCCAGCAGCTTGTTTACTTCCCCTTCTGGACTGTGAGGTCCTAGTCTTGCCTGTCTTTACTGTTCAGCTCAGTGGGCAGTGACTGTACATAGTGGATTCTCAGTAACAGCAGTTGCTAACAACAACAACAACAACCACTATTAAATGAAACTTTACTATGTGCCCAGAGCTTTGCATACATTATATCAGTAAATTATTAATCACAACTCTCTTAGGTACATACCATTATTTTCATTTTCTAGATAAGTCTCTGAGAAGTCAGGTACCCAACAGTATCTGAAGAGTATGTCCTCCTCATTATGGACAAACCAAGGGCATGCTTTAGATAATAAAAAAGCTTTTTGGAAAATGTTCTTTCATCTAGTTATTCATTTAGCAAACTAGATGAGCACCTACATTCATTGAGCACCTACACCTGCAGAGAGACAGGTACATGAACCAACAATTTTATTTCAACACCCTAACAGGACTATTGATCAGATCTATTTGCCTAATTAAGAAGTTACAAAAACACAGTACTCTAAAATGTTCTGGATGCTAATTATGAGACTGTTTACAAAAGTATCTGGAAATGGTTTAAGGCATAAGGACACAATAAGGCTCTATTTTCACAAGAAATGTTTTCGCTATGGAATTTTCTAAGATGATAGCACCTCTGTTGCAGTTCAGTTCATCACAGAGTTTTTGGTTTAGAGAAAGAATTTGATGGAAACCCAATAGTTCTGGGGCACCTGGGTGGCTCAGTGGATTAAGCCTCTGCCTTCAGCTCAGGTCATGATCTCAGGGTCCTGGGATTGGACTCTCTGCTCAGCAGGGAGCTTGCTTCCCCCTTTCTCTCTGCCTGCCTACTTGTGATCTCTCTCTCTCTCTGTCAAATAAATAAATAAAATCTTAAAAAAAAAAAAAAGGGGAAACCCAATAGTTCTATTGTAACACTATTTAAATTTTCTTCTTGTCATTCTTCCAAATACTTTCTCTCAGCACATTTATTCCCTTAGATACTTTACAGTCAGCATTTTAGAGACAGCTTCCTATTTAATTTGGGTCTTGGCACCTTAAAAATAGAGCTTGATCAAGGAAAGCGCTACGCTCCTTCCCCGATCTTCAACTGCCTAAGACTGCCCACTTAACAATACTTCACATTTATCTTAGCACTTACGAGTTTTCAAAGTGTTCCTATACATCATTTTAATTAATTCTCTTAATTACTTGATGGAATGGGCCAGAAAGTATTCTTATTGCCATTTTTATTGGTATTACAAAAGCAAAGCAATACACGTGGAAGGCAGAAAACACTCCAATCATACCAATGTTTACAAAATTAAAAGGACAAATTTACTCTTGCTGGTATCCACTGCCACTGTGGCAGTCTCCTATGTGGGTCCTGGACTGTGACTTCCTTTCTCAACACAAGCCATTTCAAAGCCTACAATTGTGAGTACTGTTACAGATGTGTCCCCTCTCATACATCTTTACTGTTGATCGATGGGATGTCTGGGAGGGGAGTGAGGTAAGCCCACGTGCGCAGTCTGTCCCCCTGAACCAAGTTCCATCCTTGTCCTTTTATACTTCCTGAATCTTGGACACAGAAGGAGTGAACACTTTGTCAAATAACTGTTACACGGTGGAGCTGAAAACTAGAATTCTAGTTTTCTGTCACCTAGTTGAATGTTCTCTCCATCTCTGGATCTCTATACCCCCTCTTGTCCTCAGTTCCTATCAGTGGAATTCAATACAGCTGAGCAGGAATGTTGACAAGCCCTTTTTGATCACGTTCCCCAGTGGAGCCGAATGTAAGGAAGGATAGACAGTGCATTTGTATTTGCTTGACTGTTTTTTCCCAGCTCAGAATTGCTCTCATTCTCATCTTTGGTTTTTGCAGAGGTAAAAAGATTTGGGGATTTTTAAAACCTAGTGTAAGTCATTTTCAGTAAGAGCTTTAAAATAAATTCGTTGGCTGGGGCGGAGGCAGAAGTGCTTTTAAAAATTTCATTATGACCTGTGAACATCACACCTATTAGTGCTTAGTTTGACTCCAATTTCTGAAACTGAATGCCGTGTGGATGAAGAAAAGACATATAAATTACTTTTGTCAACTGTGGAGTCAAAACACATACCTCCCTTAGCCTCTCTCACAACTACCTTTATTTTCCCTCTCGTTGCCAGATTTTGTACCCATTAATTATTTTTTTTTAAAAAAACTGGAATGGAATTATGGCTGTTGTTACACACAGAGGTCCTGTTTAACAAAGTGGCTTAAAATTTCTCACCTTCATTTTCAGAAGGCCATAATCAATATGAGAGAGAAAGAAGTGTGAAGTAGGGATTCTCTTTTAATTAGGGGATCTGGGGGCAGAGAACAGCAATCCACTCATTCAATGTACAATTATCTATTGAGTACCTCCTACTCTGTCCAGGCACTGGCAACTTGGGGTAAACACTTAAATAAAATGGTGAATATTGAGAGGAGGAGGCAGGCATGAACCCAATAATAGAAGTATATAATAAAATAACAAACTGGGAGAAGTACCACGAAGGGAAAGTCTGTGCACAGTACCACTGATAACTGGGGGAAGGCAGGCAGAGAAGGCTTTTATGAAGGACAGATATTGGAAATGAATTCTAGATGCAAGAGAGCAGGGTCAAAGGAATCCCACATGGACTCCTTGAGGAGCACAGAAAACAGGGGGCCCGAGGTAGATGTCGAAGGGGGACACACCTGACATGTTATACTCTTTTGGGTAGCTTACGGGAGCGAGGAAGGGAATTTTCAGAGGACATGATTTGATTTCTCTCAGTTTAACAGTGATTTCTTGGAAATGTATCCAAAGGACAAGCATGAGTGGCTGGTTGCTTGTCAGTAGGCGATTTGGTGGCTGCACCAGCTGAGGAACGTGTATGGCCACACCCACAAGATATAGTTGTATCTCCCTATATATTCCAGAAATGGAAAATAAAGAGCGTGGCTCTGCTGCATCACCTTCCTAGCACTCCTCATCAAGCATACAACGGCAGCTGCAGGTCTCCATGGGAAGGGCACAGATGCGGGGACTGGGAAGACGAGGGTTGAAATCTCTGCTCTGCACCTGCTAGTGTGACCTTCACTTCTCCGGGTCTCATTCATCATCTAAAAGCAGGAAGTAATATGTTGATGATCATGAATCCACCTTTCAGCCCAGATCTCTCTCCTGAGGTCCCTAACCTTATGTTCAACTGCTCTTGGACACCAAGGAGGTGTTTTATGGACAACTCAGATTCATTTGGTCCCAAACCAAACCCATCTGCACCCCTACCTCCAATAAAACAAAACAGAGCTCTTCCTGCAGTTTTCCTGGATAACAGGCGTCCCTTTCGGCTAGGCCACAAGCTGGAAGCTTGGGCAGTATCTTGGCTTTACCTTCTGCCTCCCTACATTTTCAGTTCATCACCATGCTCTGGGAATGCCATCCTCTAACTGTCTCGCCATCCTCCCTATTAACACACTGCTGATAGCTTTCTGTCTAGGCCTCTCAACTCCTGCCACTTGCCCTCTTGTATCTTATATCACAACCTCACTGAGCTGCTCTAAGTGCTGCAGATGTGCCATTGACCTGCTTTCCACTCAGGCTTTGAAAGGACAGTTCCCTTATCCCACCTTTACCTTATCCCACTTTTACTTAAATGCCATTTCTACTGGGACCCTCCCCTCCTTCCCACCCTCCGCTGGTAAGTGTGGTCTCTTTCTCTCAAAATATCTTACTGTGCTGTACTTACCCTTCTTGTGATGGTGTGAGATGGTAAAATGCCTACGTGCTGAGATGAAGTGAAGTGAATGTGAGGCATTGTGATAGCGTTAGGCTACGACTGACCTTCTGACAGTATGTCAGGAGGTTCTTCTGCTTCCTGACTGACGTTGACTGCCAGTAACTGAAACTGCGGGGACCTGAGACCACAGAGAGCAAAACTGCAGATAAGGAGGGGATTACTGTAAAGCACTTATTTTGGAGACTTGTTTGATTGCTTATTTTCCTCCTGCACTCTTAGCTCCTTAAAACACGGACTGTACCCATCTTGTTTATTCGTATATCCCTGGCTCTATATCTGTGGAAAGAAGACAAGAGGATAGAAAAGAAATGAGCAAGGCAAGAATTGACTAAAAATAGTATAAGAAAGGTGCTTGGTAAAAGGAATCTATTATTATTGCTGTTCCAGGCACAAGTAGTTCCAGAAGGAGATTCTTGTAAATTAGGGCATCTTACCTGCTGGGAAGGAGATCTGGGGGTGGAGCACTCCCTGAATTCAGGACAGAAAGGTCCTTGCTCACCCTACATAAAGATGAGGCTGTATGGGAAATAAAGGATCCTCGCCCCCCCCCCCCCCAACACACTCCTGCCACCTCCATTGGTATGTGAGGAAGTTACCAAAAGCCATCGACTATGTACTTTGGGGAAGTTGCTTAATTTCTTTGAGGCTTAGTTTGGTCATGTATAACGTGAAGGGATTAGAGAGGACCACATCTAGGGTCTCTTCCAACTCCAGCATAGTTTGATTTTATCTTGTAATCTACTCCTTTTCTCTTTCAGACTTAGGCATCCCATTTCTTTCTTTCTTCCCTTTGTGTCCCCAAATCCCAACATTCTGAATGTATCAGCTGGTGGTGAAAAAATAAGGGTTGAAAGATTTGGGGGAAAGTAGAAAAGAGTATATAGGTTATCTTTTGAATAATTTGGTCTTCATTCTCTGCTTCTATTTTTATAGGTTTTATTTGATCTTCCAGATAATCTAGAATATTTTTAGAAAGGCCCCAATTCAGGACGAGTTTTTCACTTGGAGGTGTCAGTTTCAGCCACACCATCATTGGCAATTCCATTGATTTTTTTTTTTTTTTTTTGCAAGAAATATTGGCTCTGGTCAGCGACTTTAGCCAAATGCCCTTATGCAGATGAAGCATCAAAGGCACACAGGTCTTCAAACAAAATGTCAAAGACTTTAATGAATAGTGAATGAATTTAATGAATTCCATTGGAATGAGGCTGTCTGATGGCTCCATCTTCCCAAGGTGCCATGTTAGTATATTTCTATGAATTCCTCTCTCATTTCCTGATATGGCTGGTTCCTTCTCATTGTTTCTGTCCTAGTTCAAATATCATCTCCCCGTAGAAGATGCTCTTGCCCACCCTTGTTCAATCAGTCCCCTAACTCCTCACATCACCACATTGCTGTGTTTTGTTACTATCATAGCACTTACTGGTGCTTGAAATTGTGGTGTTCATTTATTTATTTAGTCCATGTTTCTCCTTCACAAAGGAAGAAGGTTGGACTCTATCTATCTTGTTCACTGCTTATACCCAGCAGTTAGGACAGTGCATACCCAAAATACATGCTTGAATAAATGCAATGGTGAATGGATGAACCTTCAGGATGTGCTTCAGGATGGTGTTTACTTCATCTGTTTATCTGGGAGCCTTAAGTCAGCACTTCCATGTGATTCCTGTGGGGAAAATGAGTGGCTTAACAATCTGAAGGTTTTCAACATTGGAGTAGGTGGTCTCCTATGGCCTTTTCAATTTGATATTCTCTGCTTTCCAGTCACATTGTAGCTTTATTAGCTAGGTAATGCTATCTATATGGAAATTTTATCTCTCTCTCTCTCTCTAGATATACACATATATACATATTTATCTATTGTACATGCATATATACATATATGTGTATATTCATACATATATACATATTTATCTATCCTAAAATTCTTAATATTTGAAATAAATATGACTTATAGCAATGGGTTATATATATTTTTAAGCTGGAAAATCCTTTCTTCAAGTGAAAATCTTATGAGGAGGCCTATATATATAAGAGAAAATGAAGTCACCAGAAGAAGAATGGGGGGAGGAAGGAGGGAGTTTATAGCTCTAGCTACTCCCCAGAATAAGATTTTCTTCCTCAGGACTATCCCTGGGCTTGTTTAACTACCACTGGTTTTTAATAATACTAAGGTTTTTGAATATTGATGTTGTACCCAGTACCTTAAAATATATTTTTTATTTCAAATTTTTCAAATTTATCTTTTTAATTCAAGTGTACTTATCATACAGTGTTACATTAGTTTTAGATGTACGATATAGTGATTCAACAGTTCTACATGTTACTCAGTGCCCATACCAAGTACTTTACGTGCATCGTCTCATCTAATTCTTATACAAACTTATGAGAGGAGTATATTGTCTGCAGGAGGCAATTCGGAGATTAGGGCTAAAAAAGCCTCGTCTGAATTCTTTGCAATAGTTGTTTTCCAAGATAACTGCCAGAAATCCTTACCTCCCGATGTTTGTGCCCTTGTGCAGTCACCTCTCACACTGGGTCAGGGCCAGACAGTGTGACCAGTGGAATATGGCAGAGGTGATGGTATGTAACTTGCAAGGCAAGTTCATAAGGGCTTTGCAGCCTCTGCTTTGCTCCCTTGGATCACTCATTCTGGAATAAGCCAGTTGCGAAGTCATCAGCACACTGAAGGAGCTTATGGAGCCCACATGGAAGGAAACTGAATATTCCTGCCAATAGCCTGCACCAACTTGCCATGTGAGGGAGCTATCTTGGAGGTAGATTTCCCAGCCCCAGTCTAGTCTTTAGCCAACTGCGACCCTAGCCAACATCTGACTGCAACCTCATCAGAGACCTAGCCAAACATAAAGCTCCCAAATTTCTGGCCTACAGAAACTGCAGAAGATAAAAAATGATTATTGCTGTCATAATCCAGAAAGTTTTGGGGTGAGTTGTTATATGGTGTTGGATAATTGGTATAATTGGTAGGCAGTTCAATGGCAGAATCAGGATTCTGATTCCAGGTCTGACTCTAGAGCCTATGCTCTTTGCCATGAGTGCTCTATTTTCTTATATACTTATTATTATTTTTTTAAAATATGGAATGCTTCACGAATTGCATGTCATCCTCGTGCAGGGGCCATGCTAATCTTCTCTTATCATTCCAATTTTAGTTTATGTGTTGCTCTAATATGCTCATTTTTTAATTAAAAATTTTTTATGTAAAAAAATTTATGCATACTTATATACTGAATTTTAACACAAAGTAAAATAAAAGTTATGCAAGTATCTTATGAACTCCATGTCACAGATGAGAAACTGAGGCATAGAGAGTTAAAAGTTAACTGATGAATCCAGGATTTGAAGTCAAATGGTTTGTGCTCGCTTTGGCAGCATATATACTGAAGTCAAATGGTTTAATTCCAAGACCTGTGGTCATTGTCATCGTGCTAACCTATTGTCATAATACAAAAAAACTTTTAGGGAAATCAATCTGGAGTTGGAATGCCAGATGGAATGGAAAGGAAAGAGCCAAAGAAAATAGTTGTTTGAAGGAAATCAAGACCTCTGCCACAGAGACTTAACTATTTCTCAAAATATCTTTGATACTACTGTTGGCCACTGAAGATTTGGATGGACAGGTTATTGGCTTGTAACCATAAGGTACTTCTCATACTGCAATAATCTCTATGTCATTGGTCAGTGTTCAAGAAGGAAATTAAGCATGGTAATTTCCCAATGTGGCCTTGCAAATGGTGGGAGTTAGGCCAGTTGAAGTTTGCTTTCAGTATTCATTATGATATTTAGTTTCTGTTTTCCTGCAGCATTTCAATATTTATTTTTATATGTACCACTGTTTTTAAAAAAGGAAGGAGAGTGAACCAAGACTCTCAGCCTTTGAAGTAAGCTAACAAATGACTGATAATTGAGACAAGAAATCCTAGTGTAGGAAGAGAGAACTGACTGTGCTCTGTCCTTGGTAGAATTTTGAGTCATTCATGCAGTATAGTGTCTGGAGAGTTCTAGTGAGTCATGCATTGCTAACTATGGAAGAAAAATGTGTTTTCTAAAGCTGTCTGTTATTACTCATGTCTTTCACTCAGCATCAGCAGATGCTGGTACCCTATTGACTGGTGATCTAATAGAAAGTTTCTCAGAGGCAGACAGATCCAACACAATTTCCCTCTAACTGATAAATTTGGCACAAGTTCTATTATTTGGCTTGCAAGATGTTTGCATTAACATTGCGACTTATTTTTGGCTTGGTGTTAAAAGGATTGTTTAGCAACAGAATAGAGCATTTGAATTTTGTGGCAGTCGGGAGGAATGCTCTTATTTTATAATGAAACAACTGAACAAATGTTCTTTACAGTGATTCATTCCGCACGTGGGAAAAATTTCTTCTTATATATATTCTTTCTCTTTTGGGTACATGGAGCCATTTTGCCTTCAATATTTAGGCAGAATTTCCAGTGAGCAATTTGGGAACAATAACCATAAATTATAAAGATGGGTTCTGTGGCAAAAGGAACAGGACTGAAACTATAGGATTGAATGTTAGGAACCACTTGGGTTCTATTCCTAACTGGGCCAGGGTTTGTGTATAACCTTGAGCTAGTCACTTAATCTTTTTTTAAACTTAGATTCTCTGTCTGAAATAGAAAGAAAATTGCTTACCTATTTAGCAAAGGCAGAAACAATTTCCTGATAGGAAGGTGACTCAGCAGCCCAGGGAGGCTGTATAACCTCTTGTCCTGGAAGTCTTCAGGGAGACACAGGCGGCCAGCTGCCTGGATGGATTAAAGTGTGGCGCTTGAAGGCTGGAGACCAGACCACACAAATGAAGTCTGACATTTAGAAACAGTAAAGAGACCGAGTTGCGGAGGGCCTGCTATTTGCCAGGCTCTGTGCTAAGGTGCTGGGAGACAACGGTGAACTAGACAGGTCCCAAAGTTTCTGCCTTTGTGAAATATACTGTTGAGTCCACTTTCTGCATGTTTGCAATTATTCAAAGAGGGATTCTATGATTTTGCTATCTGGATCTGAGTTGTGTTTTGTTTGTTTGTTTTAAATATGGGATCATGCAGGATTACTGCTCAGAAAATGTGCTCATAGAGTCTTATGAAAGAGGAGTCTGCGATAGTAAGTATGGTTCAAACAGGCCTTGTTAAGACAGAGTTTGACCCACCACGTCAGAGGAGAGCGATAGATTCACATTGGCACATCCATTACTTGAGATGAAAGTGTGGGGAAAATTTTAAGCTATCTCACATGACTTTCCGGTCCAAGTTACAGGCCCTCCTTTCTACTGCTCCCAGAGGTGCTTCTCACCAATCCAATGGTGTCCAACTTGGATGATGATTGATGGGTCTGTGGAAACTGAGCAATGGATTCTGAACATATGAGCGGCTCCTGATCCTCTGTGGACAGCAGTACATCCAATGGTAACGTTTAGGCAGTGAAAGGGCATCCTTGGCCTTGCACCAATGTTTTGTTTTCAGCTCCATTCTTACAAAGCAATGGTTGTTCCTACCACAAGAAGTTGGAAATGTCCCTCCTCTTGCCATTGTGAATACTACCCCTGCAGAGGGAAGGCAGCTGCTCGTGCCAAGATGAGGAGTGGGGAGGGTCTTGCAGCATCGTATGGGGGTTCCTTTTAGCAAATGTCAACCCTTAAATTAAAATGGTTCAAGTTCCTAGCTTACTTATGGGTTGGGTGGTGTCCTAGCAGCCTTGAAATATTTCTCATGATTCTTATGGATTTACATTTCTTCAAGTCATTTCTGAATCAAAGTTTCTCATTCAACCGAATTCTTCATTACGATTTTTTTTTAAAAACAAAGAATAACTGATATACAATATTGTATTCATTTCACTCTCTACAACAGAGTGATTTGATATTTATATAAGCTATGATTCTGTCACCATACAAAGTTGTACAATATTACGGACAATGTTCCCTATGGTGAACATTCCATCTCCATGTCATATTTTTTTTTTTATAACTGGAGGATTATACATTTAATCCCCTTCACCTATTTCATCCATCTCCCAGCCTCCTCCCCTCTGGCAACCATCAGTTCATTCTCTGTATCTGCAGGTTTGCTTTGTTTTGTTTGTTTTTTAAATTTCACGTGTAAGTGAAATGATACAATCTTTGTCTTTCTCTTTCTGACTTACTTCACTTAGCATCATACCCTCTAGGTCCATCCATGTTGTCACAAATGGCAAGATTTCAGTCTTTTAATGGCTGAGTAAAATTCCATTGTATATATACCATATCATCATCTATCCATCTATTGATAGATGTTTAGGTCACTTCCGTATCTTGGTTATTGTAAATAATGCTGCAATAAAGATAGGGGTGGGCCCCTGGGTGGCGCAGTTGGTTGAGCGACTGCCTTCGGCTCAGGTCATGATCCCGGAGTCCCGGGATCGAGTCCCACATCGGGCTCCCAGCTCCATGGGGAGTCCGCTTCTCACTCTGACCTTCTCTCTCTCACTCTCTCTCTTTCCTAAAAATAAATAAATAAAAAAAAATAAATAAAGATAGGGGTGCATATGTTTTTTTGAATGAGTGTTTTCATTTTCTTCAGGTAAAATATCTAGAGGTGGATTTGCCAGATTGTATAGTAGTTCTATTTTTAAGTTTTTGAGGAACTGCCACACTTTTTCTGCACCAATTTACATTCCTACCAAGAGTTCATGAGGGTTCCCTTTTCTCCTCATTCTTGCCAATATTTGTTATGTCTTGTCTTTTTGGTACTAGCCATTCTGACAGGTGTGAGGTGATATCTCATCATGGTTTTGATTTGCATTTCCCTAATATTTAGTGACACCGAGCATCTTTTCATGTGCCTGTTGGCCATCTGCATGTCCTTAGAAAAATATCTGTTCAGATCCTCTGCCCATTTTTAAACAGATTTTTTTTATATTGATTTGTATGAGTTCTTTATAGATTTTGGATGTTAACCCCTTATTGGCCATACTGTTTGTAAATATCTTCTCCCATTCAGTAGGTTGCTGCTTTGTTTTGTTGATGATTCCTTTCTCTGTGCAAAAGCTTTTTAGTTTCATGTAGACACATTTGTTTATTTTCACTTTTCTTGTTCTAGCCTAAGGAGCTAGACCCCAAAAATATTTATTGCTAGACTGATGTCAAAGAGTTTACAGGCTCTATTTTCCTCCAGGAGTTTTAGTTTCAGTTCTTACATTTAAATCTTTAATCCGTTTTGATTTTATTTTTGTGTATGGTGTGAGAAAGTGGTCCAGTTTCATTCTTTTGCATATAGCTGTCCAGTTTTCCTAACACCATTTATTGCAGAGGCATTGCTTTCCCTGGTGTATATTCTTGCCTCCTTTGTTGTAGAGTGACTGCTCGAATATGCATCTGTTTACTTCTGGGCTCGGGTCTGTTCCATTGATCTGTGTGTCTGCTTTATCACCACTCCTACTACTCCCTACATATGTGGTCCACTTCCTCAATGTCATACCGTATTAGGAAATGCCGGATTCATCTACGCACTGAAAAACCACTGATCCTGGGCAGGGAGCGACAGTACCTCAAGGCAAACAACTTAAAACCGGTACTCTTTAATCTTGAGCTTAGAAGTCCTTGGGTCATTCCTGCTCAAGTAAATTTTTCAGTGGCTCTGTCCTCCACAGGCCTCGAGTTTTCCCCACCTTGCTAACCTTGTCTCTAAAGCTCAGCTTCCCTCTCACACTGTTATTCTAAGTAACTTGGCTCTTTCTTGTCCCCATCCCAAAACTCAGCTCTGGGCCTCATATCAGAGAGCTGAAAGAAATTCATTAAACAAACTAAAAAGCTTTTGCACAGAGAAGGAAATCATCAAACTCATCTGTCCCTGTACTCAAAGCACTATTGGACCCTTCTCTTTAATAAGATCAAAGACTTAGGTGTGGTTTCCTTTCTCATGGTCTCTGTACATGGAAGGAAGTAGGAAGGTAGGAATTTATCTTCTCTCTGGTATGATTATGCCCCCTGGGTGCCTCTGGGAAAAGAGAGCATTTTGTCATTTTTACTACATAAGGACAAAGGCAGCCAGCCTTTTGTGAAGCACACTGATCGGAAACTAAGAGATTCCCCAGAAATCCACCAGCAAAGATTCAGCACTTAAAGAAGGTGTCTAGGCCAATTTCATAAGCAAAGACAACAAATGCAGCGTCATGATCTCTGAAATAAAAAGTAGGTGTTCTAGCAAGCAATACATGGCTCAGGACAAGATGGCAAGAGTGGGACACACACAGGGGATCCCTGGGACCAGAACAAGAGGGATCCACATTGGACCAAAATTATTCCTTCAGCCAAGCCATGGGGAAATGAGATCAATGTCAGAAACTTCTCCCTAGTCTTTGTTATTCCTAGACATATACATATAAATATTTAGAGTGAACTGTATCTCATTCTCACTGTGCTTTCATTTTCAACAAGTACTCTGCTTGTCTTCAGAAAATCACTTGTCTTTTTAGAGGTCTCACCTGTCCAGAGGAGCAATATCAGGAAGCAGCATCCTGTACAGAATGCTGTCTTAACTAGGATTATTTATTTATTTACTTAAAAAAAATTTAAATTCAGCTAGCCAACATATAGTACATCATTAATTTCAGATGTAGTGTTCAATAATTCATCAATCGCATATAACATCCAGTTAACTAGACTTATTTATAAAGACATGACCCCATAATAAGGCCTGAACTTTCTCTGAGAGAAACTATCTCTGAGAGATATATGATAAAGTACAGCATTTAAAAAACAAGTAAACATGTTTTCAGAAGAGCCATTTATTCAGTGTTCCCTTTCCAGTGGTGTAGGAAAGTCTTATTATTTTTCTTGTGTCATATAGAATGTAAGTTCTATGGAAGAACACACATAGTTGAAATATGAGGAGGTATGGTGTTGGAGTAGTGGAGTATCACATGGCTCTATCCCTAGGCAGCTAACTCCATGGCTGTTTGTTTCTTTCAGGCTGGAAGAATATCTATGTGCTACTTCACCATCTCGTAAAAGGTGGCTCAGTTGGTTAAGCGTCTGCCTTCAGCTCAGGTCATGATCCCAGGGTTCTGGGATTGAGTCTCACATCTGGCTCCCTGCTCAGCAGGGAGCCTGCTTATCCCTCTCCCCCTGCCACTCACCCTGCTCGTGATCTCTCTCTCTCTCTCTGTGTCAAATAAATAAATAAATAAATAAATATTTTTTTAAAAAAGGATATTTTCTCTTTTAATTAACTCAGTGCCAACTGATTAGGACCTAGTCACAGTGGTGCTATCCCAACATACTCACTGCTTCTGCCCATGCCCAAGGAAAGAGGATAATATACACCCCCATGCCAGGGGGAGGATTTTGGGGGGGCCATCTTAGAATTCAGCCTACCACAAATGGTGACTTTCATCTTTCAGAACATGAAGATATGGGAATGAAAAAAATAAATAAAAGCTCATGCTAGGGATCAATATCAAAGTTGAACAAAATCTTTATTCTGTAGTATCTTCCTGTTTGTTTTTCTGGCTTCGATTCCCAGATAACAGAGCACTCTTCACTTGAATTTGGTTTTCTAGATATCACACAGAATTTTCCGACCAAGGGGCATAAGGAATTCCGGTGTTCTTGATGATTGTATTTCTCAGTGAGAAATAATACACAGTCCAGCTTATATATTATTATTTTGTAAATTTGATGGATGTTGATCAGCATCCTAGAGTCAAACGGTCTCTAGACATAGCAACGGAACTGACCCTCTAGCCATAAAGTCGAGGACTACACTCTAAATGCAATGACCAAGGGCACTGTCATCCTCTGAGACCCTGAGTGGCTCCCAGCCTGGACAACAGCTGTCTTAGCTTTCTCTTACTGCAGCATGTTGGACTGATAACATGCTCTGAGAAAGCCATGTCAGTGACCTTAATGCTCAGAGCCAAAATCATCTAGTGGTGCAGGCTGACACTAGGAATATGTTTTTCAGCTGAAATGAGCAAGCAATTGCAACAGTCACCACAGCAACGGTGTGCCTGGAACCCTTGGGAGCTTTCAGCTGAGGAGTAAGGGCAGCTGTGAGGACGGCTTCATTTGGAATTAATAGTGACTAACTTTTAGGATTAGCCTGCTGGGAATCCTTTATGTTTTTCCTAGTAAACATGCGCTGTGATTGTTCTTCAACGTGAAACACTTCTCTTGACTCCTATGCTATACTTCCACTCTTTTTCCTCTTCTGGATTTTATAAATGCTGAGTAAATCTTCATACTAGTCTCCAGTTTAAAGAGTGGGAGGGGCACCTGGCTGACTCAGTGGAGTGAGCGACTCTTGATCCTGGGTTGTGAGTTTGAGCCCCCATGATGGGTATAGAGATTACTTAAAAAATAAAATCTTTTTTTTTTTTTAAAGATTTTATTTATTTATTTGACGGAGAGAGAGAGATCACAAGCAGGCAGAGAGGCGGGCAGAGAGAGAGGGGGAAGCGGGCTCCCCGCTGAGCAGAGAGCCCGACGCGGGGCTCGATTCCAGGACCCCGAGATCAGGACCCGAGCCGAAGGCAGAGGCTTAACCCACTGAGCCACTCAGGCGCCCCCAAAAATAAAATCTTTAAAAAATAAAATAAAGAGTGAGAGAAAGAGGAAAATGTGAAGAAGTTATTTTGGACTGCGGAAAAACATAGGTTTTATGTAATTTTCATTTCCGCATTCTGAATTTTTCTTTTATTATGTATCTACCAGGCTGAACTCTCCAGATTGAAAGAAAAGCAAAGTAAGATACTAAGGGGAAAAGAATAGTGGACTTGAGTCGTTTTGATTGATTATAAAGTCAGACTTTTTTTATTATTATTATTTCTCACACTTTGAATATACCAATGCAAAAGTCAATATGATAAGTTCATGTTAGGAACCAAAGACTGGGAAAAAACCCTGTATAGAATGATCGGCACACAATTCAGCCACATATTTATAGCTTTCCATAATGGCCCCTTACTGAAATAAAGGTGGATAAACAAGATAGGATTGTGAAGTGGTCTGAGAGTGGTGAATGCAGAATTATATGACAATAAACAATATTAAAAAATTTTAATATGTGTGCAGTAAATCATAATCTAGTTATTATTTGACTCAAGAGGAAATAACCTTTTTTTTTTTTTTCCGGTAGCTTTCTTGAGGTCAAATTAGCAAATGAAAACTGTATCTATTTCACCTGTATGGTGTGGTGTTTTGATACATCTATACATTGTGAAGTGATTGCCACAATCAAGCTAATCAATATATCCTCCACTTCACATAGTCACCATTTGTGTGTGTGTGGTGGGAACAGGAAAGATCTATTTCCAGCAGATTTTAACTATACAAGAGTCTATTTATCAACTGTAGTCACCATGCTATACATCAGAACTCTAGAAATGAGGTCAGACTCTTAACCACTTGCTTATTGATTGCATTTAGAAGTCAGTCACATTACCTGCCTGGTTGTAGGGGGGCAGTGATGTTAATATTCCTCTAGTAAATGTGAGTCAAATATGCTTGGCTTCTCTAGGAGTTATTTGAATTGTTAAGACAATTTAAAGGAGGGCAGGTTTGAAATGAAAGACAAGATTTCTTATCTATTTATCTATCTATCTATCTATCAAACAAAGTTTCTTGACCTGCTCATCACAAGCAGATATAAGACTGAAGTTGAGGTGCCATTCTTGGTGAAATAGACTGTAGCCAAGGGAGTAGAGCCAAATGTGGTGCATGTTTTAAGGTACTTGGAATTTAAAGCAAATATTAGGCTTTTCCCTGGGGTAATCAATCATCAAGCTGTAAATTTTTTTTCACAAACATGTACAGGTAATATGAAGTTAAAGTTGCACAGATTTCTTTGCATCAGACCTTCTCAGGGTCTTTACTATGTGTTACAGAATGTTTGGGTTCCCCTCCCCAAATTCATATACTGAAGCCTTAACTCCCAATATGATGGTCTTTGTAGGTGAGACCTTTGGGAGGTAATTAGGTTTAGATGAGACCATAAACATGGGGACCCCGGAGGAGATCAGTTTCCTGCAAGCGAAGGAAGGAATACTAGAGCTCTTTTTTTCTGCCACGTGTGGACACAGTGAAAAGAGAGCTGTCTGACCATCTGGTAAACTAGGAAGAGAGCCCTAACAAGGGAACTGAATTAGCTGCACTTTGATCTTGGACTTCCCAGCTTCTAGAATTCTGAGAAATAACGTACCGTTGTTTAAGCCACGCAGTCTATGGTGTTTTGTTATGGCAACCTGACCTAAGACACTATATATGATACTAATGTTCGCTATAAATTTCTAAGAGGAGTATGCGATATTTAGTGTTTTTCAAACTTATTTGAATGGGGATAATTTTTTTCCCCAGGGTATCTGGCAGAGGACGTGGGAAGAATTGTTCTTAGATGAGACAAGAGAGGCCCCTGCCCTGGCTCTATGCTTTGGAGACCCCAGGATAGCCCTCCTCTGGCTGTGCCCCTTCCTGCAGGGACATGGGGCTTTTTGCACCTAGAATCGCAGTTCATCCCTACACCCCACCCTCTGGGCCTGCATGACTTTCTATTCTGGCTTACCCTCCTGCAAGTGGACTCCCCTTTCAAGGCCCTCCCAAGCCTGGGAATGGCCAAGTGGCAGCTTTTTTTTTTTTTTTTAAAGATTTTATTTATTTATTTGACAGAGAGAGACACAGTGAGAGAGGGTACACAAGCAGAGGGAGTGGGAGAGGGAGAAGCAGGCTTCCTGCTGAGCAGAGAGCCCGATGTGGGGCTCGATCCCAGGACCCTGGGATCATGACCTGAGCCGAAGGCAGACGCCTAACAACTGAGCCCCCGAGGCGCCCCAAGTGGCAGCTTTTGACGTGTTGACTACTGTATCCACACATGAGGCCTTCCTTGGTGTGGTCTGGAGCCAAGGATGGAACGAGAGGGGCAATGATGGGACCACTTTCACCCTCTCTGATTACGTTCCAATACAGAATGCTGTGGAGTCTAAGAATCTTAAATGTGAGCCTGACCTTCCAAGTTGTTATGAATGTGTAGTTGCCAAAGTAGGAGGATACTTTATTTAATAGTTTACTAGTTTGATTTACAACTTAAAAATATTTAGACATATGTGAAGTGGGCCTCTATGTGTAGGTAACTTCAAGCCTTACAAAAGTTAGGAGACCCTAGATTGGTGTTCCCTGGGACATGGGTCTGAGAAGTTTGTCCTAAACTTCCCTCTGCTCTATTTCTCATCTACTGCTCTACCTGTGGCAGCCAGAATTACCCACGCCGAATAGTATGCCAGGAAGTTTTTATATATTACGGTGGGGGAAGATTCCCATAGTAGACTGAGTAACTTAGTGCATTTAGCACGGTGTTTGGCACACCTTGGAAAAACAGGTTAATGGACTCTCCCCGCCCCCCTTCTGATTCAGTAGGCCTGGGATGAAGCCTAAGAACTTTCATTTCTAACAAGTTCCCAGGTGATGTTGATGCTGCTGGCTTGGGGACAACACTTTGAGAACCACCGATCTGGGGCATTGGGCACTGCTTTGAAAGGCTGCAGTTTTGTGAGTGAAGAAATAGCTGCGAGGCAGAATAAAGGTGCTATGCATCAGGACTAGCACTAATGATGAATGTGGCCCACTTCCTTGCTTAGCCTGGGCAAGTGGCTTTCCAGTCTTATTTAGTGTTTGATCATCGTAGCTCTGGAGCAAAACCTCTCTTAGCTGCCCACATAGTGCGTGATCGGTCAACATTTGTTGAATCAAGTGTTGCTCAAACAGAATTCCCAGAGATTAAGGAATCTGCACAAATATGAAGTTAATAGGCATATCTCCCAGAAAGTTAATTTGTCTGGCTTCTCCAGATAACGAGATGGGTTTATTAAATAACTAAAGTCCGCGCCTTTCTAAAGGGTGACAAGCCTTGGGAACCCAGTCAGTGTGGGTTCCTAAGATAATCAATCGTACTTGAAAGGAGACATTGTCAGCATCTTTCAGAGGCCCCTTGGGTTACCTTTATTCAAGAAGGAAATTTTAAAATTGAATTTTAATAGTGTTCCAAAATAGAAGCGAGTTGCAGCAACATCGTGGAGGCTGGGACAGCTGCGTCCATTGTTCTGCCTGAGGGATGGGTCTAACTGGAATTTACCATTTAAAACATTAGTCTCACTTTACTTTAGCCATTTCAGGGCCAAATATAATAGAAGTTTCCTTTATGCTTCATAATAATCCAGTGCAGTTGTAGGTCAGGAGGAGGGGGTGATAGTGTGTGTGTGTGTGTGTGTGTGTGTGTGTGTGTGTTGGGAGCAGGAGGCAGGATGTACTCGTTTGGACAGAGGCTCTGTCATCTTCAATGCTAGCTTTCC
Source organism: Nasua narica (assembly GCA_028533885.1). NCBI lineage: Eukaryota > Metazoa > Chordata > Mammalia > Carnivora > Procyonidae > Nasua > Nasua narica. The sequence continues at coordinate 52,333,127 of CM052810.1, read as the reverse complement.
AAGGTCACCCTGAATGTCAGCATTCATGCAGCAGAGGAGTGAAGACCATGAAGGATTGTGACTGGGAATCTCAAGTTGGTGAACATTACTTCCACTTGCCTTCCTTTGGCTGAGGATTTAATTACCTGGCTTCATCTAACTGCAAAAGTGGTCAGAAATATAGTCTTTCACTGGATGGTCACTTGTCAGTGACAAGTTTACAGACTGGAAAAGAAGAGCACAGATGGTCAGTATATAGACAGCTATGTTGATACAAATGGAAGTCTTAAAATTTGTGATTCCTGTTCCTGAGATAATCTTTTCTTGAAAATTTAGTGCTATGTCTCCTAGGGCTTATTCCCAGTTAACCTAAATCTGTGAGGTGCTCTTAAAACAAAAATAAACAAGGGGCGCCTGGGTGGCTCAGTAGGTTAAGCATCTGCCTTAGGCTCAGGTCATGACCCCAGGGCCCTGGGATCGAGTCTCGAATGGGGCTCCTTGCTCAGCGGGGAGCATGCTTCTCCCTCAGCCTGCTGCTCTCCCTGCTTGTGCATGCTCCATCTCTCTCATTGACAAATAAATAAATAAAATCTTAAAAAAAATAAACAAGACGAAAGTTTTGTGGTCAGAAAGTTTAGAAAACCACGGTATGCTTTAGAAAACCATAGCATCCTAAGGGGTATGAAAAGTTGTTAAGAAACCACTTTAATTTAATTCAGTATTTTTCACACTTTTTACTTAGAGCACTGTGTTTTGACAACATGCATTGATATCCTGTGGATGCAGGGTCATTATTATCGTCAGTGATTATCTTCTGCTTTGACACAGTTGAGAAGCTACTGATGTAGGTGGGTCCTTTCCCCCACACCCAAATGACCTGAACGATTATAGGTTTGAGCTTGTCTGTCTTTTTCTTTTCTTTTTTAAATTTGTGTTTGTGTTTCTACTGCTTCTATGTTGGATTATTAGGGCCTCCCTTTTACACAGCTAGCACGCCTCTGTGTTTCTCCCATCCTGGCCCTCTCCTTAGCTTCTTCTAATCTTCTTTGGGCTGAGAAGACAGTAAAGCTTGCCTGAATATATTAAAGATAAACTTCTATTAATGTACAGTTTTTGCACATAAACAATAATATTGTACTATAAGTATGTATTATGATAAAGATGGTAATGATGATTACCATATTACAATATATACATGCAGGAAAGTAACCAGATGCACCCCTTAAATTTACAGTGTTACATGTCAAATGTATCCAGTTTAAAACACAAACTTTTTTTTTTTTTTAAGATTTTATTTATTTATTTGAGAGACAGAGAAAGTGAGAGAGAGCATGAGAGGAGAGAAGGTCAGAGGAAGAAGCAGACTCCCCGTGGAGCTGGGAGCCCGACATGGGACTCGATCCCAGAACTCAAAGATCATGACCTGAGCTGAAGGCAGTTGCTCAACCATCTGAGCCACCCAGGCGCCCTAAAACACAAACTTCTAAGGGAGCCTTGCAATGACTGGGGTTGTATTTCTTCTGTGTATGTTAATGGGCTTAAGTCAATATATTTTGTAAAATCTATTTTTGTTGTTTTGATGTTTCCTCCTTACTTCCTGTTTTTTGACTCTATGCTAGAAATAAGTGTCCTGAGAATCTGAAGCATGTAATACTGTTCTCACCCGCTCAATAGATCCAGTTTCACCGCAGTAACCTAGCTGTACTCAAGACTTAAGTCAACCAACCTCACCGCCAACAGCTCTTACCATTGATTCTTCCATAATTCCAATTTCCAAACAGGGAACACTTGCAGATGCTAATTGTATTTTCACAATGGTGACTCTTTTTATTCATCTTGGATTACTTTAAAGAATGGATTCTGCAAATACACTTTCATCTGTTCTTCTTCATCTTCCCCAGCTGCGTCTAGAGCTGTGAGGTGTGAAAATGAAATGTTTTGTGGGTGATGACTTGTAGTTCTCTGCATCCTTTTAATCTGGCCCAGGTTTTCCGTACATCACAGGGTTGAAAAACAAGCTTGGGGAAAAGAAGAAATGAGCCGTGTTTGTTTTAGGTATTTAATCGTTCTTTGTTGGTTTGCACGATGAAGGATGTCTAACCACTGTTATATACTTATAAAGAAAATCTCTAAACTAAAGAGTTGGGGAAACTGTTTGATCCTGGAGAAGGGGGGGTGGGGGAAGCCTGCTGGTACTCGCTTCTTCTGAGGAGTGCGTATTTGAGCTCCCTACACATGGCACTGTCTATGATTTCAGAGTCTCAGATGACAGGAAGGGAAAGAAAAGCTTCTGTTCCTTTCTATCAGGAATTCTTAGAAATGCCAGTTCATTTTTCTGAAGTATATATAGCACAAATTAAGGAGAAGATGAGTCACTTCCAGCTCTGTGTGGGGACTGCGACACTACAGTAACACAGCTTACTTGACTGTAGCTTGACAGCAACATCCTCTGAGTTCTCTGGGTTACAATTGGATCACCAACCTGAGAGATCAACCTGAGAGATCTCTCAACCTGAGAGAGCAAAGCCTATAAAGAGGGCTTATACCTCAGCCGAGCTTGGGGTTGTCGTCAGAGTTCATCGGACACCTGTTTAAAGACAATGTATGATTGTAATTGCAGTGAATGGTGCTCAGTCCCACACAGGGTCTGTTTTGTCACTGTCAAAGCAAACATCTCTAGAATTCTGGTGGTTGTCAGGTCCTTGGACCCCTGTCAAAGAGAACCGGAGCTGGACACTCACTAAACAGTGCAGATAAAATTTTATTTGGGGGGAAAAAAAACCCCAAACCATTGCAATGAGAGAAAAAATCCTTCAATATAGAACTGAGCTCAGTGCTGAGTATGGCGGGGACAAGTGGGGATTTACAGCCAAGGGGTGGGCTGGGGTCAGGGGACAGAATGGAAAATCACTAGGAGGAAGCCTCATTCTGCGTAGACCCACTTGATAAGATTCTTGCTGAAGGCAGGCCAGGGTGATTAGATACTGAGGATATGGGACGAGGGATTTGACCAGATATCGCTAAATGGACCTAGCAGGATTTTTGCTGAAACTGTTATGCACAGATAGACACAGAAGTCCAGTGGTTGGGGCCCAGCTGAGATGAGGGTCTGGGGAGTCCGACCAAATTTGGTAAAGAAGATCCTCTTTGTTACCTCCTCTATCCCATCATCTCTCCCCAGTCCCAGTTATCTTCTCTCTAAGCCACTTATCTTATACCTGCTGACAGTCCCCAGTCCCTGCATCAATCCCAACTCCAGGCAAGAGGAATCTCAAGGATGGTAGATTGATTTCAGAGGTACCTTCTTTGCTTGACGAACAGTGGCAACCAGCAGCTCTGAGCAAACAGTCTGAGTCTGGGCTTGGTAGGACAGAACTCCATGGGTTATGAAAATATAGGACCGCGCAAACGGGTTGCCAGGGGATTGGAAGGTGTCTGTGCAAAGGAGAGGTCCTAAAGTTGAGCTTCCTGGTGAATCTCCCACTGATCAAACCACAGATATTCTCACTCCGATCCAACACGCCAGATCTCAATGGCCCATTTTTCTTGTAACTACTCCAACTTTATTTTTTTAATGTTAAAATTTGTATTTTATTTTTTAAATTTACTTATTTATTTTTTAAATGCCTGTATAGTTATCGTACAGTGGTATATTAGTTTAAGGTGTGCAATATACTGATTCAACAATTCTCTGCATTACTCAGTGCTCATCATGACAAGTGTACTTTTAATCTCCTTCACCTATTTCACCCATCCCCTACCTACCTCCCCTCTGGCAACCGCGAGTTTCTTCTCCGTATTTAAGAACATGCTTGTTTGTCTCTCTTTTTCTTTGCTCATCTGCTTTTTTCTTAAATTCCACATATGAATGAAATCATATGGTGTTTGCGACTATCCCACCTTTTCAATATTTTTTCATTTATGGCTAATGCTTCTTGTGTCCTACTTGAGAACATTTTGCCTATGAAGACAAGATTTTGATATATTTTCTTATAAAAGCTAAATTGTTTGACACTTAGATCTAGAACCCATCTGGAATTGATTTTTTTGTATTGTGTGATACAACATAATAGAGAGTAGTCAAGATTCATTTTTTTTCCCCATATGGATATCCAATTGTCCTAGTCCCATTTATTAAAAAAATGAAATATCCTTTTTTACACTGCAGTCCAGAATCATCTTTATTAGGTAACCTATATTTCTGGATTCTATTCTTCCATTGGTCTATTTGCCTTTCCTTGGACCAATATTTCATGGTTTCAATGACTAAACTTTAAAAATAAGTCTTGATATTTGTTAGTATAAATCCTCTAGCTTTTGTTCTTCATTTTCAAGATTACCCTGTTCTCATTTTTTTTCCTTTCCATAACAATTTTAGAATCAGCTCATTAATTTACATGTGCACACACATACCCCCCTCCCACAGCCCCTACAGGAATTGAGATTGGAATTATCTTAAATATATAGATAAATTTTGGGGAGAGTTGGCATAGTAACAATTTCAATTCATAATTGAATTGAATTGAATTCAACTTAATATATCATATTTCAATGACATATCTTACCATTTTGACTTAAACTTTTTAAAAATTTCTCTCAATAATGTGTTTTAGTTTTCAGTCATATACATTATTTACACCTTTAGATGGATTCCAAGTATTTGATATATATTTGATGTTACTATAAAAAGTTTTTTGGTGCATGTACAATCAATCTTGTAACACTGAAAAATTAAAATAAACATATTTGGGGAGAAAAAAAAGTTTTATGTTTTAATAATATTTTTCCTTTTTTGGTGATATATAGAAATACAATTGATTTTTACATACTAACTTTTAATATGTAACTTTTTAAAATTAATGTGTTGTTTCTAATAGTTTGTAGATTCTCTTGGATTTTATGTGGGCACACTCATGTCATCTAACAGTAATGTTGTGTTTCTATCTTTACATAACTTTTGCCTTTTATTTACTTTTTTGTATTTTACTGGCTAGGAGCTCAAGAAAAATGTTGAATCACCTTTCTTTCATTCCCAAATAGAGGAGGAAAACTTTCTATAATCTATTGTTTAATTTTATCGTTGATGTAGTATTTTTGTAGATATTCTTTATCAGATTAAAGAAAGTTTATTTTATTCCTAGTTTGTTAACACTTTCATCCCAAACAGGCATTGATTGTATCAAATGCCTTTTCCACATCTATCAAGATGATCATAATTTTGTTTGTTTTAATCTGTAAATATTATGAACTGCATTAATTTTAAAATATTAAACAACTCTGGCATTCTAGGAATAAACTCTGTTTGTGATATAGTACTTTTTTGTGTATCACTGGATTCTCTTAGCTAATATTTTGTTTAGGATTTTTGGATCTATATTAATAAGAGTAAGTGGTTTTTCAGTCCTGTCAGGTTTTTAAAATTAATTAATTAATTTGTTTGTTTGTTTGTTTGTTTGTTTGTTTATTATGTTCAGTTAGCTAGCATATAGTACAGCATAAGTTTTTGTTGTGGTGTTCAATGATTCATCAGGGTTTAGAATCAAGTTATGCTGGCTTCTTAAAAACCTCCTTTTTCTATTTTCTAGAAAAATTAGTACGTAATTGTTATTTCTTCCTAAAATGTTTAGAAGAGGTTACAGGCAAAGTCATCGAGGCCTAGAATTCTTTTTTTTATTGTTATCGGAAGGTATTTAAAGATTTAGTTAAGATTTTCTAGTTCTTTTGTCAGTTTCAGTAACATGTTTTTTTTTTTTTTAAAGATTTTTTATTTATTCATTTAACAGAGAGAGAACACAAGCAGGCAGAGAGGCAGGCAGAGGCAGAGAGAGGAGCAGGCTCCCTGCGGAGCAAGGAGCCCGATGCGGGACTCGATCCCAAGACGCTGGGATCATGACCTGAGCCAAAGGCAGTTGCTCAACCAACTGAGCCACCCAGGCGTCCCTCAGTAACATGTTTTTAAAGAATTTTTCTGTATGTCCCCAAGTTGTCAAATTAATTGATATTAAGTATTTCATAATATATATAATGTATTTTAATGCCTTTTGATATCTATCAAGTCTATAATGACATACTCTTTTTCATTCTTGATTTTAGTAATTTGTATTTTCACTCCCCCCCCCCCAGTTTGCTAGCGGTTCATTTACTATATTAATCTTTTCAAAGAACTAATTTTGCTGGCTGATTTTCTCTATTGCACATTTGTTTCTATTTCACTGATTTCTGTTCTTATCATTATTATTTTATTTCCTGCCTTCTCATTTGTTTGCATTTGATTAGTGTGTTTTCCTAGCTCTTTGAGACAGAAATAGGAACGCTGACTTTAAGTCTTTCTTCTTTTCTGATACATGTATGAAATGTGTTAAATATGGCAATATATTTTCCTCTACTACTGCTTTAGTTACTTCTTACAAGTTTTGACATGTTCAGAATGTCATACAAGTTATCATTCAGTTAAAGTATTTTTCAGCTTTAGGGGTGCCTGGGTGGCTCAGTGGGTTAAAGCCTCTGCCTTTGGCTCAGGTCATGATCTCAGGGTCCTGGGATTGAGCCCCACATTGGGCTTTCTGCTCAGCAGGAAGCCAGTTTTCCCCTCTCTCTCTGCCTGCCTCTCTGCTTACTTGTGATCTCTCTCTCTCTCTCTGTCAAATAAATAAATAAAATCTTTAAAATATATATATTTCAACTTTAGGATTCTAATTTGTGGGATTTCTTGTTTACTCTTATTTAGAAGTGTATGGTTTATTTCCCAAGCAATTGAGATTGTCTAGTTCATTTTGTTATTAATTTTTATCTTAAATTGATGTTAGTCAGAGGTTATATGCTTCATTATTCCAATCCTTTGAAATCTGTTGATGTTTTTTGTGACCAAGTTTTGACATGCTCTCTGTGTGCTTGGCATGAATGTGTATTCTGTCACTGTTGGATGGGGTGACCTATATATGGCAATTAGGCCAACATTTTTAACTGCATTGTTTAGATCTTCTACACCCTTAGTAATTTTTGTCTTAAAAAACTAGCCACAGAGACAGGTATTTTAAAGTCTCTCTTGTAATTTTGTTGATTTCTACTTTCTGTATTTTGAAGCTATGTTGTTGAGTGCATACAGATTTAGAATTGTGTTGCCTTTCTGGTGGCTGGCCCCTTGATCACTATAAAATATCCCTCTGTAACTCTAGAATTGCTTCTTGCCATCATGTTTGTTTTGAAAAGTTCTCATATGTTTAAAGTACAGGGAACAAAAAAGACTAGATGATTAAAAAATATGTTAAACCTGGATTGCTGTGGGAGTCCCAACTGTACATGATTATTTTTTTCTTTGACCATATTTTTAGTTTTCCCATTTCTTACCGTGAGCAAGGGTAACTTTTATAATTGTAAGCAATATGGAAGGTACTTTAAAAAACACAATAGCAGACAGTAGCTTTAGATTTCTACTGTACGTAAGCAATTACTCACGAGGCTGTTTGGGCAAGAGAACATACAGCAGGAATTCCTTGGTTTAAATCTCAGCAATTCCAGTTCTGCTCCTCCAGGGAAAACCCTCTCTATGTTTATTTCATCTAGATGCTCATGTTTGAAACTCTGACAGGTATGAAGGGTGTGCATGGGCACACACATACACCTCATCCTGAAAATTTTAGTTTTTAGGCTTTTGGAGATATTTAGGATGGCTGACAATAAGATTTAAATTGTCATTAATAGATATTATGTTCTTTCTTTATTTATGGGTATTCTGGCATCATTTGATTCATCTTTAGGAACCAATCCAAACAAACAAAAATTCCCAAACAGAACTCTCAATTATCCCACACTTGAGAGAATGTGGAATGAAAACTGAAAATTGAAATACACAAATAATCTCACAATTCATATAATAGTTGTAACGTATTTCTCCCACTTAACATTTACCAGAACTGTCATTTCAAAGGGGAAAAGTCTTAATAACAGTTAATATTTTTTGAACACTTAAATTCTGTGCCAGCCACAGTTGTAAGCTCCTAGTTAATCTTCATAAAACCCTATATTATCGGTAATATTTTTGTCCTCATTTTACAGATAGGGCAACTGACATACAAAGGATGAGTAACTTGCCCATGGTTAAATACTAGTCAGTGACAAAGCCAGAATTTGAACTTGGGACAGCCCTCTTTAATACCATATATTATACTACAGCAGAATGTTAGAAATAAAATTAGAGGTCAAGAGTTGGAAATTCACGTCACGGATTGGCTGCTCTGGGAAAGGAGACATGGCCTGAGACTCAAGTGAGGACTTCGGTCTGTGGCAGGACTCCCTAAGGGACCATTGATTAGTCAGAGAAGGGCTAATGTGTCTGAGAGGAGCTCAGAGAATGTTGGTCTGTTCCCAGGGACAGTCAGGGTGACTGGGCAGCTTGGTAATGTCATTATTGTCCAATGAGGAGACATCAACTTGTCTTGGGAATCACTACACTTCAGGAATCTAGCTTCGCTGCCTTCTAAGGAATGCTGAAGCTCCACCTTCTTCTCCCAATCTGTGGCTCCCCAGCTTATCTCAGATTCTTTGACTTCTAGCTGGAGTCATGAATTAGATAAAAATTCTCTTAATCCTCCATCAACCTTCTTCCTTTCCAATCCCCTTCTTCCTCTCCAATCCAAGTATCTAATCATCACCACCATCAACATCCTAATATTTATTAAGGTCTTGCTGTATACCTGGCAAGGTATTAAGAACTTCTAATGCATTAGCCTATTTAGCTCTCACAACCTCCTTGAATAGCAGATCCCACTGCTATCATTGCTGGACTGAGGAGGATACTAAGCTTTAGAATAGTCAACAATTTTTTCAAGGCCAACTTCCTCAAGAGCCAGTAAGTGTCAGAGCCAAGTTTTAAACCCAGGCCTGTCTGACCCAAAGCCCAAGTTCTTCATCCACTATGTATCGTCAAAAGAATTGGTCTAGAGTTTTGGAGTTTAAGGCAAAAGCTGGAAGGCAGGAGACATGTGCTACGTCTGAAATCCTTTCTCATCATTGCATTAGTGGCTGCTTCCTCATGAGACAGTTTGACTACACTGGAAATTTAGAGAACTTTTCTACCTTAAACTTCAGTTATGAGAATATATCAGTTTAGTATTATAGCTTCAGTTTGTATCTTTCCCTTCTGAATGTCTTAAGCTCCTTGAAAGAAAGACCTACATTCTTAAAAATCTTTATTATCTAGTAGGAGATCTGGCACCCAGTAGTAGTCAATAAAATTTTGTTGTAAGAAGGCAGTGTGGGAGTTCATAAGTGTTGCAATCAGAATCTGGCTTCGATATTTAATCTTGCTGCCTACAGGCTTTGTGATGCTGGGCAAGGCACTTAACTTCTCTGAGGGTCTGTGCCCCATTTCTGGAACACAGGTGATTATTTCCTTATATGTTAGAAGGTCTAAATGACCACAGGCATGTGAAGAGCCTTTGAAATTTGTAAAACTCACTGCCTCAGAGAGGTATATTGTGAGTATGTCTCTTGTTTCTGCTGTAAGCTCTGACTAAGCCTTGCAGCTTCCTGGGCTGGTTGACAGTTGCCTTAGCTCATTTGTCTCCCCAGCACCCAGCAGTGTTCCCTCAGGGTAGAAGGTGCTAATAATCAGTATTGACCATGTCGAAAAGATAATCCGCTTCATTTAGAGTTGACTGTAACAAAATTGATGGATTTGTGGTTTATATTCTTTCATGTCTTCTGCCCACGTTTGCTGCAGGTCCTAAGGAGATGTTAAATGAACATAAATCTGGGGACTATTAGGAAGAGGAAGGAAAGTAAGTGTCTACACGGCTCAGGTTGTCGGTAATTGGCTCCCTAGCTATTGAAGGTTAAGTATGGTGACTCATCAAAGCACAATGTTCTTCCTAAGGGTCTTTATCATCCACATTTATCCTGGTTTGCTCTGTGCGGCAGAGAACTCGAAGACCATCAAAGATTCAAGAATCTCTTCAAATTTAACATACACTTCAAATTCAACATTCTCTTGCTTTTATTTTTTCTTATTATCAAATTCCTAATTTTAGAGAAAGATCTCTTTTTTTAATTCCTATATACTTTATCTTCAGTCAACAAATTCTCTCAAGACTTTCAGAAGCCTTTAAACATCTACTACTCCACAAAAGTAGATGTGATTTCCAACTGTTTTCTTCTTCTTCTTCTTCTCCTCCTCCTCCTCCTCCCCCTCCCCTCCCCCTCCTCCTCTCCTCCTCCTCCTCCTCCTCCTCCTTCTTCTTCTTCTTCAGATTTATTCATTCAAGACAAGGTGACAATTTTACCAAAATGGTTTTAGCCATACAATGCTAATAAGGACACATTACATGTAATTTCATTTCAACATTTTCTTTCAACCAACTATATAAAGAACTACTTAGAATCATTAAATTGTGTATAGGAGTAAATGTTTTAAGAGCTTTAAAAAGTTCTTTTCACCAGTAATTCCATTTCCAGTAAACAATCTTGGGAAAGTAATGTGAGAGACAGCATTTCTTATATTAGTGAAAAACTGGGAAAAACTCAAAGTTCCAACTTTAGGGAGATGGTTAAATAAATTATCACTTATTGAATAATTTGCAGCCATTAAAGATGGTGATTTAAAAAACATATGGAAAAATGTTGGCTAGCATAATATTCAGTGAACACTCCGGTATACATATTTTAATATCCCAGGCGTTCCACTTAGAAAATATATTCATATTTATATAGAGAGGAAACCCACCAATATATTAATCAGGTTACCTATAGGTGATGGAAATATATGGAAGATTCATTTTTATTTTAATTCTTTTGTATTTTCCAAAGGTTCTACAATGGGAACATTTAAATTTTATATTCAGAAAAAGTATTACTTTAAATATGCCTAACACAACATTTACGGTTATTACTCTGCCAAATTTTTACATTATGATAAAACATTGAAAGCATTATATTTCTAATGACTTCAAAGAATAAAAATAAAGAACTTGGGCTGCAGAGTTCAATAGTCTTTAACCTGTCTTTAACCTTCCCACACATGTTTATTTCCTTGATTTTGTAGGTCCATTTGAACGGGCAGACAACAGAACTTTCTGGAAGAGTTTCTGAAATCCTTCTGACTGTAAAGCATTTTTGATGTTCTCCTTCATTGGGTCCTGCTTAATCACAAATAGAACAGGCTGGGGTTGTGGGTGGTGGGGGGAGAAAGAACTGATGACCCCATTTAGTGCAAAGTTTAGTGTGATTATGGTTATGAGTAGGTCATGGATTTTGATCCCAGCTAGGTCTATCAATAGCTGCTAGCTCCCTTATATGGATTAACTGACATGACTGAGGTTAGCATGATGCCTGGCCCCATAGTTAGCACTCAGGAAAAATTAGCTCTCACTGAACTTCAAACGAAGTAGAACACTTTCATCAACTCTGCAGGCGTAAGTTTGAACAATCTCAGCAGGTGTAGTCAACTGGCTGCCTTCTTGGTAGGAAGGAAACAATGAACAGGCTGAGTCTTGTGTTTGTTGTTGGACATAGGGAGGAGGGGAGGATTCAAAAAATCCCCAAAAGGGCTGTATCAGGGAAACAGAGTTGGAGGCAGCAGATCTAAAGGTTTAAGAGGCAGCAGATCTAAGGGAGTAGGTTGGGGATAGAAGTGGAGTGACCTGGCTAATAACTGTCCCCGGAGCCGCCAATTGGGGTGTGTGAGAGCTGCTGTTGCTCCTGGACCTCCCAGACACCTCAGCCCAAAGGACGAGGAGAGGAGGCCGCCATGGCTCCTGTCACTGTCACCTCCCTTCCAGCACAGTAGTCAAATACCTCCTTCCCCTGAACCTGCAACCCAGGGGGGATGAAGAATAATACATAGTTCCGGACACAATGATGAGCAACTCAAGGACCACTGTGATGAACAATCAGTACCCACCTTCCCCTCCAGTCACCAGGGTGGAGTGTCAGGGGCAACCAGTGGAAAGTGAGACTGCTCCCTCTTCTGACTCCTTCATTTTTGGCTGCCAAGGGTGACGGAAACTATTGCGTTGGTTCAAACAGGGATTCACGTGTACTCAGGGAAAATGAGGCAGGGAGAACTGTCCAGGTGGCAGAAAAATCAAGAATTTGACATTTGGGGCTTCGAATTACTTAGAAAGAAGTTAGTTCTGTGAATGGTTTGTAAGAGAGGATCCTGGCCCTGTCAGATGAGGAAACTGGAATTAAAAAGAAAAGCAAGGTGCTTTGCTATTACCAGATTGGTGAGTGATTCCTAGAGAAACACAGAATTTCCCTTTCAAAGACCTCTGGGTGGTTCCCCGGGTTCTCAGAAGACTTGAGCGGCAGAATGAGGTTAAAATCAGTTCCAATCCTCTGCCATCTGACTGGCAGCTCACCCAAGAGGAGAAAGTTGGTTAGTTCAAAGCCGCCATTTGGCTTGGCGCCTGAGTGGTGGGGCAGCCTGGGCTGACTCTCAATAGCTTCTCTTGCAGTTGCCAGGGATTGATGCTCGTTGTCCAATTTGCATTTAGATATAGTATCTTGCTACTTCTGGTAAATATGAATTGTTTTTTCAGTAAGAATCAGACATCCTGGGGTCAGGATAATCACCCAGGAGAAGTCAGGCCTCTGATGGAAATGATGGATAAATGGTAGAGAAGGGAGGGTGCTTTTACTTAGAGAAAATATCACCTTTCTGTGGTCTGTAAATTTTGAGACAGTCATAGTCTCCCCATTCCTGCCTCCTGGCTCTCCTTTTCCTTTTTTCTTTTTTTTAAGATTTTATTTATTTATTTGACAGAGATCACAAGTAGGCAGAGAGGCAGGCAGAGGGAGAGGGGGAAGCAGGCTCTCTGCTGGGCAGAGTGTTGGATGCTGGGCTTGATCCCAGGACCCTGAGATCATGACCTGAGCAGAAGGCAGAGGCTTAACCCACTGAGCCACTCAGGTGCCCCACCTCCTGGCTCTCCTACTAGCTCCCTCTTTCTTTCATCTAGAACTCTCCAGATTGTAATAAAATACTGTGCATTTGAAAAAGATGTGTCCTACCGGAGACTAACTTCTTCGGGCTGTGAAGGCCTTTCTTTTTTCTTTTCTCCCATTTTTTTTTTTTTTTTTAGCTTTAGAGTCCTCTATTAAAATGCAAACATTCAAGGAAGGAGTAATATCTGCAGCGTTTTTCAGCTAATACCTTACCACCACCATCCCTTACTATCACTGTGGCAAGAATTTACTGAGCTCTTACTGCCTACGTATTTATTTGTTTGTTTATTCATTTGTTCATTTGTCTGTTTATTTAAAGTTGGGTTTATTGAGGTATACTTTACATATGCTCAAATTTATGCTTTTCAGTGTACAGTTCCATGCCTTTGGATAAAACACGATCATGTAACCAATATCACAATCAAGCTATAGAACATTTCTGTCACACCCAAAAGTATGACATCACACTTATCACACATGCATAGGCCTTTACCCTCCAACCCTAGGCCCTGGTGACCATCGACTTGTTTTTTGTCCCTATAGTTTTGCCTTTTCCAGCTCTTATTATTTACAAAAATAAAAGATCCTCTCCTCAAAAAATAACCCCAAAATGTATTGAACTCTGCAATCTAGTTAATTAACCATTTCCCTTAGGGAGGGCATGTATAATCTTTCAGACTAATTTCCAGTCTCAGCAGCCAGCCAAGCACTTGATAATAGGGAAGCCAGGGAATGTGAGCTGGGGAAAGAGGAAAGAGAAGCAGGCAAGATGGCCCTTTAGGTGGGTGGTGGGGAGAGTGGGGATTGCTTTAGGAAGCTCTCATCTGGCTGCAAGCCCTGAAGGCGCGTGAGTCCTAAAACAGGCTGACTAGGGCTTCTGTTTGCCTGCTCTTCCCAAAAGTAAATCCAGGTCAGAGGCAAACTGTAAACTCTGGGAGGATTGCTTCCTGACTTTTGACCTTTTGACCTTCCCCTTTCCTCCCTCAGTGTCATCTGTTTGGGTGGCTGGTTGTGAAGGGCAAAGGACAGAGGAAACTAGAATTATTCTCATATTTCTGGCTTCAGCCACTGGGTAGGTGATGGTGTCAGTAACAAGGGAGAAAAATGAGGGGAAATAGTATTTCTTGCACTTCTACTATGTGCCACGCATACATGATTTAGTTTAGTCCTCTCAGTAATCAAATGAGCCTCTAAGGGAGAGATCCCTGTCCCTGACAATGCCAGGGACATCCCCCACATCCCTGATGCCCAGCATCCATTGATGATCGTGAGTTTCCCCTTTCACACCTTCCTAACTCCCCTCCCTTTCCTTCACACTGCTCTGCCTTAATTCAACGTCATCATCTCGGGCCTGCATGTTTGCCATCCTCAATTAGGATTCTCTCCATTCCAATCTGGTTCTAATTTATCCCCCTCATGGCTACCAAAGTTATTTTTCTCAAATGCAAATTGGGTCATATTTGTCCCCTGCTTAAATTCCCTCTGTGACTTTCCATCGTCCTCAGCACAAAAGTGCAACGGTAGCTCCTGGTAAACAAGGATCCTTGATCCAAAGCGAGTTCCTGTCCTTACCTCCTCTGTTGTACCCAGAAACCTGCTGGAGGCCCCAGGTGACCCTGTTAGTTCATGCTAATCCTCTCTCCCTTGCCCTGTCCTAGCCACGCCCTGGGATGCACAGCATCTCCTGTTCTAAACGCAGCTCCAATGTTAATCCTTTCTGAGAATTCTCTCCTGTTCCCTCACCAAGGACAACCTTGACCTCTCCTTTCCTGGTTCTTCACTGTATCCTGACATCATTCTATTACAGCTCCTTCCCAGACTTTTGCTCTCATGTGCTTACACTCCTTCATCTGGCTGGTGAGCACTCTTTCCTTTGTCTTCCTGCAATGCAATTCTTAGTAAATGACAAAATCTCATTTTAAATTCTTATTTTCCACAACACGACTAACTCAGAGTTGAAATTTGAACCTAGAAAATTGGCTGATACCCAAACCCATGCTATTTCTACTGCACATTTGGGAAGAAAGAGGATTTTGTTTGGGGATGCAATGTATTTGAGATTCCTACACTTGATCTTAGCCAAAAGGCCAAGAAGCGATGTATTTGAGATTCCTATGGTCACTGAGGTGACTGTGTGTAGTAGGCAATTAGAAAGGAGAGTACAGAGCTCAGGAAGTTTGGGTTGGATTTTCAGGAAATAATTCTGTTTGATAATCTCTAAACACTCTTACTTTTAGGGGCTCCTCTCCACATCATATAAAAATATATCAAAATATTTTGTGTGTGATATATTATTACGTAGACAATCGTATGCGTTAAATTGCAGATGACTATTTGGCATGATTTGCAGGCAGTTGATCAAACATTTCCTTGTTCAGTTTCCCTTTCTTTCTTAGTCTTTTTCTTCTTCCTTTCCTTTCCTTCTCAAATATTTCTTCGACCTTTGAAAAGGTAGTGAACTTTAGTACTTGTTGGGTAGAATATACTCGGGCAATTGAAGCTATTGAAGCCCTGATCCCAGAAGAGCAAGGAATGGACTGGAGGTGGGATTAAGCCCTCCGAGAACCTGCATCTGCACTCGACAAGCCGTTCTAAATAGAGACAGCAAATAAAAACAGCTGGCCTACTCAGCTTCAAGACAAATCTCCTATCTCTCCTTGTGCGGAAATTCTGAATTTGATAAGTGATATTCCCTTCTCAAATGAGTAGATGGCCAAGAAAACCCAATAGAACACCAGCACTTGAAGTGTCCACAGAAACAGGAACCTGGGGAGAGGGCCTGCATGGTAGGCAAAGGATAGAGGTACACCATACAGTAGACAGTAAGGATTTTTAAAAGGGAAGCATCTTTTAAAAGTTGATGGCAAGAAGGGTTCAGTAAAATAGAAAATAGTCTGTTGAAATAGGAAGTTCAGGAGCCATTGATGGCAGAGTCAGCCTGTATCAGGCTAAGTGAGAGGGAGCTAAGGGAAGAGAGCAAGTGTAGACAATGTTTTACAGATATTAGACTGTTAAAGGAAGGAACAAGAGATGGAGGGCACAGCTAAATGCAATTGGAGTTTGTTTAGTTTTATAATTGGGGAGCCAATAGATGCTAAAGGAGGTTGAGGGGAAGGAGCCAGGGGAAAATGTGGGCAATTGTCCATACTCCTGGCTAAAGTTAATTCCTTTACTACCATTCAATCCTGTCAGTGTCTCCTCAAGGACATTGCTCTAGTAATTTTCTCTTTCTCTGTAATCTGATTAATTTTTCCTTTCTACTGAGTCTTTTCTGTCAGCACACAAACCTGCTAAGATATCTCTCATCTGAAAACAGACAAAATACTAACCAGACAAAAATCTTTTAAACTCATTTTCCCCATTCAAGCCATTGCCTGGTTTTCCCCTTCCATGCTCAACAAAACACCTTTAAAGAGGTTTCCATATTAGTTGTTTCTAATTTCTCATCTCTCATTTTCTTCTTGATTAATTCCTGTGAGGAGTGGCAGAATGGAGGGCTATGCTCACCTGTTCTATTGAAAGTTCCCTGTCAAAGTTCTCAAAGATCTTAGAGGGCTAAGCTAAGGTCAATGAACAGTCCTCATTTTCTGTGACATAAATGCAGCATTTGACACATGTGATCACCCCTATCTCTTGACGTACTTTCCTCACTTGACCTCCAGTCAACGGTCCTCTTGTCTTTTTTATGTATCGCTCGCACCCTATCTCATGACTTGGACCTCTCCCCAGAACTAGAGACTGTAAATCCAACTGCACATTCAACATCTCTGCTTGGATGTCTAGTTAGTTCAAAACCAAGCTCCTAATATTCCACCCCAGTACCTGATCCTTCCAAAAATCTTCCTCATCCCAACAAATAACAACCCCGTGTTTATAGTTGCCAAGGCCCAGTGCTTCAGAATTATCCTCAACTCTTCTCTTGTTCTCTTACCCTACATCTGATTTCTTGGCAACAACTGTTGGCTCCACCTTCAAAATAGACCCAGAATCTGGTTAGACCCAGGTTCCTACCACCTCCACGGCTAACTCCCTAGAGACCAGGGCCTTTCCAGACCGCAATAATCTTTTACCTGGATTTGCTACATCAGCCTCCTAACAACTCTGCTTCTACCCTTGTGCCCTTAATCTAGTCTCAGAACAGCAGCCAACATGCTGGATGTAATCCAGATCACATCACTCCTCTGGTCAAAATCTCCCAATGGCTTTCCAGCACACTCAGAATAAAAGTCTGTTCTCATGACTTATAAGACCTCACTGATCTCCTTTCATTGGCTCCTTGATACACCTTGAGCACACGCATGCTATTCCAGGTATGTCACACCTAAGGGCCTTTGCGCTTGACTTTTCTGCCTAGAACGCTCATCCCCTTGTCTCCTTTAAGTTTCTGTTTAAATGTCACTTTCTAAGGGTGACACCCACCATTCTATATAAAATTGCATCATTTTCTGCTTGATGCATCACTTTTGATTCCGTGCTTTCTCTCTCTTGTTGGGGCAAGGACTTTTGTCTGTTTTATCCACTGTGATATCCCCAGTGTCTAGGACAGTGCTTGGCACTTAGGATGTTGGATGAATAAGGTTGACAATACCAGAAAGCAGAGGGGTTATTGATGGACTGAGGTTTGGAAAGGAGCATGTGGAAGGACAGATGCAACAAACACTAAATTCTTATTTTAGGAAGCAGGGCAGAATAGGGAACCAAGAAAGCTCCTGATACCATCATTTGCGTGTTGACTGAGGCAAATCAATACCAGTATGTCACCTTTCCTACACAATTATATTTTCAAGGCTTTTATCTCTAATCATAGTGGGGGAAAATAAACTTTGTCCCTGTGTTAAAGGAATTGCCTGTGATATCAAGAACCTTGGCAGATTTTATGCACAAAGCACAGAAGCCTTTCTTGACCTTGAAATTGTTTTACACCTGAGATGATTATGCTTTAGTCTTGAAGGCATATGATTTCTGAAGCATCAAACAAAATTATTAACAGCAATAATTTTATTAGTAGCTGTAATAGTAGCAGTCACAGCAATAGTATTGGCTTCTTTGGTTGTGATGCTGGTCCCATTGTGTCTTCTTCCATCCCTTGGACACAACACTCATCATACCCTAAGTATCCAAAGCCAATGTTGCTGAAGTCTTCTTCCTTGAGGTCCCTTTCTTCCTCTTCAGCATGAAAATTCTACTGATCATTCCAGCAAATAATCTCAGACCACAAATCACAGATTTTCCTCAGCTTTACATCCTTAATGCTTAACCTGTGGTGAAGTGGGCAATTTCATTAACTCCTCAAGGACAAGTGCAGGGGTGGGGTTATGGAAGAAGAAGAGACCATGAAGGAGACTGATACTGAGGGGAATCGGTAAGAATTCAGAGAAGCTTGGCTGTACTTGGGGGCAGCAGTACAGGTGGTAATGCTGGTTGTCAGATTAGTCTTGTTTATTAAGTTTTATGGAAGGATAACATGAACCTTCTATAAGAACTAAGTGTATATGAGCCACATATGATACTTAGTTTCATTATTTTGTACCTCAATCTTCATATTCTTGAGTCTGCATAGTTTTTGCAACCAGAAAATAGAGGGAACATCTGCAGGAAAGCAAAGACAAGCATGGTTTTTCATGGTTGTGAATTCATGAAGTTCAAGGGATTCATGAAGCTCAAGAGATCCTCCTTAATTAATCAGTAAATTGATATTTAGCGGGTTTCTGCAGTGAATGGCTTGTTTTGTCATTTAGGGTAGATCATTTTGACCACTTTATGCCTCAGTTTGTTTGAACACAGGAGTAACACACAAGGATAATATGGATGTGAGAAGGAATGGTGGTAAAATAAAACAAGAGATACTCATAGGTACCCAGGTTTAGGTTGGAGAGAACTGAATTATGCAACATCAAAGTTCTATAGTCTTCATTGTACTTTATTCATGTACCACAGGGATCTATATTCAAGGACTTTTTCATAGACCTGGTTTGGGGTCCACTGTAGTAGTTTTTGAGGCCAAATAGATTTTGACCTTTAGGCCTCTCACTTTCAAAGAAGAGAATTCTTAATAGAAGAATTCTTTTTAAGGGTCATTTGTTAAGGGTCATTTAGATAAGACAACTTTGATTGTGCAGACCTTCTTTAGATTCCAGTAATGTCATCGGAACACCCTACAATTGCTACTTACTTATCCAAAATCTGCCTGGGGAACCTAAGAAGATTTTTCTACTGACAGTAAAATGTGGCTATCTTAATTAAATCCCTTAAAAAGGTAGCAGGTCAGGGTTTTTATGTAACCTACCTTTTCTCGTTGCTTCTCTTATGGAAAATGAGAAGTTTATTTTAAAAACTCCTCAGTATAAAGGATTATACAACTTGTGTATTTCAGTTTTAAATACATAGATTTTACTCTGTAAGGATAGAACCCAGAACAATGGTTTGGCATCTGTAATTGTATAAAATGGAGACATACTGAAGATTAATGTCATTTGCATGACTAATTGTGGTCCGTGTTTTATTTCTAATATTCTTTCTTATTTATATGTGCTCAAAGTATTAGAATTCATTCGACAGCATGTAGCTGTTCTTGGTCTCCTCATATTTATGTATAAGCTGTATTATTAATGTAAGGAGGATATGGGGTCAAACACACATTTAATGTTGGACTTGGATCTTAGAGTCTTCATAGGATTTGAAATATGAAATTTAATCTTTTAGTATTCTATAAAGAAAAAAACGTTTTTAGTAAAAATACAGCCTGAATAAAATTGAAACCTCAGCTTCCTACCATAAAGCTTCTTCTCTCCATTAAAACATGGTTTCTTATCAACAGAAATAAACTTTGAGAAGTCAATTGGTTCTAGAGAAATCCTGTGGTTTCTTTTTATATTGTACACATGTTGAAAGGTATTAGATGCAAAATGACAGAAGAAAAACAGACAAGAATTTATTATTTTTGGTATTCTCTTCACTCTTCTTTGCAAGAGTGGGAGGCAGAGGTAGTATCAAATAGGTGAGTTAGTGGGACATACTTGCTCCTTTTTTTTTTTTTTAAGATTTTATTTATTTATTTATTGTAGAGAGAGCGAACGAGCATGAGAGAAGGGAGATGCAGAGGGAGAGAGAGCGAGAATCTGAAGCAGACTCCGAATTGAGCATGGAGCCCGACATGTTGCCTCATCTCCTGGCTGGGAGATCATGACCTGAACTGAAACCAAGAGTCAGATGCTTAATCGACTGAGCCAACTGCCCCACTTGCTCCTTGAAAGTAGCCCAAAGTCTGCATTTTCCTGGAGGAGATGTATCCCAGAGAATATGCTAGAATTCTGGAGACTTTTCAAGTAAAATAACCTGGAAATTGCCTTCTCATGGCTTCCGTCACATAAAACTTAGAAACAAGAATGAGCAGCTGCCTCTTGTCCCATTTTTCCAGTGACTGTATGAGGCCTTACGGATCTCTCTCTTTTTTAATTACTGAAGTATAGTTGACATAGAATATTATATTAGTTTCAGGTGTACAACATAGCGATTGGATAATCCCATACATTGCTCAATGCCCATCACTATAAGTCACCATACAACAGTATTACAAAAATACTGACTATATTCCCAATGCTGTACATTCCATATCCATGATAAAGAAGAGGTGGAATATGTGTGTGTGCGCGCGCGCGCGCGTGTGTGTGTGTGTGTATGTGTGTGTATGATGGACTATTACTCAGCCATTAAAAAAGAATGAAATCTTGCCATTTGCCACAACATGGAAAGACCTAGAAGGTATGATGCTAAGTGAAATAAGTCAGACAGAGAAAAACAAATACTATATGGTTTTACTTACACATGGAATCTAAAAACAAAGCAAACAAACAAAAAACCAAACAGACCTTTAAATATAGAGAACAAACTTGTGGTTACCAGCAGGGATGTGGGATGGGGAGGGTGGGTGAAATAGATCAAGGGGATGAAGAGGTACAAACTTCCGATTATAAAATAAGTAAGCCCTGGAAATCCTCTCCTCTCCACCTCAGGCATAGCACCAGCACTATAATGGCCACTTCCCTGAGCACTCTGCCCTCTCACTCCTACACTTGCTGCATGACCCCACAGAAGCATTTCAAGTGTGAGTAGTTAGTGTAAAAACAATGGACTTTCCAGTGAAAAGGAAACTTATCCTTACAAATGAATTGGGATTTTCCTTTTCTCTCCCCTGTCACTGACTGTTTAGAAATATGTTTAGTTTGTTTTAAGAAACTTTACAGTTGTGCTCCAATAAGAATAACTTCGCTTTAGACTCCAGAAATGCTTCTGTGTCTCAAATTTTAGAGAAAAATGAGACTTGACTCTCCATTAACCTGGGCATAAGGAGGTAGTGTTGTGCTTTCCAGGCTTCTCAGACTCAAAGAACACAAATCTTGAGATGCTTCTTTCCTATTGTGAAATGAAATTTTCAGAGAGTGTAACCTGACTACACACAGAGTAAAAAATAAATTTGAGATCCAAACTATAATATAAAAGAGAAATATAAATAATATAACTTAAAACAATCTGCATGTCCATATGTAAATGGCTAGAGTGCAAAATAAACGGCACAAATTTCCAAAACATTTCATAGGAACTAATCTAGGGGAGAAGCTCTCGTGCCCTGCCCTGTCTGGTGTTGGATGTTGTAATAAGAGAGTTTAGAGGTAAGCTCTCTGTGACTTAGGGCAAGTTCCCTATTTCTGCTGGGTCTTAGTGCCCTCATTTAAAGGAGGACGCGATTCCACAGGAATGTTCTTTGCATTTCATACCGTATTACATATGTAGCCCCTGGTACAATAGCCAGCTCACAATAGGACCTCGATGAAGGTTAATTCCTGTCATTTCTCTGCCAGAGAAATCAAAGTGACTGCAGGTACAAGTTTTCTTTGCCCCCGTGCAAGATTCAGTCCACTGGGCTTCGTGTCTTTCTCCTAGGGGAAGAGACAAATGGGAGTAGTTCAAAGATCGAGCTGTTAAAGAAACGCTGACTTTTACTGCTTTGCATGCCTTCATCAAGTAGATGGAATAAATACGGGTCAAATTTCTTGTTCTCAGCTGAGTCTCTTCAGCCCCGTGGCTTTATGCACATTCCAACTACCTGGCATTGCAGGTAAGGGCAGTTTGCAAGCTGTTGCTAGGTGTGTCGAAGACTGGACTGATTTGGAAAGCAACCTGCAGTCTCTGTTTTTCCAGGACAAGGGTTTGGGAGGGTGAGGCATTTACAGAAGCAGGTGGAGCTGGTGGGAAATTGTTCTAGCCCTCTGTGCTATTTATACCATTAGCATTCTATGCTAACTATGAAGCAGACACCAAAGGGATTTTCTTTTTAATCTCTAAAAATAATTTGCCCGTTTCTTATTTAAACTGATGACCTTTAAATAAAATCCTCTAAAATATTTTGGAGGAGAAGAAGGCAGCTTTCTTGACAAAATGACTCAACCTACACTCTCACGTTGCAGTTTGGGAAAGGATTCTTTGGGGGGGAGGTGCGTTGAGAGGAAATTTTAAAGATACGTGGTTTTTTCCCCCCTGTTCACTTAGAAATCCTCGTGAACGATGATGTTTTAATTCTCGTGTCTTCATGTTTGTGAAAGCACAGCAGAACGCAGACCTTCTTCTGCGTAGCAAAATAAGACCCTTTAAAAATTATCTAGAGCAGCAAAATGTCATCCCCTATTTTATACCCTCATAAACAAGCTCAATTGGATGAAAAGGGTTTGTGGTCACCCAGGCCTCTCTGGTTACTGCCCCTTCTAGGTTTCCCTTCTCTGCTCGATTCTTCTTTCTGATAAGAGATCAGGTAACCATGACAACACTGCACAGTGGAAGTCCTTTCATTTTTGTGCTTTACATAATCCTGAAAATAAATCTGCTATCTGTTTGACATTTGCTTCCTTTTTCTTACAAACGTGTTTTTTTTTTTTTTCCCTCTAATCTTAGCACAGTATCTCCTCAAAGAAACTTGCTACTTCAGGGAATCTGCTGCCACTGAGGTGACTTCCTTCTAGTAGCGGGGTTGACTTTGCATTCTCTGAGGCTTGGATTCCTGCCGTGGATTCTCCCCATACACACTTCAAACTAAATTATAGCTCTAGTATCCTGTTATTGAAGATTAGCAAGCCTGAGAAATCACTGGAGTCTTTTCTGATTTGAGGCCCGCAGTCCAAGTTCATGTCATTCAAAATGTCAGCCATTGTCATCAGGTGGACCCCCTAGAACTCAGCCTCCTGGAGCTGGTCTGATAAAGATAATTCTGGTAGGAAACTTTCTAAAGCCGACGGTGGATCTGGAGCACTGATTTTATACTCAGCCAAATTTTCATGGCATGATAACCTACCTTGATTTAATATTTCTTGAAAAATCGAGATTCTAATATAATTTAATATAATGACTCTTGACAATCTGCCTTTGAAATGAAAATGTGTATTGTACCTGCTTGGAAATGTCAGAATTCTGAGCCATACCAAATGAGTAGGTTCTTTTTTCTTTTTGTTTTTCTTTTTTTTCGTTCTATCAATCAAACAGAAAGTTTGATTCCCTGCTGTTATTTCTAGAGACTCAGTAATGAAGACTTCTCCCACCACAAAGGTAATGACTCAGTTTTCTACGTTAATGGCTACGTGGAGATTTGACAATTTGAATGCATCATAGTTTGTGGTTAGATGGAAGGAAAGTCATCACGAGGCCATTGTTCTGAAAGGAGACCCAGTTCTTATCTTTACCCACTGGCTTGAGTTGTGTTCAGACAAACTGTTATTGATTTGATTTATTTCCCTAATGGTTGTGTTCTGTGCCCGCTCAGGAGCTCTAGTGCAGAAGACACATGGAGCTTTCCCCTGCATGTCTGCCTATTAAGTGCTGTTGAGTTTAATGAGTCTTTTCAACAGCACCCAACTCCCCAGTCTTTATTCAGAAAATCTCTTGGGAGTTAGAGCTCAGAGAAAAGACTGCAGAAAGAAGCCTACTAATTTGTTGAATAAACTTCTCTTTCCTTTTAAGAGTGTGTTTGTCCTCCCTGGAACATAGGAGAGTCCATGTGTAATCGCATGAAGTGTAATCATGTCCCTGTCCTTCGAACATTCCTTACCGGACATTCAAATGACCACCCTTCGGAATGATGGGGGCAAGTACCATGTACACTGTGGAGGTCGTGCCCCGACTAACGAGGTCCGGCAGAACAAGAGTCAATTCAGCTCATTCTGTGTTAGCTCAGAGGAGGGTGCCTTTTTTCTAATGCCCACAAAGACCCTGGCCACGAGTGACCTTGGGTAAATTGTTTTCCGGATATCACTATCCATACTTGTGCACCTGGACGTACAGCTATCATGATGGGCAGTGTTGGGGGAAACAAATAAGAAGATAGAAGCTGGGGGCCCAGGGGAAAATAAATGCACAGACTTCCCAGTATCTTAACGGATGTCAACTTGGCTTCGGATTCCAGATTTAGTGTGACCTAGAAGGCCAGTTACTTATCTCTCTGTGGTTTTGTATCCTCATCTTAAAATTATATAATCCCACCCCGTAGAACTGTTGTTGTGTAGATTCACTGAGATAATGACTGTAGAGCTCTTGGTGCAGTGCCCCAGCAAATCGCAGGCCCTCGGTAAATATTAGCTATGGTCATGATGATCGTCACTTCCCTCTTCCAGTCCCAGACTGTGACCCTCAGTGTTTACTTTCCCTGCTACTTTGTAGGAGCTGAAAATGAGTTCTGTGACACAGAGGGAAAAGGGAGAGAGGAAGAAGGGAAACTAGAGGATGAGGAATGAAAAAACCACATCGGGATGGGACTCAAAGTGTTAAAGGCTACGTGAAGATTTACTCAGCAGCACACCTTTGAACCAAGGAGAGTCTTTTTAAGTCAAACTAGGTAGATTGACTTAGGTTTTTATTTTCTTTATTTTTTGCATATCACATCTAGTGATTCTAAATAAAGGTTAGCCTGAAGGTGGTTAAGAACTTGCTTCCTATAATTACTACTTTTGAATCCACAAAGTAGAGGGCAGTTCCTATTTTCTTCTCTGTCTCTGACTCACATCAAAGGAGAAGCAAGTCTGTCTCTTGCTATCCAGGGCGGTCATCTGATCTTCGTTTTCCCGGTGGGCACCCACCTTCAAATACTCCAGGGGGCAGGGCCTAGGCCCTCCTTTGTCCACATTTAAACACAGCATATGCATTTTTCTCTTCTAAAAAACTTTTAACTGGAAACCAGCCGGCTTTACAAATAGACATTTAGCCTTAATGGTTTGCCACGAATACTCTCTATGTTGTACTTATAATCTATCTAAGCTCTTTAGTGACAGGGAGAAATTCAAGACTCAGAAAATACGCTTTCTTGCTTTAAACAAAATGCCACAATGCCATCTTCAAAGCCTCTGAGATCCATTTAAAGCAAATGTGTCTAATTTGGGCATTCTTTGAACTAGCTGGATTGAAATACTGTATAGAAATCCCCAGTTTTAAGCCAACTTTTTTTTCCCCCCTAACAGCTGCAAGAATGATAGAAAGCATCCTGGCCTGGAAGTCGCGGTCCTGGGCTGTAGAACCAGGTCTGCTCTAACTGTGACCTTGGCCCAGTCACACAATCTCTTCCAGTCTCAGCTTTTTCATACATAACATGGTGAGGTCGAACAGTTATTTTTCATATGGCTGGCTTCAGAATTTGTAAGTCCCCAGGTGAAATGAAAATGGGGACCCCTTGTTCCAAAAAAGTGGGAGAAGAGTGCTGTAAGGTGCTCTAACATCATAGGTGTTTCTTCCCTCCACGGTGTTTCAGCTTGTCATGATGGTTTTTAATTTGCCACTTAATTTAATGCCCTTCTAAGTAAAGAAACATTAAAACGGGAAATTATCAGTATGAATTTTACCATTTATCTTTATATTTTGCAATGCCAGCTCTAAGTGTAAATGTAAGAACGTTTACCTTGTGGGGAATCACTAAAACACAATTAGTATTTTGTAGCTCTTATGTGCATATGTATTTCCTTAGATTAGTGGAAACACCTCCCAGGACTAACCACACTGTTTTTGTTTCACTTGCTGGTATGTGTACATTTTGTCAACACTCCTTACCTTCAGTTCCCGGTGGGTGAGAAAGGATTGCAAGGAAGAGGTCCTGGGGATAGCTCTCTTTCCCTTTCTCCACCAGAAGTGCTTGGCTCACACAGGGAAGGAACTAAGACAAGTTGGAAAGGATATGACAGGGTTTCTGGGTTGTTTCCACTTCTTAGAATGCGATTGCCTTCTTTCTGCACTGGAAGTAAGTTCTATTTCAACAGGCCTCTTGAGGGCTACCATTTCCCTTCCCTCCACCCATTCCTTGTACAAGTAACAGGCTTGCCTTGTGCTTCCTCGGAGCCTTTCTGAGCTCCCATGCATGGCAGTGAATTCTCACACTCTGGAATTCTATGCTCACGGATGTGCGACATGCTATAAGCCAACGGGGGGCAAGGAACTCTGGACATACACGGTGCAAGCCTCTGCTCTGCTCACACGCATGCCGCCTTATCCCCTCCACATACAAACATGAGTTCAAAGATAAAGTCATTAAGTGTTTCAAGATGGATGGCAACTGCATATCATTAACCCTGGGGTGGCATCCATCGGAGTTGAGGGCTCTGTGGGACACGGCAGGTTACCTGGGCCCACGAAGCTTGCCCTGATCTTTAAATTTCTAGATCCCATGGAATGATCTAACTGTAGCAAGACACTATTCATTCTTGGGCATTTTTTTTTTTTAAGATTTTATTTATTTAAGATAGAGAGAGTGAGAGAGAGCATGAGAGGGGGAGACGGTCAGAGGGAGAAGCAGACTCCCGTGGAGCTGAGAGCCTGATGTGGGACTCGATCCCAGGACTCCGGGATCATGACCTGAGCCGAAGGCAATTACTTAACCAACAGAGCCACCCAGACGCCCCCATTCTTGGGCATTTTTAAAAAAAATCTTTATTGAGTGACTTTTTAGAGTGACTCCAGTTTAAGGAATTTCCGATCAGATCATAACATTAAAAAAAAAAAGATCAGCATCATTGAAGTACAATTTACAAACATAAAATTCACTCACCACAATTGAACAGTTTGATTATTTTTAATAAATGTCTACGGTTGTGCACCCATCACCACCATCCAGTTTGGGAGCACTCCATCGCCCCGCCAAGTGCCCCGCTGCCCACTTGCGGTTGATTCACATTCCCTCTCCAGCCCAGGCCACACCGCTGGTCGTGACATTTATGCAGCACCTCATAGCGGACAAGATGCAATGCGGTGGTTCTGGTTCCATCAGACACAAGGGAGAAATTCCAGGAACCCTGGCCCATTGGAGTAGGGATTCCCAAAGCATGGGAACTGGCTGGAAAAGCATTGGCCTTTGTGTGGATTTTATTTTATTTAAGGCTTTATTTATTTATTTGAGAAAGAAAGACAGAGAGCATGAGAGAGCACAAACGGGGGGTGGGGAGGGGTAGAGGGAGAGGCAGATTCCACTGAGCGGGAGATCGTGAACTGAGCCAAAGGCAGAAGCTTAATGACTGACTGAGACACCCAGGTGCCCTTTGCATGGATTTTTAAAAGCTTGCCTCCTTCAGACAGAGCCTGGGTTGCATTTCTATCTTCACTTCCTGTCACCACCCCCACCCCTAGCTTGGGGCTCCTTTGCAGACACAACCTGTGGAACCTTCCTAAGAACAGTGGTCTTAGGGAAAGGGACTGGCGATGAGGGCTGGGAAGGATAGCTTAGATCCACCCCTCTAGATGAGCTTGGGCAACTTACTAACTTCTCTGAGCCTCCGTTTCCACATCTGCACTGTGAGAATAGTAAGACTGACCTTGCAGAGTTGACATGGGGACCAAGCGTCACATGAGGAATGGGACATTTAAAGCCTCTAGCGCAGGGGGCTCCAAGATGTGGGCAATTGTTGGCTGAAAAGTATCATGAGCACCATTGTTTTCAGCACTGTCTATAGCAGCAGTGACACTCCCTCTTTAAATGCTTAAAATATCAAACATGTTCAACTGCATTCATTCGTAGACTACACCCCCAACTCGATTTCCAATTTTGGAGCAAAAATCAACAGCTGCATAGAATTTCATTTAACAGTTTCACTCAGTGGATGCCTGGCTGACACACAGCTATTCTGTGAGTCCAGTCTTCCTTCCTTTTTTACTTTCACGTAACCCAAAAGCTCTTTATATGCAGGTAGGTTTCTGCCAATGGCTAGTTTTTTTCACTCTGGCTAATTTACAAGACTTAACTGGGTAGCAGTGTCCTCATTTATTAAATGGAGAGGATAGATGACAGAGATCCTAAGGGTTTCTTCCAGTTCTCAAGCGCGGCTCTCAGTGGTTACCTCTGGGGAAAGCAGAAACACACCCCTACAAAGGAAAGCCGCTGCCTGTTCAGATAGAATTTCTTCTCATTGCATCTTTCAATTCCTTTTTTTCTTCTGAGTATTTGCAATAAAATTGGTGGGTATTATAACTGACCCAATCCGAGCTGTGATCTCATAGCAGGAGGAAGCCTCAGAATTGGGGCCCTCCCTTCTCCTAGCCTTTGAAAATTGATGGGTAGCAACCTCTGGGCTCCGTTTGGTGTCATCGTGGAGGACAGATTTGCCGTGAGAAGAGGTGAGCAGGGAAAGGGCGAAGCCGGCACTGGGCAGATGACAGCCCCACATGCATCCCAGCAGATGGAAGTGCTGAAACCATTCTGCAGCCTTGAGTTGTCATGGGATCCACTGAATTTAGTCTTCCTAGTTAAAAAATAATTACTGAAATCTTTGCCCTTTTTATGAACGACACCCTTGCTTTTCTTTTTAAAATGAGAAATGAGGGGTACCTGGGTGGCTCAGTGGGTTAAAGTCTCTGCCTTGGGCTCAGGTCATGATCTTAGGGTCCTGGGATTGAGCCCTGCATCATGCTCTCTGCTTGGTGGGGAGCCTGCTTTCCCCCTCTCTCTCTGCCTCCCTCTCTGCCTACTTGTGATCTCTCTCTGTCAAATAAATAAGTACAATCTTTTAGAAAAATAAATAAATAAAATGATTTAAAAAGATAACTTGTTTTTACAGAAGTGAAAGGGACATGTAAAAGGATACCAGTCCAGTTCTTTCTTTTTAAGACGCTTTATTATGGAGTACACAAAAGCGGGGAGAACAGCACCATAACGTCCCATGTGCCCATCACGGGTGTCTAACAGTGATCGCTCTGGCTGGTCTTGTTTCCTCTGCAGGATCCCCACTACTCACCACTGCCCCACAGACTATTTTGCAACAAATCACAGACATCGTGTCTTTTCATTTGTAATGTTTTACTGTGTATTTCTGAATGTAAATACCTTTTAAGAAAAATAGAGCCAGAATACAATTATCACACCTCAAAAAAAGAGAACGATAATTCCTTAATATCAGCAAATAGTCAGCAGTCAAATGTTTTAATTATCTACCTTTTTTTTTTTTTCACAGTTGGTTTAGGGTTCAAATAAGGTCCATATATTGCAGTTGGTAAGTTTGGGTCATAAGTCTCTAATCTAGTGGTTCTCAAAGTATGGTCCCTAGACCAGCAGCATTACTATCACCTGGGAGCTTCTTAGAACTACACAGTGGGTTAAAGCCTCTGCCTTTAGCTCAGGTCATAATCTCAGGGTCCTGGGATCGAGCCCCGCATGGGGCTCTCTGCTCAACAGGGAGCCTGCATCCCCCTCTCTCTCTGCCTGCCTCTCTGCTCTCTGCCTACTTGTGATCTCTCTCTCTCTCTCTGTCAAATAAATAAATAAAATCTTTAAAAAAAACACAACCCTCAACTTTAAAAAAAAAAAAAAAGAAAAGAAAAAGAAAGCAATTTCTCTGGCATTGCCAAGGCTCCTTGGATCAGAAACCTCAGGGGCGGGACTTCACAAGCTGCCTTCTAGGTGATTCTGATACAGACTGAATTTTTTTTTTATTTTTTTTAAAGATTTTATTTATTTATTTTAACAGAGAGAGAACACAAGCAGGCAGAGAGGCAGGCAGAGGCAGAGAGAGGAGCAGGCTCCCTGCGGAGTAAGGAGCCCGATGCGGGACTCGATCCCAGGACGCTGGGATCATGACCTGAGCCAAAGGCAGCTGCTTAACCAACTGAGCCACCCAGGCGCCCCCAGACTGAAATTTGAGAAGCTCTGCTCTCACCTTTAGTTTCTCTCTCTCTCTCTGCTTCTTAATATATTTGCTTAAGAAACTGATTGCATGTTCTATACCGATCCCCATAGATTGTTCCTTGCTGGTTACATTCTCACAGTAATCTAACAATTCTTTTTAAAGCAAAAGTGGTACATATGCTCACTTTATGTGAATCAGCTCATTTAGGTGTTGGGAAGTCAGCACTATAAGCCACTATCAATTGACAGTATTGGATTACTATTTGTTCTGTCAGTTGGAAAGTGTGACTGGGAAAAACCTGTGTATGTTTTAGAACTGTTCTTTATTTTTTTGTTAAAATCCAAAATATTGCATGTTTGGACTCGATATCATACCTGCTAAACCAAATCACAGCGTTAACACATCGTTAAAAAACTGACACTTGCAGTGGCATGATAGTAAGCCAGCAATTTAGGGGGGGACCTCCCCAGTTTATAGTATCTTTGTGGTGTAAACACTCCCCCATGGCTGACTTCGGGCTACCAGTGTGATGTCACCAAACTGTGACTTGGGAAGACAAGGGCACAAACAGCAATCAAGAGCCACTAGGCTCTTAACTATAGGGAAGAAACTAAGGGTTGGGGGAGGGGAGGTGGTGGGGGAATGGAGTAACTGGGTGATGAGCCGTTAAGGAGGGCACTTGAAGTAAGGAGCATTGGGTGTTGTATGCAAATGGTGAATCATTGAATTCTACCTCTGGAACTCACAATAAAGTATATGTTAATTAAATTGAATTTAAATAAAACAAAAACAAAAACAAAAACAAACAAACAAAAAGAGCCAGTAGGAGCTGGCTCCAACACACCATTGGTATGGCTGATTTAGAATCTGGTCTTTTTTTTTTTTAAATTTTATTTATTTATTTGACACAGAGAGAGAGATCACAAGTAGGCATAGAGGCAGGGGGAAGCAGACTCCCCAAGAGCAGAGAGCCCAATGCGGGGCTCCATCCCAGGACCCTGAGATCATGACCCTCTCCCCCAAAGGCAGAGGCTTTAACCCACTGAGCCACCCAGGTGCCCCTAGAGTCTGGTCTTAATGGCGGCAATTGCTTGCACAGTTTAGGCAAAACCCACTATTTTCTTTTGGATCTGTGCATCTGAACTAAGGTACAAGCAATGGTTAATTTTATGTGTCAACTTGATTGGGCCACAGGGACCAGACATTTGTTCCAACATTATTCTAGGCATTTTCAGTGAGAATATTTTTGGATGAAATTAACATTTAAGTTGGTGGACTTTAAGTAAAACTGACTGCCCTCCCCTTTGGGTGGGCCTCATCCAATCAGATGAAGTCATTGACAGAAGGAAAAATAACCTACCAGGGAAAGGAAATTCTGCTGGCAGTCTGCCTTTGGACTCAAACTGCAACATCAACTTTTCGCTGAGTCTCCAGCATGCCCACCTTCCTGCAAATTTTGGACTTACCGAGCTTCCACAATCATGTGAGCCAATTCCTAAAAATAAATCCCTCTCTCTCTCCCTACACCTCTGTGTGTACACTCCATTGGTTCTGTTTATTTTCCATAAAACTAAGTTACCATAATTCTTAAAAATTTTTTATTTAAAAAACTGTTAGTCATAACCCTAATTTTATAACCCTCTCGTATATCAAGCTCTGCAGTTGGACAAACACTAATGCGAGGTCCCTATCTTCCCAAGCATCTGCCTGCTGGCTTTTCTACAGCACTTGAAATCCCCACTTCACTCACATAAGGTGAGTCCTTGATGGTTCCTGTAAAAATATAGAGCAAGACAACAATCAGGCCAGTGTCAGCTGTTAGCATTTTTTAAAAAAGATTTTATTTATTTATTCAAGAGAGGGCAAGAGACAGAGCACGAGCATGGGGGAGGGGCAGAGGCAAATGGAGCAGGGAGCCCTGACACGGGGCTTCATCCTAGAACCTGGGGATCATGACCTGAGCTGAAGGCAGACGCTTAATCAACTGAGTCACCCAGGTGCCCCAGCTATTGGCATCTTAATGGGCTATATATGAAGACTTTCTGTCCAATCAACCCTGAGAAATCTGTGCAGACAAGTTCTGGATATGTTATTGGGGCGCCTGGGCAGCTAGAGGTCCTCATGAAGCTCTATCTAGGTCGCAGGTGGGCCTCCATTGACTAATTTACATACTGAAGTATATCCCTTCTAGCTCTGGAAGGATTTAGGATGGCGTACTAACAAATAAACAGCACAGCAATGTCAAAGGGGTAAAAATAATATGTGGCAAAAGGAAAATGATAGTAAGAGAATACCCAAAGCCAGGAACAAGGTGAACGTGCAAATTACATTTCTTGAAATTCTGTGTCCTTATGGAAGTGAGCCATGTATTTGAATTAAAAACTTCTAGCAGGATGTGTGAAGTGGAGTAAAATAAGTCCAATAATATAGAAGATTAAAAAATCAATCCATTGCTTTGACAAGTCCAAGTACTTCGGTCCCTGAGACCAGAGTGAGGTTTCTTCAGTAGGTCTTCCAAAAGAAATCATCGAATAATGTCAACAGTCATGTCTTTGCAACATCTTTGAACTAAATGAAGTGAAATGCTTCAAAGGAACCCTTTTAATAATACTCTTTGTTTATCCCAGGGCATTATATTAAAACATGAAATTCAGTAGAGGCGCTTTTACAGATACCCACAAGGATGCATCCCAGGTGTGAAGTCACTGCTGATCCGGTTTCATCGAGGGAAAAGTTATAAATTATCTAGTTGTTTTCAGGTACCAGTCTGGCAGTCAGTAATGAAATTTCCATGGGTTCCTGATGAAAATGAAAAACAGTGCAGTGAGTTGTGAATTTTCCATAGCACTAAATTATTATAAAAGCTCAATTTAAAAGACTATCCTTTTGTTACATCCTTACTAGGTAAAGGAAGTTAGGAACCTATGTCAGTAACCATCATCATATTTTTTCAAACTGGTCTGTGAAATATAAAAATCTGGGAAACCATTGACCTCAGAGTATGGAAAGACATGCAATCCTCTATGAATATTATTTTTCTCGCAGGGCTTTTGATATCTTTATAACTTGCAGCAGTATGCTGGAAATTATACCTTCTGACAAATGTCTGGAATGCAGTTCTCCAATGTTACAAGTTCAATACAAAGCCATATGTTTTAAAAATCAGTCAATCTGGGGGAAGAATTGATATACTATTATAAAAATTTAGGAACCAGACAAGAACCATGCCTAAATGGGAAGCCACCCCACTGCCCCTCTGAGTTGAGCCAAGGGAGGCCAGGGCCAAGAATGTCCTTAGGAAGTTATTTTTGGACCACTCGCTAACTCACAGACAAATGCATGAGAGAGATTTCCAGGTCCTACACCACTGAGCACTGCCACAATAACTCCGAACCAGGAGCACTGGAAAATGGATATAACCAAGGTTCATCTGGATCATTAAATAACAACCACAAACTCTAAACAAACAGTACACAGTAGTAAAACTGCAGAATGCTTAGCTTTGAATAATTGAGCTTTTTTGGATTTCTTGAAAGATTAACAACTCCATATTGGTGATAGATGACATCATCTGGTGAAAGGGATTAGTAGCCATATATAAGTAGTTACGTTTTTTGAGCACTGTTCTCAGCATTTTACATATAAATACATCCAATCCTCACAACAACCTTACAAGATAATAATCATAATCATAATAACTATATGCCCATTTTATTGATGAACAAACTGAGGTCAAGAGTGTTAAATAAATATCATCCAGCTACTAAAAGGTGGAGCCAAGCTTCAAACTCTGGCAGAGCAACCCCAGAGACCATACTTGCAGGGGATGCTTCGCTGACTCCTTACCTAGCTATGAGCCTAGAAGAAATTAGGAGAAGTTTGCTAGGGATGGTGCCCTAATCTTAGGCTAGTAAATTTGTAGCCATTCTTTCTGCAAGTAACCAGATCACAAGAACAATTTTCCTGGAAGATCATTTTGGGGCTGGAATAAAATCATATCGTCTTCAGATAAAAGGGTGCTTCTTGTTCTATTCTCCAGTCCTTGTCCTCCAGCTTATCCACGAGTGATGTCAAATTGTTTCAATACAAGTTAAAAGCAAGGGGGGTGGGGAGTGGAGTGTGACTCTGGTGCTCAGAGCATATCCGTATTCTATACACAGCATTTTACTGGATTGGCCAGGGCACTCTGGAGTGCCTGGGTCACGGAAGGTACTAGGGAGCAATCTCTGCCTGAACAGAAATGTCTACGGTGTCTCTATTGAATTCTGGTGACTTGGCCCCCATCGGATTCTATTCTGCTTAATCAAAGACCTAAGGAATAGAAAAGTAAACTGCAAACTACCTTTAATTAGGCCTACTGGCTTCCTTCTAAGAAAAGAGCATAGGAATGGTCAATAGTAGATTAGCTATGCCTAAAGCTTGCATTCTGGGGTGGAGATAGAAGCAGTAGTCAGCTCATTATTTGTCTGTTCCCCAGAGCTTGGGCTCTCTCGGTCGTGCTTTCAGCCTTGAAACCCTCCAATCTCTCCCATTGACCTCCAGCTCCACTTGGTGTCACTTTTCGTGGTAAGCTGTCACCATGGCAACACGCCACACCTTTTGGGTCTCTGGCCTGCGATAATTTGGGCTCTCTCTAGCAGGTGAGTCAATAGAAGTTCAAAGTATTTACAAGTTAGGAAATCACAGGTGGCCAGAGCTGATAAGGGTCCAGTTTTTGAGACTATTCTCGCCAATTCCACTGAGCCCAAATATTGCACTTCTATCTCCAGCCTTCTGGGCAGAGCTTAATCTCTTGGTTTGGGGCCACTC
Organism: Nasua narica; assembly: GCA_028533885.1. Classification (NCBI taxonomy): domain Eukaryota; kingdom Metazoa; phylum Chordata; class Mammalia; order Carnivora; family Procyonidae; genus Nasua; species Nasua narica. The sequence continues at coordinate 52,298,265 of CM052810.1, read as the reverse complement.
AGGAAATCCCATTCACCTTCTACTTTGGGTCCTTCTTTTTCAACTCAAATTCTACTATACTTTTCTAGTCATTTCTTCTTTCTAACATGGAGTCTGGAGTCTTTGTTCTTTTTGTTCTGCAAATGTTTTAAAGTCTCTGAGTTTCTTCTGGGGAAAACAACCTTGTTTATCCCTGCTTATCTGTCCTGTCTTTGACGTTCTACAGGAAAGAGACAATCTGCAAGGGGACCCACAGATAGCAGAGACATCTCACCACAGTGGAGGCAGAGATAGAGCTACCAGATACAGAGGACAAATTTGCCAGTGAGATTTCCCCACTCCAAAAACTGTTACTTCTGACTTGATAGAAGAACATTAAATATTTATGCACAGACTCATTTAGCAAATGTTTATTGGTAAAGCACTGTGCTCCAGCCAGTCATAGAGTTATTTGGGTCCTGCCTTTAAGGGTTTTTTTCAGTCTGGTAGGACAGCTGTGGCATGCCTTCCATGATATAAAAGATTACATTCCAGGCAGAGAATGTTACATCTCTAAGAAAAGTACAAAGAAAGTGCCATGGGAGTTCAGATTACTTGGTTACTGAAATCAGAAATGAATCAAAATAAAAGCAGGAATAAGAACTTACAGGGGGAGTGAAAAAAAAGGTCAACTAGTCCATCTGATTCTCTTTGTAGATGAAATAAACAGACTCAAATGCATTTTATTTTTATTTATTTTTATTATTTTTTAAAGATTTTATTATTTATTTGACAGAGAGAGAGAGAGAGAGATCACAAGCAGGCAGAGAGGGAGGCAGAGAGAGAAGGGAAAGCAGGCTCCCCGCTGAGCAGAGAACCCGATGCGGGGCTCGATCCCAGTACCCTGAGATCATGACCTGAGCCGAAGGCAGAGGCTTTAACCCACTGAGCCAACCAGGTGTCCCTCAAATACATTTTAATAAGGAAACAAGAAGATACATAGTTTAATTGTGACAAAATTGGGTCTAGAGCCCAAGTGTCTGGATTTCTAGCATGGACTATTTTCTCTCTACCAAGTAGCCTTCCCCAATAACCCAAGAACATGTGGACCACAAATTGAAATTCAATGAGCAATAGTCAACAAAATTGTTTTTTAAAAATTAAGATAACCATATAAACTGGAGACTGTCTTCAAAAAGATGGGAACGAACCCTTTGGTTATATTTGGCACCGATTCATTTCTGGGTATAAGAAACTACATCCAAAGGAGACTGATGAAAATAAAGGAATAGGAAATGAGTCCATAAGAAACGTTATGGAAATCAGAATTATTTCGTCTGAAAAAAAGAATGTTAATGGGGAATTCTTTGGCCTTCAGGGAGTAGGAGGTCCCCAACCAGCTGTTCTCCATTGCTCTGAATGGCAGAAAACCAGAGAAAAAAGACTTGAATATCAAGCAGAAAAGAAGAAGTTCTATGTAAGGAAAAGGTCCCTGATCTGAAGGTCTGATGCACGCAGATAGGATACTGTGGAACACTGTGGATTGCCTTTCCCTTTCAGTTTTTAGACCTACGAACCAACGCTTTTCCCAGAAGTCCCTTAGATCTGCCTGGAATGGAGTGAAAGACCTTTTCAGGATTCCTCTCAACCCTAATACCCATGCTGGATTGATCTTATGAATTAGGAGAAAACAAAAAGATAAAAATAAAATGTCACATGATATTTCCTGCCAATTAGAAAGAGAATGGGATCAGACATTTCCATAAGATGTGAGAATTTCAGAACTGAAAAAGCTAATGAAGTATATTGTTTGACAATGACTATTTTTCAGGCAAGAGACTGAGAAGGAAACATGTGCATGCATATGCACAAGACTTTCTGTGGAATTTCCAGAGCCTTCCCATTCCCACTTTTTCCTTTCCCTCCCAAATTATTATCCCTCAAAACGATACTCAGGTATTGATGAATCTCTAACTTATTACCTGAGATTGGCATAAGTTCCTGGTTTCAAAAACTGAGTACAGAATCATCTGGAAAGTTGAAAACAAAATGGAAAAGCCCAGGTCCCATTCTAGAGATTCTGAGTTAGTGGAGTGAAAGTGGGACCTATGTCTTTGTAGCTTTGAAAATTCTCCAGATGATCCCAATGTCCAGGTTTGAGGACAATTCACTTGTGATATTTTTCTCTCCCAGAGGTATTTTCCCTTTAACAGGGACCTTTTGAAGACCTCTGAAATTTTCAAAACCCCAGCGAATCTGAGATGGTGAAATTTCTTTGTTTGTTTGTTTGTTTCTTTCTTTCAAGAGTTATTTATTGGGGGGAGGGGCAGCAGGACAGGGAGAGAGAGAATCTCAAGCAGACTCCCTGTTGAACGCAAAGCCTGATGCAGGGCTTGATCCCATGACCCCGAGATCATGACCCGAGCTGAAGTCAAGAGTCGGTCACTTAACTGACTGAGCCACCCAGGAGCCCCAAGAGATGGTGAAATTTCTGATGCACATGGTCAGAGAAGTAATTTGGGGGCATTTTCTCCCCTGAGTTGTTCCATATGGAATCCACCTACTCTGCAGACTTGATATAGTGACCCTGGTTTTGCAAAGGGAACTGTTGCTATTGCATGGGAGTGACTCTAAGGAAAGGAGTAGAACCTCAAATACCTAAGGATGTATGGCAGTGTCCTTAGGAGGGGTGAAGTGAAACACAACGCAGGAAGACTAGCAGATCCACTTTCTGGGCTCTCTGGTTGGCTGTAAAACTGGCTTTTGACAGGTGTTTTGCATTCTTTTATGAGATGGTCAGTCAGGTGCAGCCACAAGAGACAGTGGAGAGGTTCAGGAAAAAAAAAATTAAGTTTATCAGACTCATAGGTCCACAGGGTATGGCATGCCATGCAGCCTGCCCTTTCCACCCATGGAAAAGTCACTAGGGTGGTTAGGCAGCAAAAGACAGGAGTGAGGGGAAAGCTTAGACCAGAGCCTTTTATTGGGGTTTCCCTGGGAAAAGCAAGGTATGGCAGGGTAACCAATTTGGGATTGGTGACTTTAGATAATTTCTGCAGGCTGTAGGGGTGGTCCCTAGTTGCCTGGCACCTGGCCTTAAGATGACTAAGACAGGAATATTGCCCCCTGAGGTATGTTGGCCATATAGAGGAAGTAAGGCTCTGGATTGGTTAGTTTGCATACCAAGGGTATGTTCTTGGCAGTGTCCTTTTTTTTTTATCTCTAAGAATTGGCTATCCCAGGGAGGGGCAGTCTATCACCAACCAGAAAGATTTTTTGGTTTTGTTTTGTTTGTTTGTTTGTTTAATGTCAAAACAGCACAAATACAGAAAATTTAAAATGTTTACAATATAATTGGTTTCCTATTGAAGGGGCATTATTATTATTATCATTTACTATATCTGTGGGCTCATCCCTATAGTGTTGTACATTGCTGAGGGTGTGTAAAGTCTAGAAAATCTAAAAGATTTGCCAGTTCTTCTCCCCTCTTGAACCATTTTTTAAAAACCAGCTAAGGAACCGAAAGGACAATAAGGAATGAGCTTGCAAGGAAATTGATGATAAATTGTTTACTGACCCTTAAAGCTCCTTCAGACTTGCTGCACTGATCTCCAGCCCTGACAGATAATCAGAACTCTTCTGAGAAATTCCTTGCTTCATAAATTGGAGTACTTGAGTATCACATTGACAGGAACTCAATATTTTTCTTGGAAGGATTTGGTCAGTCTAAACTGGCTGTTCACTAGTAAATGGTAGTAATGCCTAAGAAGTGATTACGAATTAGTAAACCAATTAGTATTTATCTCAACTATTGTGGAGCAGAGCTTAAGTTGTCCTTCCCAATCTCTTCTTCTTGGGCCTGCCTACTTAGAGACTGGATTTCCCAGCCAGCTTTGCAGCAAGGCGTGGCCAAGTGATTAGACTGTCCCCAGTGGAATGTGAACAAATCAATGTAGGTAACTTCAGCCAAATCTAAATGAAAGAAAATCACTTCCCCATCTTGTGAAGTGGAAAGTATGCAGACCAGGGAGTCAGCTGTAGCCTCATGGAAGAGGTTAGTGCCCTCTTCCACGGGAGAGGAAGAGGCACTGATCTGCTCTCTGCACAGGGGAGCAGATCAATGAGATGGAAGGAAACTGGGACTGGAGGCATCTTCTGGAGTCAAGCCAACCTATCAACCTGGAGTACTCACCTTGGGACTTTTTTTTTTTTTTTTAAGATTTATTTATTTATTTCAGTGAGAGAACAAGAGTGGGGGGGAGGGGTGGAGGTAGAGAGAGAGAGAAACTCAAGCAGATTCCACAATGAGCATGGAGCCTGATGCAGGGCTTGATCTCACAACCTTGAGATTAGACCTGAGCTGAAACCAAGAGTCAGACACTTAACCAACTGCACCACTCTGTCGCCCCTCACCTTGGGACTTTTACAAAAGAAATAAATTTCTACTTTATTTAAAGCATTGTATTGTGGGTCTCTTTGTTATGGCTGTTGAGACTTACCTAATTAGTATACATAATTATAGATGTGACTTTTTATTGGTTTTTCTAAAAGAGATTGTGATTTTCATGGAAACAAAATACCTTAGAATGTAGAAAAAGCTAAAGACCATCTTGTTCAAGGTCCCTCCTATGCAGAAATCCCCTCCACAATGTCCCTTCAGAAGGTCACCCAGGCTCTGTACCAATGCTTCTGTGCCACTCACTAGAATGGCCAGACCATGGGATACTTTGTCTACACTTTTATACCATCCCTCCCATGACCAACAATGTAATGTGTTGCTATAAAACTGATTGGCAAATAAGGCATCTAACTCATCCTTCCCCATAATATGGTCTCCATAACACCCATTCTAGAAGACGTTCCTCATATAAAGCAGTCTGGAGTCAAATACATTTTGAAAACACGTATACTATACCTCTCCTTGAAGATTACATACACTGTATATATTAATATTTTAAGTTTAGAAAAGTCTGAAATAAATTTGTTTAACTTGGCTTAATCTAGACTTTATTAATGGCCATGAACTATTCCTAGACGTTTACTTTTTTCCCTGAATAATATCTGTCAACATCATGTAGAACTAGTATTTTCTATAAAACACATTTAAGAAATGTAGATTTAACCCATGACCTGGACTCGGTTGGCATCATTTCCTAGACCACTGAGCCAATCAACCATGGATACACAGGATGCAGCTCCACATAGGATAGAAAAATGTTGGAATTTGTTTATATTGCTTGATTATTGGATGTTAGCCCAGTATGTAATAAATAGGAAATGTTTTTATTTGAGAATATACCAAGAACTCCAGAGACAAAGGAAATACACACCCAAAATAAAATCTTTGCCCAACAAGTCATAAACAAGTAACTAAAGTCTTCCTTTGCAGTGGCATTTACAGGGCTTATTAACAGAGAATCTAGTCTTTACTGATAAGGAAACCTGGTTTCTCTCCTGTACAATCTCAGCCTATTTTAGTAGAAAGAGTATGGCACCAGAGCCAAAGAGATCTAGATTTGAATCCCACTTACTATCTGTATGACTTTTGGAAAATTATTTATTCTAACTGAGTTTCAATTTCCTTTTTGATAAAACAGAGATAAAAATCTGTCATTAATGTTTGCAGGGATTAAGTGAGATAATGCAAGCAAAACACCTAGCACATAATAGGAGTTCAAGCGATGATAGAGTTATCTTCACATCTCTACTCTCCCCTCACCCACCCCTTTTTAAATGTTTACATCTATTTCAGACTGACCTTACCATATATTTCATTGCTATAGGATGCATCCCATATTCCTTACTCAGATCCAAGAAATCTACTTAATATCCATTTAAAATAGAAGGATCTAATTTGTTTACCTTGCTGCCCAGATAATGGCTTTCTCTTGTTAATAGTTATTATAGAATATGAATCATGAAGGCTTCCTTCTCTTTTGTCCATGAAATTGTTGCATTCCATCACTGAGGGTGTTATAACACCCTTTACTATAATGATTAATATTTGAAAAATATCACAGCCACATTAACATTTTCCAATTAAATTGGTTTTTTTTTCCTCCTTGATGGAGCAAAATATTATGACTATACTTAAATTTCATTTATTTTATTACAACTCTGTTTTAACAGATGAGGGCACTAAATGACACTGTAAGTCAAAACTACACTTTTTGGAACCAAAGAATTTTTCAGGAACTGAAACAGGTCAAAGGTTAACTAAAGGTTAGAAATTTGTTTGAAGTTTTGTTGGTTTAGCTCATTTGTAAAAGGCAAAACTTTTGTTTGTGGCTATCCATGAGTAGCTTGTATCAGACAAACCCTCCCCTGAGAACAATTATGAAAGCTGAATAGTATTTTTTAAAGCATGCAGTTATTTGAAGACCTCAAATAACAACCAAGACAGCCGAAACTTTTGGGGCCAAGATTCCAGAGATAGCCATTGATATAATAACCTGATAAGAATAGAACAAGAAAGGATTATTACAGGCTAGTCACTTGTCTTAGCATAGTTGCAAAAATTATATATGAAATATTTACGAATGGAATTCAGTATTACACGTAAAATGAATAAGTCATCATGACCAAACTGAGTTTATTCCAAGAATAGGTGGTTATTTAACATTAGCAACTCCAATCAATGCAAATTTTCTACCTTAACAGAATGAAGGGGAAAAATTATATGATCATCTCAATAGATACAGGATAATTACTTGATAAAGTTTGGTACCTCACGGACTTGTAGAAAGCTAAAAGTAGAAGGGGACTTCTTTAATCTAAAATTAAAAATATTTTTGGAAAAACTTACAGCAAACATTGTACTTAATGGGAAATATTAAAAGCTTTTCTCCTGAGAGCAGTAATAAGACATTGTATTGGAGGTCCCAGGCAATAAAATAAGACCAAAAAAAAAAAAAAAGAACCACAAAACAATGTCATAAAAATTGGAAATGAAAACATAAAACCATCATAATTTGTGGACCATATGATCGAGTACATGGAAAACCCATAAACCATTAAAATTAAAAGGTAAATTTCACAGGATCTCTGGATACAAGGTCAATACACAAAATTCAGCTGGTATTTATATACTAGAAATAAACAACTGAAATAAAGTTTTATAATGACATTATTTAGATTAGCATAAGACATTAAATAGTTACTTATTAACATACATGTAAACCTCTACACTGAAAACAACAGAATATTATGGAGAGAAATTAATAAAATCTTAAATAATGGAATAATACACCATACTTATGGATTGGAAGACTCAGTACTGAAAAGTTGTCAACTTCCCGCAAATTGATTTATAAATTGAATGCATTTCCAATTAAAATCCCATAGAGTTTGCGTGTGTGTATGTGTGTGTGCACATGCGTATGCATATTTGTGTGTGTATGCATGTGCATGCATGTGTGTAAATTGACAGCCTGCTTCTAAATTTTATATGGAACAACTAAAGGCCAAGAATAAGACAATCTTGAAAAACAAAGTTGGAGACTCACTCCGCCAGATATCAGGACTTACACAATGCCACAGTAATAAAGACAGTGTGATATTGTGCAGAAAGAGACAAATAGATCAATGGAGAAAAACAGAATTCAGAAATATACCAACACATGTGATGTCATTTGATTCATGACAAAGCTTACTCCTGCAAAGCAGTGGAAAAGCATATATATATACATATAAATATATTGATTTCTACTTCGTGACATTTGTTAAAATCAATTTCAGATTAGTTGTGCACTTGAATATGAAGATAACATAGAAATATAACATTGAATATGCAAAGAAATCTTTCATGGGATACCAAAAGCATTAAACATCAAGAAAAAAATTGAGAAATTGTACTTGATTAAAATTAAGAACTTTTCTTTATCAAAAGAGATACAAGTGAAGATAAGGATATGTGGATTACATATATCTGGTATATCCAGGTATCAGATATATATGTATATACAGTAACTCTTATAAATCAGGCAAGAAAAAAATAGATGTTACTTACCCTTCCCTCCCAAAAAATAGGCAAAAATTTTAAGCAGACATTTCACCAAAGAGGATATGGAAATGGTCAATAGATATATGAAATTGGGCTCAACATCACTAGTTATGAGATAAATGCAAAGTAAAATCATGGTAAGATAGCACTATGTACTCATTAGAATGGATTAGAATTTTAACAACAGATAATACCAAGTGCTGATAAAGATGCGGAGCAATGGATTCACATACACTGCTAGTAAAAATATAATTTGGTATACCCCTTTAGAAAAGTGTTAGCAATCTCTACTAAAATTAAACATATGTATACTTTATTTTTTTTAAAAGATTTTATTTATTCATTTGACAGATAGAGAAATCACAAGTAGGCAGAGAGGCAGGCAAAGAGAGGGGGAAGCAGGCTCCCCGCCGAGCAGAGAGCCCGATGCAGGACTCGATCCCAGGACCCTGAGATCATGACCTGAGCCAAAGGCAGAGGCTTTAACCCACTGAGCCACCCAGGCACCCTAACATATGTATACTTTAATTTCAGTACTGGCATTAGCAATCCCATTACTGACTAGCTATCTAACAGAAATGCATACATATGCCCTTTAAGATGTTGGATATTGGTACAAAATTGTTCATTCAGAGATATTTACAGTAGTCCCAAGCTGGGAACAACCCCAATGCTCTCAATAACATAATGGACAAAGAACTTTTGATATATTTATGAAACAAATATTGCACAGCAGTGAAAATAACAATTTACTCCTATGGGCAATATGGATAAGTCTTATAAACATAACATCGAGCAAAAAAAAAAAAAAGTCAGAAATAGAAGAGTTAGGGGGAATTATTGTTAACTATTGTTAGTCATTTAGAAATCACTAAAGGTGGTATTTCTTTAAAATGGCTGATTTATTCAGGCTTAGTATTTTTTCTTCTATAAATTTTGACAATTTATATGTTTCTTAAAGATTATTTATACTTTCAACTTTATTGGCATAAAATTAACTATAGTAACCTCTTAAGGCTTTTAAAGTTGCTATTATAGCTGAAATTTCCATATGACTTTTCTCCTCCAAAAGTTCCTCAATACTCTGAGCTATTGATTGTACTCCCCTCTCCTGTCTTCCAGTGATGTTATAAATTTATTCCTCTTTTATTCTCCTAAAAGTATTTTTTGCCATTTCAAGAGATTTGGGGAAGAAAGGAACATAGACATTTCCCTTTTTATCCAATATTCCCTCAATAAACATCTTTTTGGGAAGTATCTCCTATTTACATATTTTAAGACAATGTATAAGGCTACAAACCAATAGTAGTTTAGTACTATTAATATACCCTCAATAAAAACTCTGTTCAGAAAGAGTTACCATTGATTATTTACTATTTTATTATTAATGCTTATGTATAGAAAACTAGTGGATATTAGGAAAAGAGAAAATTCGTATGAGATTTTTTTGAGCATCCAGATAGATACTATTTATCAAGCAAATACTTTCATAGGGCATGCTTTGTTATTCATCCAAACTCATATCGCTATGAAAGTATTAAGTCCATGTGTCAGTCATGTTTTCATTGTAAATGAAGTTGAAGGGGAAAAAAAGGATTTATGGACCAAGCCCTATAGTAAACAAGTAGTTAGTGGCAGGTACAAAAAAAGATGGAGATGAGTCAGGGTGACAAACGCAGAGAAGCCTAGTGATCTCTCAGAGATCCTATAACCTCTGCATGAAAATCAGAGAGCATTCCTTCACAAATAAAGAGCCCTACCCATCTCAATAGTAACACCGGATTATATTAACATGCGCAAAGGCCTTCAAAATTCCGTAGGCAGAAATAATTTTCTATCTAGGATTCTATACCCAGAAAAACTATCAATCATCTTTGAAACTAGAATAAAAATATTTTCAACAGGCAGGGTCTCAAAAAATTTACCTCCCATGTAACTTTCCTTGGGAATTTCCTAGAGGAAATGCTCTGCTAAAATCAGAAAGTAAAGCCCAAAAGAGGAAGACATAGAATCCAGAAAACTGAAGATCTCACACAAGAGGGAGGTAAAGAGTATTTGCAGCAAGAAGGTCAATGAAGAGCACACGTTGAGAACACGGTGCAGTTGGGCTTGAGAGCGACTGGTCCAAACTGAAGCAGATCTGAAAGTTTGGAGACATATGTCTTCAAGGACATGACGTTTGTATAACACCTAAATGACTTTTAAAATATAAGCTTGATACAGCTATAGGGAGTTTGGGTTGAATGTGAGATTATTCATAGAAAATTAAGCAAAACAAAAACATGATCGTTATTAAATTCAGGGAAATAAAACAGAAAGGAAAAGTATTTATAACATGCATCATAGCTCAACTGAGAATAATGTTTATGTCATCAAATTAATACTGATCACTGATCTGAACAAAATTATGACATAACTACACAGGGAGAAGAGAGGGATGAGAAATTCATGTCTTGTGATTGAAGCAATATCTAAAGCTGAAAATAATATTTAGAGATATTGAAGTAAATAACCAAAAGCAACAGTCAAAAACATTTTTTAATTAGCATATAATGTATTATTTGCCCCAGGAGTTAAAAACATTTTTAAAGTATCTGTCTTTGGGGAGTAGGGAAAGAAAGGGCGAGAGGACGACTATGTTTTATAACAAGTTTGGGGGAATCATTGGACTGTAAAAAAAAGCATGTTGAAATATGATAAGCATAGAAACTAAAAAATCAAACTATGAAAAGATTTTAATTTTATGCGATCTTGGACAAGTAACTTAACCTCTCTGGACATGATAGGTGAAATAAATGGATAGGATAAGTAATCTTCAATTTTGGATGATCTCTGGTCCCCCAAATTTAAGTGTTAAACTACTTAGTTTTAACTTTAAGATTCAATAAGATTCCAGGAAATGGAGTCCAAATTTTAGAATTAGGAGGGATAATGGTGTCTCGCTGGATTCCTCAGTTTCCAAAGACGAAATCCAGAGAAGCCAAGAGATTTGTAACAGAGACCAGCTCATTAGTGGCTGAGAACACACTGGGACAAGAGCTCTTGATCCAAATGTTCTTTTTATTTTACCACAGTGCCAGCGAGAGAGGGCTTTGTGAAAGAGAGAGGCAAAACCACGTAGAACTACATAAAACCAATTCTGAGATATTATTTCTTGTGGTTAAGCCAGAAAAGTGGTTTGACTGAACCTCTCCCTTCCCTCGCCCCACCTCTTTCTTGAGAGGGTTATGTGCCTAAGTCTAATTACAGCAAAGGTTAAAGGCAAGAAAAGTACATTTCTAATACAGAGATGAATCCATTTCCCGATACAGAGATTGTGCCAGTACCAATTTCATTGTGTGTCACTAAACCTTCCTTGCGGCCATTAGTAATTTTCCAGACTTATGTCTGCACTGAGTCTGAGGTTGAATCAATGCCGGGGTTATAACAGAGACGCAAAGTGGACACATAGAGCTCAAGATGATCTGCAAACAGTATTACAGGTGACATTCTGCCCAGAGCACACTCTGTATGCTGCGAACCTCTTCCCTTCCTCCAATTTGCTGTGCTTGCCTGCATGCAAATGCAAGAGGGAAATCTAAGACCAGTTACTAAGGAGACAAAACAGGTGCTCGCATGAGTCAGCCTCTCTTTGGAGGGAATCTGGGTAAATTTTCTATGGTGGAAGCTGCAGTGGTGATTAATTCACTTTTGACATCCATTTCAATGCACAAGGGCTGAAGAATTAACTTCAAATTAAACCTTGTTTTTTCCACAACACTGGCAGGTGAGAGCAGAAAATGATTCACTGTGGCTTGGGCTGGGGTTACAGGAGAATCCCTGCAGTCTTCTTAGGGAAGGACGGGGAGAGGCAGAAGCTTCTGAATGAAGAGGAAACTCAGCTTGCCTCCAGGCTGAGGAAAAGTGTGGGTGACAAACCAATCAATTGGCCCAGTAAGAGGAGCCCGAGAAAGGACCGGATGTTCAGTGCTACCAACTTGTGCTAAATCCTATAGGACAGCCAGTCCCACCCACGCAGTCGACCCTGATAAGGTAAAGGATCTGGGTTGGGGCTGGGGGAGACAAGAGGAACACGATTTAGTTTTGACGGTCATCCTGGGAGGCATCTGCATAATATCACAGGTTTAGCAATCAGATGGGTGCTAATCACAATCCTGGTAATACCACCTAATAGCTCTGGGTCCTTAACCTTTGTGAACATCTGTAATCTGTGAACAACGCCTATCTCACAAGGTTGTTGTGAGGACACACACATAGCAAGCCCCTGAGAAATTCTGGAATTCGGTTCCCTTATCCAATGCCCTGGAAACACGAGTTTAGATAGAAGCCTAGAATCCCCACACTGGAAAGAAGCATTAATGATCTCACTTGGCCACTCAGAATGTGTGAAGAAATTTCGCCCCCTCTAAAGAAGTCTGAAGGTCTTATTCCAGTTTGTGCTTAAACACCTCCAGTAAGAGGGACTTTCCGCCTCTAGAAGGAAGTCCTCTAGTCTTCTGATAAGTATTTTAGGAAGTCCTTTACCTATTTATCTTAGATTGAGCTGCTAGAGCCACTCGGGATAAACTAGTCTAATCATTCCCACAGGAAACACAGTACTTGTTTTCTTCTGGTGTGTTATCTTCCAACATGATATTCAACTTTCCTTCATTATTCAGATGGCTGTTTCTCCGAGCGTTTGTAGCAAAGACTGGGGTCCGGCCACAAAAATCCATTCTGCCTGTCCTTTGCTACTACCGAATTATAGTGGGGCAAATGGGATGTCTAGATGAACCACCTTTCCCAGGCTTCCGTGCAGTTAGGGGTGGGCAGACTGGGTGGCAGTGGAGATGAGCAGAAATGGCGAGCACCAATTCTTGACCAGCACCCTAGGATAGTCCTAGGGATAGGTCCCACATGCCCTTCCTCTATCCCTTCAACTGCAGCCTGGTCAGAGTGGTGACCCTTTCAACCCTGTGGTAGATGATAATGCCTCAGTGGAAGATGAAGGAACCTGGTTCCTTGTATGACCACATGGACCAGAGTCACGTAACAACCCAGAACAGTCAGCCAGGGCTGTTCCATAAAATAGAAGCAAGCTTCTTTGTTTTTTAAGCCACTGTTTCAATGGATCCCATTGTATCGGAAGCCTGGGCTCACACTGATGAGAACAGTTCCTTTCCAAGTGTTCCTGAGAAATGGGGCCAGCGGTCAGATTGTGCCGTGGTTTCACTAGAGCAGAACACTTAACTCTCTTTTGTCAGAGACTATCATATTTTATGGGTGGAATTTAACACAAAGTATTCTTGTGGAGTCACTTTGATTAAATATAGTTAATCACATTGATTGAAATAAGCTAAAACCTTAAAACTGCTTTCCTGTGTTGTTGCTAACCTGCACATCCTCCAACCTATCCTTGTAGAATTGGTTTCTGGATACAAGGGAAATTCTTTATACTTATCCTTATTCAACATCAACTTGATAAATATAATCTATCTTTCCAGTTTGCCAAGATCCTTTCGTTTTCTGGTTTGTCATCCACTCTCTCGCTTGCCCCTATCAACGTCCACTGATCCATATTTTTTGGGCACCCTACCAGCTATAGCTTTAGTTCAGTGTGATTTCATATTTTGATACCAGTGTTGAGGAATAAAACACCTTATATATATATTTTCTGCTAAAACGTACCTAGAGTCTGCTTAACAGCATGGTTATGGTTCCCTACGGTGCAAGTAACATTTACAGGGTTGCCCCTCACATCAGTGCATTGCAATGAATAAAGCAAAGATGGCGGTTAGCACTAACATGCCCGGAATTGCACTTAGCCCAATGTCTGTCTTCTCTATCTTGCAGCAGGTGTCAAAACCTTGTCCACCCACAGGATTGTACTGCTTGTCTCTAAATGGAAAAAAGGCCCAGTTATTCTGCTTCTCAGTGAATGAGTTCTCTTTGTTCCTTCTCATTTGTAGATATACATCTGCAGATAGGAACATATAAACAAATGTGTTACTGTTTTAATTATCTGTAATCCGTAAATGGATACACTAATGTAGCAGGCTAATTAAAAATTAACAATGCAACATCACTGTGAAACTAAAAGCCAAGTTTTAGCTTCTAGTAACTATTTAGGATCGGAATACAATTACTGAATAAAAATAGTTAACTCTGATTTCAGTAGAAATGAGGGGGCTGATAATACACGCTAGATATAGCTGAAATTAGTACTCCAAATTACCTTACATTTCTGTATGTTTCTGCTGCCAAACATAATGGCAGTGTTGACTGAAGGACTGGGTCGGGAGGACAGTCTTGGACTGGGACATGTTCAGTGTTCCGCGCTTCTACGGCGTCCCTGGCTTCTCCCACCCGTGGGTTCCGTCATTAGCTCCTGAATTCCCAGGCTTATTAGGAAATTTCCAGCTGGATGCACCCAGTATTAGAATTCTATGTCAACTTAAGCTTGTGGCTTTAAACAGGAAGATGTGATACACACTTGCTAGATCAAAAGCATAACAAACCATCAAAGATATGATGGCCTGTGTTTTGAGTCCTGTTTGGAGTGTATTCAGTGTCACCAAAGTTTAAGGATGGACTAAACCCCAGAGATACTGCGGGGATTTGGTACGTTCCTGCAGAATAAGAACTTAATCAACTATGCCTGGAGCAGAGCTGACGTTCCACAGAGCCTGACCTCTGAATGCCAACTATCATCCCATTAGAGTCTTCTAGCTTCTCAGCCATACTTGGCTTCAGCAAAGAAAATTTTTCATTGACCAAGGATGAATACTTGGAAAGTCCTTTCCATCTTAGCACCTCTCCCATGTTTCTTTTTTATTTTATTTTATTTTTTTAAAGATTTTATTTATTTATTTGAGAGAGAGAGAGCAGGAACACACAAGCTGGGGAGAGAGGCAGAGGGAGAGGGAGAAGCAGACTCCCTCTGAGCAGGGAGCCTGATGCGAGACTTGATCCCAGGACCCTGAGATCATGACGTGAACCGAAGGCAGATGCTTAACCAACTGAGCTTCCCAGGCACCACAGGACATCTCCCATGTTTATCTGCAAAGCTTCTTTATGCACTTTTTTCTGTAGTCTTAATAAAATTGTGTGGAAAATAACAGCTCCCTGCACTTTCCATCGAAGCTATGTCTTTCCTCATTGGCCCAGCTTTTCCCCAACTTGCTTACCCACACAGTTCCTACACACTATCTCATGGAGAAAACCACCACAGTCCCTTCTTAGCATGGAGAAAAACATTTCATCTTGAGAAGTTTTTCCTTTTGATGATGTACGTTTCGAATCTGGTCCTTTTTTCACGTTCCCTATCTTAGCCAATGGCACTATTAGGAGCTTTTAGCTCACAGATGATTTCTTCAGCCATAGTCCAGTCTTCTAATAAGCCCATCAGAGGCATTCTTCATTTTTGTTACAGTGTTATAGTGTTTTTATCTCTAGCATTTCTTTTTGGTTCTTTCTGAGGCTTTCCATCCCTGTGCTTACATTGCCCATCTGTTCTTACGGGCTGTCTACTTTATCCATCAGACCATTGTAAGATATTGTAACATCTTATATGATAATAATCATAGTTGTTCTAAATTTCCTATATGATAATTCCAACATCCCTGGCATGTCTGGTTCTGATACTTGCTCTATCTGTTCAAACTGGTTTTTTTTTTTTTTTTTTTTTTTTGCTTTTTAGTGTGCCTTGTAATTTTTTCTTGGTGGGTAGACTTGATATACCGGGTAAAAGGAACTGCTGTAAATAGGCCGTTAGTAATGTGGTCACGAGGTGTGGGGGAGGGGAAGAGTTCTACAGCCTAGGATCAGGTCTCAGTCTCTCAGTGAGCCTACACCTCTGGACTGGGAGCTTTCCAAGTGTTTCTCAGGGTTTTTTTGTCCCCCCTTAGGTGGGACGGGATGGCCAGAGTGAACTGGAGTTGATTGTTTCCTTTCCTCTGATCAGTTAGGCTCTGCTAATACCCTAGTAGGAGAGGCTCTGGTTAACTAGTTCCCCATGAAGGCAGGCCTAGTTAAAAAGAGTTCAAAATGGTTTTTTTCCCTCCTCCTGCCTGAAACACAAGGGGATTTTTTCACCCCCTCTAGTATGTACTGTGGGTACCTGGTTAAGCTCCTGGAGGTAAATCTCACAATATTTGCTGTCCCATGGTGGTTGATGTAGGGATGAGATTGCTTATGACTGGGTCCCCTGGGCATTTTTAACTCTCAGGATTGTCTCTGATTAGGGTCCAGGTTTTCCTACTCTGGCCTTGGCTCCAATGGTGGTTTCTGCTCATGAATCTCTGCTCCCATAATTTGAATTTCTCTGTATTCTGCACAGTTTGCCCTGTGTCTTCCCCTTTCTTATGGATCCAAGGAGAGTTTTGATTTTTCAGTCTGTTTAGCTTTTTACTTGTTGTTAGAACTGAGTGGGACTTCCAAGCTCTTGTTATGAGTTTTTAATGAGTTTGGGAGTCCATCTAGTTGTGTGACTCATAAACCTAGAATCTCATTCCTACATCAACTACCGAGCCTTGTTGACATTTATCTCCTAAATATCCCATGACTCTGTTCGCTTTATCTCCTCTCTGGTCTCCAGGCTGGCCCAAACCACCGTCACCTCCCACCTCTTCCACTGTCCCCCACTGAGGGCCCCCTGTAACCGTTCCACACCCTGAACAAAATTTCAGAACAAAAATCTCTATATTACTAATCCTCTTTCGAAACCCCTGTGGTCAACAAAAGCCAGGCCTTTGCCAATGGAAAGCCCCTAAACAGACATAAACAGAAATTTCCCAGGTTCTGCAAAAAAAAACAAAAAACAAAAAAACAGAAAATTATTAAAGGCAGTCCAGCAAGAATTTCATCACTCAGAGCTGGGATTTTAGGCCTGTGTAATGTGGTTGGCTGACTAGGCAGAATTGTTGCCTTAGACAATGGTGGTTAAATAAATACTGGAAACCCCATGGTCCAGACCTTTCACATTTAGGGGACGAGCTATTCTGACCAGCTCCTGGCCACAACTGACACCTTGAGAAACATGAGGACCTGAGAGGTATCTTTCATCCATGCTGTTCTTATACTCACTTTGATGCTTCAAAAAGCCTGTGAACAGAACTGATTGGCACTCACAGGTTTCATTTTCCCCGTCCTCAAGCCCGATCCTGGTCTTGTTCCTGGCTTCTCTTACAGTGACTTTCCATAGTTCTTAAAATAAGACAAACTCCTTAGCATGGCCCCTGTCCTGCTCGGCTTCCCCTCACTCTCTCTGTCCAGACACAATGACTTGCTAGCTCTTCATATTTGCCAATAATACTCCCTCCTTCCCCAAAGCTGTTCTCTTAGCCCGGGATGCTCTCCCCTCATCTTCTCAGCTTAGTAATTTCTACTCATCTCCCTGATCGCAGCTCAAGCACGATTTCTTCAGAGAAGACTTTCCTGACCTGTCTAGTGAATCAATTCCCATTAGTGTAGGTTTTTATAGCATTTTGTATTTCTTCCTAACATGGGTCATCATTGTAGTTTCATACCTGTGTAAATATTTGATTACACTCCGTGTCCCGTGAGACTCAGGACAATGCCTTATTTTGCTTATCATTGTTTCCCCTGTGCCTAGCCTGGTGCTTGATGGTAGTTGGTGCTGGTCAAATGTAATGAACAAATTAAGGAAAGCCCTAGTATTTGTTACAAAGAGGAATCATTGTATAACTGACATTTTGTCTCTTTTTGGATGGGGCTGGCCAGCTTGTCAACAGTATTTATTGAACTTGTAGGAGGCGGAGAGTACTGTTATCCGCCTTTATATATTTTAATAGTCCCACGGTATATGGTATGGGAATGCTGTGCTGTGATTTCAAGGGAAAAAATAAGGCATAACAAAGAGGGGCTGATCTTTTTCACTTTCTTTATGAAACATGTTAAAAATAAGTAACTAGAGACCAACACGGAAGGAATAAACCACTTCCAAAAAATAACACAGAAGACAAGTTACTGACGTAGCTCCGAATTATGGAAGCATTTCCACGGCTTCCTCTTCCTTCAGCGACTTTGTGCATTTTGAAGGATTCCTCTGTTCTAGACAAGTGCAATCGGACCTGGTGACTCACCCCAGGTAGTTCCGAGTCAGCATTACATAATACATCGCAGGCAGCTGGCGCAAGTTGGTGTCAGTTTCTGTCTCCAGGAGAGAGGGAGCGAAGCCGCGCTCCGGCAGGGTCCTGGAGAGGGTCAGCCTCTGCAGGCCTATAGCAGAAAACAGAAGAAGTGGGAATCCCACTCCTATTCTGTAGACTGATGCTGCTTTAGAGCGATGCCCCTGATTTCATCACTTTGCTCTGCGGACTGCAATTTCATTTACCGAATGGTTGTGCAACAGGAAAAGTGATTAAAGGGGAATTGGGCGGCAGGCTTGTTTACCAAATATTAACTTCGGTCCGAACACCAAGTCACAGATGTGTGCTATGTGCAACAACACCAGCAGGCAGTGTGCAGAGGGACCTCGGGAAGGGCTCCTGGGAGGGAGGTCTGGCTGGTGCAGAAGAGCCAGGCATGAAGGCTGAGCCTGGAGACCTTTCCTGATGGGCAATGGAGCAATAATGAAATAAGGGCTTGCTTTATAAATATTCGATGGTTGCTGCATGGTATGTGTGCCTCACTGGAAAAATATTATGCATCTTAAGAACATTTTTGTGGAGAACATGCTGTTGTTTTGTCGACTGTTAAACCAGAAGCTTAAGAAGAAAAAACACTTTTATTTATCCCAGATGTCCACTGGAAACCCAATGACCTAAACTGGGGAGCCTATTCAGTGCCTGGACAAGGAATGTCTCGTTTGGACTTGCTTTACAGGGCATGGTAATAGAATGTGTCTTTACACTTCCCATTCATTAAATATTTTTCAGATTGTGAAATTCACTTTAAAAAGAGTTTAAAAAAAATCCCAAATCCGTCGTGTGTTCAAACCCCATGCTGGGTATGGAGCCTACTTAAAAAAAATCCCAAATCAACAAGGATTCAGCCCAGGATTAATGCCCTTTCAAAAGAGGTAGATTAAAATGTAGACCAAGGTAAGCGGGGGTTTGTGAGATACAATAGAAATGTGGAAGTGTGAGAATTTTCATCTCAAAAGGATCATTTGTGGATTTTGAGACACAAGGTAATAAATAGAAAATCATCATTAGTTGCTTTTGGCTGTCCTACCTTGAGCCCTTTCATAGCAACCTGATTTCCTTGGAGGGACTTGTCCTTCCCCCACGGGTGTCATCCTGATGGCACAGGAGTTCCTGCCTTCCTCTAAGGAGACCCAAAGGAGTCCATCCTCCGTCTCCCTGGGGGATAGCACATGATCTGGGCTCAACCAATCAGACTCATGGGGTCAGGAACCGGAATCCCTGGCAAGTACTAAAAGAACTTGAGAAGTGGGCCATTAGCGCTGGCTGACCAACCCACCGCCCTGTGTGGCTGTGGTTGTTACTGTATCCGGTCTTCTGGGTTCCGTTGGTTCCTGTGGGTTTTAATGGTTGAATGCCTCCAGCCCCCAGCGTATTCTCTAAGCCCTCCTGTCCTTCCAGCAAATGCCTTTGGCTTAAGATAGCCGGAGTTGGTGACTAATACACAAATGGTAAATTGATATGAAGAAGACTGTCGAGATGGTATGAAATTAAAAAGCAGTCAAGGGCATACCCTCAGGAAAAGGCAGGGCTTGGGAAATTCTGGGCCAGAGTCAGAGGATGTCTCTGGGGCAGGATTCCGGGAGGCTGAGAGAAATGCGAGGTGTGGGACTTTCCAGGTTCTGAGGTAGACCCGAGCACCAGAATCATTACCTCCCCCTACTGCAATGATCAAGGACACTGAGAAAAGGAGCACCACCCTGGCTGCGATTCAGAAATGACCTAAGCGTTTTCATAGTGGAAATTTAATATGAAAGATGAGATACATTTTGCTTAGAAGAAAAAGCAAGCAAGGGAAGTTGAGGCACCACGCAGAGAAGCCAACACAGAAAGCACTACCTCTCACCCCTGGCTGGAGGGATGGAGGGAGGAGGTGGTAGAGAGACAGTGGTATTTGGGGAGGGGGTTTCTGCACTGCAGACGCTAGGACTGGTGGGAGCAGGAATCACAGAGAAGACACAGTGACTCCTGGAAGTATGGACTCCATGGCACAGAGAGAGGGTAAGACATACACTGGCTTCTCTATCCCTCCTGCCCTCCAGTCTCTACCTATTGGCTGGACCCTGCTGGAAACCAGGTGGTAGGAATCTAGAAAATGCAGCTTGCAGAAGCATGCATATAAGAGCAAAAAGGCAATGACCCCACTAAGCGGAGAGGGGGCAGCCTAACCAGGAGAGACACTGTGATAGTCAAAGGTCAGATCTGAGGAGTCATCAAATGGCATGAACATAACCAGAGCCATCTGGAGAACGCTGGTTCTATTAGGTTCTAATGCTGCTGTAACAAATCATCACACATGTATTGTCTGAAAACAGCAGTCCAGTTCTGGGGGTTGGAAGTCTAAAATTAGTCCCACTGGGCAAAAGGCAGAATGTCATCAGGGCTGGTCTGTTCTGGAGGCTTCAAGGGAGAACCCATTTCCTTGTTCTTTTCAGCTTCTAGAGGCCACCTGCATTCCTTGGCTTGTGGCCCCATCCTCGAATCACTTCAGCCTCTTGCTTCCATGATCACTTCTCCTCCCTCTCTTAAATTCTGCCTCCCTGTTAGAGAGACTCCTTGTAATGACAGTGAGCCCATCTGGATAATCCGGAATGATCTCACCATTTTAAAATCCTTAATGTAATCCCATCTGCCCAGTCCCTCTTACCATATAAGGCAACGCTTTCAAAGGTCCTGGAGATTAGGATGTGCACATCTTCAGGAGCCATTATTCAGCCTACTACATGGAAACAGTCGGAGTTGAGTCAAACCGCCAGGTGGTGGTTGGGACTGGGACTGGGCAGGTAATGTACACCTTGTGTCCCGCGATCTTATCCTATTTTCTCCTAGTGAAATAGGATGCGTTGCCCATCTCATGTGTGCCTTGCTGGTGCGGGATCGGCATCACAGAAGAGAATTTGAATGGGACTTGCAGAGGGAGGTATTACAGAGAAAACATTCCCATCGGTGCCTGTAAACAGAGTCATCCCATCCAGCATCAGTGACAGAATCCACTTGCAAGCCCGCACCCTTTCCTGCCTTCCCTCTTGTCTCTAGCTGAGCTGGGAGTTGTCAAGACACAACGTGGAAAAGGTGTGAGAGGAAGGCAGAATCCAGGTGGATTTCACTAAAGAGCAAGAAAGTGTGGTGGTCTACAGACCTGAAGGGTAACAAAACAATCTAAAATTCAGTAAGGTACAAAATAAATAGCTTAGCCTGGATAAAGGGTTGAAAACTCGAGATTATAAGATGAAAGAATTACATAAAGCATAACTTTAAACCAGTAGCGACTCACCCTATCTGAAGGATGTGGGATTTGGTATTCTTTATTGTCATAGAGATTATCTCCAAAAGGCTCAGAATGTCCTTTAATGACTCAGAAAGAATCCCTTCAAATTTATTCATCCCCTAGGCCTGCATGCTGGCCTCAGATCTCTGATCAATAAGCAATCTCAGGCTGCCTGAGATAATGATCCTATTGTGGTCACTGTCAAGGCAATAACCTCAACTCACCTAAGATAGGAAACTATAAGTAAGAAGAATTGAATATGGAGATGATGAAGGATAACAAAGTCACAGGTTTAATGCACGTGCATTGAGTATACGAATATTTCATGGACGCTTGTTAAAGGTGTACGTCATGTCTTAGAGAATTTAGTATGTTAGAGAACCTGACAGATTAGTCTCATGCATGCACTTTAAAACGTGTCACTGATTTTAGGCTTGTCATGTAAGCAGAAAGAGCATAAGAAAAATGGACTTAGCCTGTAAACTATATTATGCTGTTCAGAAGAACTTAAAATTTTAATTCATTAGATTTACCAAAGTACCTAAGTGCCTGAAGGAACTATTACTTCTTCTCGTTGTAAGCCTGCCCACTTGGGCATTTGGAGGGCTTAGAAAGAACCTGAAAACATTATTTTATTAATCTTATTAATAAAATATTATTTTATTAATTTTATTAATAAAACTTGTTAATAAAATTAATTTTATTAATAAAGTTTAAAGTTTTTTAAAGGATCTGATTAAGTTTGTAAATGAGATTTAGTGGTTTTTTATTTTTAATTTATTTTTTATTTATTTGACAGAGAGAGAGAGCATGAGAGGGGGAAGGTCAGAGGTAGGACCAGATCCCCTGCTGAATAGGGAGCGAGACTCGATCCAGGGACTCCAGGATTATAGCCTGAACTGCAGGCAGTTGCTTAACCAACTGAGTCACCTAGGCGCCCGGGTTTCAGTGTTATAGATGCATGGTGTGTTCAATATGAGCAGATCAGGTAGCAGTCAAAGGCCTCCTTGTTTTTATTGTATAAAATTTATCAGATTTATAAATAGCCTGGTAAAGTTTTAAAGTGAAACCTCAAGCCTTAAAGTAAACAATATTTCAGATTTGTTATTGGATCAACCAGTTTAATTTTAGTCTTGATAACTATAAATAGTATTTTCTGTGCACAACTCTCCCCCTCAGAGAGCAGA
>CM052810.1:52238224-52267435 GCA_028533885.1 Nasua narica | reverse complement strand
TCTTGAGGGTAAATACCCAGTAGTGCGATTGCTGGGTCGTAGGGTAGTTCTATTTTCAACATTTTGAGGAACCTCCATACAATTTTCCAGAGTGGCTGTACCAGCTTGCATTCCCACCAACAGTGTAGGAGGGTTCCCCTGAGAAAAGAGATGTTTTTAAGATTCAATTATAGACTTCAAAATCTGAAAGTAAACGTAACAAAAATCTCAGTGCGATATATCAACCACTGAATTCAGTGACCCGCTAACTTGCCAAGTTGAAGGCCATTGGCGGTCTTGGCGAGAGTAGTCTCCATAGAGTGGTGGGGAGAAAAATCCCCAATGAACTGGTTCAAGAAGAGCAAGTAAAGAAAAGAAAGAAAAGAAAAGGGCACTCTGACCATAGGCAAGTCTTGCAAGACTTGCTGTGAAACGGAGTGGGGTCAAGGGAGGGTTTAAGACAGAAGCTACTAAACCTCGTCTGTCTTCTGGTATTAATGCTGTCTGCTTATCCAGGAAAAAGAGAGAAATGATGTGACCCATTCGTCTCCTCTTGTCCCTAAAAGCAGAGTCCTCTGAGAAGGATTCAATTTTGTTTTACGGCCACTTTCGTTTCTACTAGTTTATAACTGCTTCAGGGTGGAAATCATGTCTGATTCATTCTTGCATTTCAAAAAATGCTTTGATGTAAGATCCACAGGGACAGGGATCAGGGCAACTTTTAGCCTTATTGTGTCCACAGTGCCTGGCACAGTACTCAGAGCAGAGTAGGTGTTTGATAAACAGTTGTGGAATTGAATGGCTGCTTCTAGAATGAATGCATGAGTGTATGAATGAACAAACTCAATCATCTGCTTTTTTGGACGGTTTGTTGGAATATTTGAATCTTTGAATTACGAGCTGTCTTTCCTTCACTTTTTTCCAATTCTAGAAACTTGCTCTTGAAACACAGACGCACACTCAGGAAATGTTAAATTTAGTATTCATCTAGAAGAACGGATTGTTGCAAAGAAATCTATCTACTTGTTTGAAGTTCTCAGTACCAGAGATTTGGCGGGAGGGTTGCCTCTATTTTGGAGTATCTTTTGGTTTTCTTTAGAGTTTTAAAGTGCTTTCCAACCTGTTGTCTCATCTTTTATCAGTCTTGAAAGGAAGTGAGAATAAGAATTATTATTCTGATTTTAGAGGTATGGAAACAGAGGCACAGAAGAGTTCAATAATTTACTCAAGGTCACATAGCTCGTTGGTGCAGAACAGAACCTTGACCTCAAGTACCCTTGCTGTCACTTCAATGAATTAGTATTTAAGTTCTCAATTTTGTAAGAGCTCTTCACCCACATCCTGTGACTCAGAGGATCCACTCCTGTTTTTATTCCATTTGTTTCATTTCTGTGCAAAGCAATAACAATTCTGTGTTTCTCAGGCAGGACAGGGTTCATTAAGCCTCTGCAAAGTTTTAACCTTTTCCAAGACTAGAGGCAGATGGAATAGGCCATAATGAGGTTGACTTTGCTGGGTGGGAATTGCTGGGTTGGACCGGATAAAGAGCATCCAGCCTGGAGGCTGAATCCTCCAGTGGCATTTCGGGTTTTGTGATACGCGGCCCCTGCAGCCGGAAGACGGGATGAAACATGACTGTTTACCAAATCAAAGCAAATGTTCTACTCTCCGAAAGGTGAGACCGAGACTCCTCTCTCCCTGAAAAAGCTTGTTGAAAATGAGTTCTACTTCAAAGTGTGTTGATCTGGGAAACGTTGGCTCTAGTCACATAGACCTTGTGACAATGTTACGAGACAACCTTGACAAGCAGAGGACATGTTCCCAAATCAACAGTGGACACAAGAGCCTATTGTATTTCCTGGTGAATAAGATAAACACGAGAATAAACCAAGGACGTAATGCATATCACAGATGTCAAGTTTAGATTCACTCACACACGCGTGTAGGATGTACTCTTGGTCAGGGGCTGAGGATTTGGCAGGGCTGCCATTTGAGCCTCGCAAATTCAACTACACAAGTCACACAATATTTACAGACCAGCAGATTAGTTAAAAGACTCACATTGTGAACAACTGGGTGGTAGTGCTGCACTGTATCAATTCCTAACGGGGTAAGTGGTTCTGTTTCTTTTCTTTAAAAAAAAAAAATCAGCCTTATTGAGATGTAATTGATAAACCAAACTGTAAGATAATTAAAGTGTACATAGTCGTGATTTGGTATACGCATATATTGTATTGTTTCTTAATCTTCATCATAAAATAGAGTAGGCTTGAATACTTGACATTGTCAGGAGTTGACTATTTCTGTGAAATAAGGATACTACCTTAGGGTCAATAACCTAGATATCTTTCTTTCTTAATATTTTACTTTTAAGTCAGAGAGAGAGAGAGCACAAGCAGGGGGAGCGTCAGGCAGAGGGAGAAGCAGGCTCCCCGCTGAGCAAGGAGGCCGGGGTGGGACTCGATGCCAGGACCCAGGATCATGACCTGAGCCGAAGGCAGCCGCATAACCGACTGAACCACCAGGCGTCCCCTACACCTGGATTTCTATCTATATTTTGTTTTCACATAATCAAGAGGGAGTTTAATGGAAGAGCCGATTATTACTGAATTTTGATTGATTGATTTCCCCCCTCGCTCCCCTCATCGAGCACAGGTGCTGTGTGGGCCTGCTGTAGATATTGGGAATATAGTAGTGGATATTGCAGATGTAGCTCCTGGTCTCAGGGTGTTTATAGTTGAGATGGGCAGGGTGTAGTGGATGGAGGGATTTGAAGTAGCAAACCACTAATTATGCAGACAGTTACTTATGTTTATTAGTGCTGTGTAGAAATACAGGGTGACTGAGTATGGGAGACAGAAATGGATATACTTAAGATCGATGGGCCTGGCGATTTATTAGATGAGGATGTGAGCACTAGTGAAGGTGAACAAGGAGTCAAGGACGTGACTGGATAATTAGTTGGCTGGTGGCTGGTAACCTGTCAGAAGGGTGAAGACAAAGGAGGTACAGGTTAGGAAGCGAAACCTGAGGGAAACATCCGAGTGAAGATATCATAAATTGATCTTTCTCTCCCTCCCTCTCTCTTTCTCCTCCTTCTTCCCTCCTCCCAAAGAAAAGTGAATTTATTTTTTTTTAAAGATTTTATTTACTTATTTGAGATAGAGACAGTGAGAGAGAGCATGAGAGGGGAGAAGGTCAGAGGGAGAAGTAGACTCCCTGCGGAGTTGGGAGCCTGACATGGGACTCTATTCCAGGACTCCGGGATCATGACCTGAGCCGAAGGCAGTCGCCCAACCAACTGAGCCACCCAGGCGCCCGAAAAGTGAATTTCTGAAAGCCTTTTGGTTCCACCAAGGAAAGTTACCATTTTATGAGCCATGCAGGTGGGTTGAGAGAAAGTCTGTGGTGCAGGCTCTTCCACACATGATTGTAATGGACATTCTGATGTCACCCTATTTAGGAACCATGATGGTACCACGTCAACATTTAATGGCCTTCATTTGTACGCTTGTCTTTTCCTTGTTCTACATTGTACTGTGAGCTTCCTGGGGGCGAAGGTAGCACTTATCTTTTGTCTCCCTCAGTCTAATGTAGTGCATGATATTTAGTAGGTAACAATAATTATTTGTTGAATTATAAGACAGTTGTATAATCTGCCTACGATGAACTTGTGTTATCTGACTCTTTTCTTTTCTTTGTTTTTTTTTTTTTGTTTGTCAGAGAGGGAGAGAGAGAGCACAAGCAGAGGGAGCAACAGGCAGAAGGAGAGGGAGAAGCAGACTCCCTGCTGAGTAAAGAGCCCAATGCAGGACTCAATCCCAGGACCATAGGATCATGACCTGAGCTGAAGTCAGACACTTAACCAATGGAGCCACCCAGGCATCCTGTTATCTGATTCGTGCCTAGACTTCATGAGGTCTTTCCTGAAAGTATTTATTTCTTTGTATGGCTCCTTTTAGGGAAAGAGTGAGTCTGTCTTGCCAACCATGACATCTCCAATCCTGATACATAGTTACATTTCAAAAGTAATTGTTCAGTGTTTGTGAAAAGGAGAGCAATGTTATTCAAAATTTCTGAAAGCACTCAGCCGATTATACAAGTAAAGGGAAAAAACTTGCTACTGATAAACCTGAAGAGCCTCAGGAAGTATTGCTGAGGCTTGCTAATAGAGTAGAACATTTTTACGTATATGCTGACCACTTTTCGATTAACCAAGTTTGGTTCAAGTATCAGATCCTTAATTAATTTTCACAATTAACCAAAACTGGACTAACCTGACACGTTGATACTCAAACTTGAAAGTATGGTGACTTTTCGTCATTAGTTTTCAACAGTGTTCCAAGGAACCTTTGGGATTTCATGGAAATCTCAAGCAAGCCAATTGGATGGGGGCTCAAATCTGTTATTTTTACCTTCATCCAGAGGCCCTTATTTGTATTTGATTTGTTTATAAGTCCGTAAAATTTCCTTTGGAGGACAAGTTCCATGGCCTGAAAGAAAAAAGAAAAAACTTCAGAAATTAGCATCACATAACAATCCTAAAACTGTTCTCAAATAACTAATATCCCTAGTGGTAAAATCCCTACCCGAGAGCTGGTGGTGGCGCGCTAGCTGTTTTGGGGAAAGTACGAAACCTTTATCAGCTCAAACATCGAAAGGCTACGGATATGTTTGCAAAACACACGGCACACTTCTAATCATTGTATTTATTCCTCCCCCCTTTTTTTTAACTGCCTGTTTTCTTATGTGCATTTGTCAACCAGGTTGTGAACTTCTTAAGAGCAGTAACGATTATTTTTGTCTCTATTGGGTTTAGCACAATGCCTAGCTTGATAGAGTTATGCCAAATGAATAAATGGATGAACGGAGGGATGGATGGATGGGTGAATTTGACGATTAGAAGAATGATTGACGCAACACTAAGACCTGAGACTTGGTAATTGTGTTCTAATCCTGTCTCAGCGATTCTGTTTTTGTAAGACCCTGAATAAATTAATTTTGCATCTCATTATGTTAAATATAAAATTAAAAAATAGAGTGTGTTTTGCAAATTAAGGATAATGAGTCACCACTGTTTCTTGGGACTAGAGGGTGCATGAGCAAATTAATTACAAAGGCTTATGTTATTATAATTATAATGTTAATTATAAGACATAGCTGCTGTTGTTGAAACTAGCCCAGAAAAGGGATGAAATATGAGCAGTTAGTTCATATTTGGGCCAATACTCTGGTAGACAAAACTATTATTCATTACTTAGAGGACTTGAGACCAAAGTTTGATGCAAATAGGGGATGTTGGATTTCTGTACATTTACTCACAGCAATGACCTAGTAGCCAAAGGAGACATTGAAAATCAAGGCAAGTTTGAAGAGGAAAAGCAAATGCCATTGTAAAAGGTGAAGGTTTCTACCCCTCATCTTCTGCCATGCTGGATGAATGTAGGGATGAAAAAATGCAGCGGAACTTACCAAGTTGCTTTTCTGTGCAAGGTCTGGTGCTAAAGGAAATTAGAGATGGGTTACTGAATCAGGAGAGACAGGACATATACATATAACAAAGAAAGCATAAAGGGGCCTAGGAGGGGCCCAGGAGGAGGAGAATAACCTTTCCCTAAATATTGCTGATTCCTGGGATTACTTATGCCTTGGTTTTCAAATGAAATAAAACCTTTCATCTTCTCAATAGAACCTTTAGCATAAATAAATACGTAGAGAGTGCTTCTGGTAAAGGTATGCATTCCCTAAAGAAGGAAGCCGTTTCCATAGATGGAAACGTCTCCTGGACTGTGGCAGTCAGCTCCATTTTGTTTCTGTCCTGTGGCAAGAAGGCACTTGAAGTCACAGAGCTGTCTCTGATTTTGGGCCAAAGCTGAATCATTAGATTGCTGACCTCACCACACCATGTGTTTTGTATTAAAATTGTGTGTGTGTGTGTGCGTGTGTATGTGTAGCAAATGGAAGTGAGGAACCCCCCCAGGCCCTACATTCTTTATTATTCCTACTTTTAGCAATGTTTTTACAATACCTTGAAAATAATGTATTTTTGATATATTTAAAGTACCTCATTTTTACAATGTAGAATAATACTATAATCCAGAAAGACTAAGTACACAGTTGGTCTATATAACCACGTAGAAACAACAGTAACTTTTGATCTTCATGTAAATCTTTAATTTTAAATTTAAATTTAAAAATAAATACAGAGAACAAACTGAAGGTTGCCAGAGAGAAAGGCGGTGGGGAGTAAGCAAAATGGGTGAAGGGCAGTGGAAGTTAGAGGCTTCTAGTTATGGAGGGAATAAATCACAGGAATAAAGGCACAGTGTAGGGAATATAGCCAATGATAGTGTAATCGTGTTGTGTGGTGACAGCAGCTACACCGCAGAGCACAGCATAATAGAGAAGTCAAATCACTGTGTTGTCCACCTGAAAGTCATGGAAAAGTGTCAACTATAGTCAAATAAAATATTTAACAATAAATAAAATAAATCTTTTGATTTGAATATGTTCATTCAATTTTCCTTAAAAAAAAAGGTTAGATGATAGATCTAAGAAAGTTTAAAGAAAAAAGACATACATAACCTCATCCTAACTTAATACACAACATTTTCTTCTCATGTATTTCCTTCCAATTATTTTTATATTCATGCTCTTACCTTCTACTCCTTCCAAACCCACGCTAGTCTGGATCTTGCCTCCACCATGCCACTGAAATTGCTCTTGTTAAAGTCACCAAGGAACCCAGTGGATTCTCTTCAGTCCTTAGCCTGCTTGGCCCATCGGTGACACTCAACACAGCTGAGGCCTTCTCACTCTTCTTGTTCTGGACACTCTGGGCTTGACTCATTTATTGTACACACCGTGTTCTTTCCCTCCCTGGGCTTGTCCTGTACTTCCTCCTTGGAAGGCTCTTCCTCCCAGTTTTCTCTTACACCCACTTAACCTCTTCTCTTCTTTCAGAACGCAACATAAAGGTCACAAAGTTAAATTAAATCATTGAATTTCCACTTCAAAATAGTCAACAGACATGCAATTATGGGATTCCCTCCCCCTCTCTCTCTGTCACCCTCTAAGTCCCTGGAAAGGCAGAAGCCATACTTGTGTTCCCCAATAAAACCTCAGCACCTAGATCGTTGCACATAGTAGATGCTAAGAATTTTTGTTGTGGGTGAGTGGACTTAGGAATAGTTGCAGTCATGGTATACACACAATTTTATACCCTGCTTTTTCATACCAAATCCTCATCTCCATGTTGTTGCTTTATAATTTTTACTTTCATCAAAATGATATTCACACACATGTATAAGAATGTTCAAATTGGAAATAACCCAAATGTCCATCAACATGATAATGGATAAATAAACTGGTGTTTTCATTAAATGGAATATTACATAGCAATGTTGTACATCTTGCTACACAGGACATGTGGATGAATCCTAAGACTAGAGAATGAAGCCAGAAATAAAAGGGGACACATATATGATTTCATTCATACAAATTTCAAAAGCAGAAAATACTGATTTATGATGTCCCAAGTAAGGATACTAGTTATCCTTGGTGGGATAATAATTATTTTCATGTATTTTCTTCCAGTTAAAAAGTGCACTGAACTTATGATTTGTATACTTTACTTATGTAATACTTGAACAAAATGTTTATTTAAAAATAAAAAATTAATAAATTCTACATGCACATCTTTTAAAGAGTTGAATAGTTCTACAAGGTTTAAAAATAGCATTTTTTTGCTTCCTACTTCCTCACCCTGCAATGTTCATTTCCCCTCAGATAACCTTTTTCAACTTTTTCTAATTGATTATTTTGCTTTTGACCTCCATGGATCTAAATAACAAGTTTGATTGTTTTGGTTTTAAGTGTTATCTATCGACTTCCCAATATGGAAGATGGGGATATAGTTCTTTTTCTTATCCTTTCTTGTGCACTGGTACATCTTTCCCACATCTACATCCTTCCAATGTGGGTGATTTATAATTTTGGTTTAATATTCAATATTCATATAATTTTTCTGTGTAAATGCTATTTTAGCTGAGCCATGTAATAAATTATGATCTCTTGCCTTTTGCTGCATTTCTTGTTTTCTCTGTTATCTTTGCTTTGCTTCCTTGTTAGTACTCAGAGAATTTCAATCCCTAATGCTCTACCAGTTGCTTAAATCTTCCTTTAAGACAATCATTCTTGTAACACTGAAAAAATAAAATAAACATATTTGGGGGAAAAAAAAGACAATCAGACTTACTTGTTAAAATATCAATTTCGTTTTGAAGCAAATCCCCCAGATTCTTAAGATTTGCTCCACCTTGGACTAGTTACCCTCTACACCTGGTTTACAATCCTATCCTGAAACACGCCTCCAAAATTATTCTGGGTATTTATTTACCCTCTTCTGGGTTGCTCTTCTGTTTCTTGTATTCCATGTTGCCTTCCTTTTCTTTGTTTTTATTTGAAAGTTTATATCTTTGGTTTTAATTGAAAGTATCCTTCAGTAGCTTTTTGAGAAAATGGTACGTTGGACATTAAAATGTTAAGGTCTTCCATATATGAAAATGTTTTTCTTCTGCTCTCCCACTTGATTGATAATTTGGTTTTGTATAGAATTCTATGTTTAAAATAATTTTCTTCCAGAATTTTGAAGACATTGCTCCATTGGCTTATAACTTTCTGTGTTTATATTCAGAAGTCTGTGGTCATTCTTGCTTTTGTGTGTGTATGTTTCCTGTTTTCCCTCTTTTGCAGGAGTTTCTCTTTGTACTTAATGATCTGAAATTTCTTATTGTATCTTGTTATGTATGGATGTAATTTCACCTAATATTCTGGTCACAGAGTGGAATTTTTTTTTTAAGATTTTATTTATTTATTTGACAGAGAGAGAGAGATGGCAACTAGGCAGAGAGTCAGGCAGAGAGAGAGGGGGAAGCAGGCTCCCTGCTGAGCAGAGAGCCAGATGCGGGGCTTGATCCCAGGACCCTAAGACCATGACCTGAGCCAAAGGCAGATGCTTTAACCCACTGAGCCACCCAGGTGCCCATAGAGTGGAATTTTTTTTTTTTTAGAGAAGGATAGCGAGAAGGGTTGGGGGGAGAGAGAGAGAGAGAGAGAGAGAGAGGGCCTTAACCAGACTCTATCTCCAGCAACAGAGCCTGAAGCAGGGTTCGATCTTACAACCCTCAGATCATGATCCGAGCCAAAATCAAAAGCAGATGCTTGACCGACTGAGCTACCCAGGCACCCCCAGAGTGGACCCTTTTTAACCTGAAAATTTAGATCTTTATATTCTGGGAAATGTTCTTGAACTATGTTGTTAAAGATTCCTCTCTTCTCTTTTCTCTCTTACTAGAATCCTACTATTAGGTCTCCTGGATTAATTCCTGAATTTTCTTATTTATAATTTCCAATTTACTGTCCCTTTTCATGCTTAGAAGAGTTTCTTCTCTAAGGATATCAGTGATTTTTTTCCCCTCTCCATGCATAGTCTTTATTTTCTCCAGCTTACTTTTTTAACTTGTTATTTATTTTTGTCCCAATCTTCCAAGCTAATGAATGCTCAGATGTCTGTTAATCTAGATAATATTTCAGAAAGTTTGATCATTACTGGGGGATTGGGAAGTCTGAGCATGTGGGTGAGACTCACTGATTACAGAAGCATGACCAACTACATTGGTTTGCCGGGGACTGCCCCAGGGTTAGCACTGAGAGTCCCATGTGCCAGGAAGTTCTTCAGTTCTGGCTGAGGTCCCCCTCGTGGTGACCATCTTTGTGGGGTGAACTGTCTGGAAATGCTCACTGGGAGTCCAATGCCATTAGTTGTTTTCTCTCAGGCTGGCAGATTCCCCAGTGAATGCAATTCCCATTTCCTGCACGGAGGTCAAGGCCCTGCTTGCAAACATTCTCGGGTTCTGGTTGAGGGAATACAGCAGGGATTCTCAGCTTCCCACATGAAAGTATCCCCCAGCTCTCACTTCAGCTGCATCTGGTTTTTCCCATTCCTTGTTTACTGAGTTCCTGCCATACATCGCGTACTGTGTTAAGCACTGGGTGAGCAACTGTGAATAAAACATAAAAATTTCTTCCTCTGTAATGCATGGAGGAAGGCAGACAATCAATTAATTAAAAAATACACTTTGTCAAAGAGTGATAAATGCTATAAGTAAAAAGAAAATGGGGGAAAAGGAAAGACAGAGCAAGGGTAAATAGCCTATTTTAAGACTACTTTAAATAGAGTGGTCAGAGAAAACCTTTCTGAGATGATCCATTGAGAAGAGAACTGAAGAATATGGGGTAGCTAGTGAAGAAGAGTTTTTCAGGCAAAGGGAACAGGCATAGTCCCTAAGGCAGGAATGTGCCTGATATCTCTGGAGGAGAGCAAAAAGCTATAGCTGTAGCATAGTGAGCTAGTGAGTAAAGGGGAGAATAGCCATGCTAATGCTATATGGAAAATATACTGTAGAGGGTCAAGGGCAGAAGCAGGAAGTGCAGTTAGGAGCCTGTTGTACCAACCCAATCAAGTCATGGTGGTGTCTTCGACCAAGGTGGTGGCCAACTTTTTAGGAGAAGTGGTTAGATTCTGAATATGTTTTTTGGATTTATTAATGGATTCATTGTGAGGTGACAAAGACAAAGAAGTGAGATGACCCCAAGGCTCTTGGTCTGAACGCCTGGAAGAATGGAATTGCCATTTACTGAGAAGGGGGAGATTATGAGGAAGCAGGCTGGAGAAACCTCATGAGTTTGATTCTGCACATGTTTGAGACAACTATGGAATGTATCCCAGAGTAGGTAGATATATGAGTCTGGTGTTCAGGAGAGACGTTGGAGATATAAATGCAGGAGATGGTACTTAAGGTCCTGAGATTGAGTGAGCTTGCCTAGAGAGTGCTGTAGACTTAGAAGTGGATCAAGGATAGAACCTGCAGCACTTCACATTCAGAGGTCAAGGAGATGAGAAGGAGGGGACAGCAAGAAAGAGAATCAAGAGAGAATTATCTGGAAGTCAATGGAAGCGATGTTTCAAGAAAGAGAGTAGTGATTTGTGTCAAGCCCTGCTGAAAGAGCACTGTGGTTCAGAGGTCTTTTGATCATCTGGTCCAGAGAGCTTGTGTCACAACCTCCAAGAGCAAACCAGCCGTTTGCTGAGGTTGGAGGAGAGAGAGTCTCCTGGTTGTGTGGAACGGGAGAGGAGAAAATGCTTCTTAGATTTAGATAATTGCTTCTTAGACTTGCAACCACTCTGCCTTATCCTAGAACTCCCTTCTTTCACTCCACTTTTAAATTGATGCCACCAATTTCTGAGTCTTTAAAGATATCAGTGAGATGGATTCATACCTTTCCTCCACTGCCCGTTTCGAAGCCAACTTTCTCAGATGTGCTCAGTCATTTACTACTGAATAATTTACTACTTTCAGCTCTGCAAATAAAATTGCTTTTGTCTCCTCTTCTTTTACTCTACTCCTCGTGGATTTAAGCCTTTTAAAGAGATCCTTTGACTGTCATTTAGGGAAGGAGTAATAGTGGATGCATATGTCCAATCCATCTTCTTTGCCTGGAAGTCATGACCACCATTTTTAAAGGTGTGAAGTTGTCAACTGTTTGGATATACATCATCTACTTAACGATTCCACAATGTTCGGACACTTGGGCTGCTTCCAATGACATAGAATACTATGCTATAAATCTTCTGGCATATAACATTGTCTATGATTAGGGTTTTTTGCCCTGGATTGATTCCCAGAAATTCAATAACTGGGTTAAGAGATATTAGCATTTGATACAATAAAGGCAGTATGGTGAATTGTTCAGAGAAGTCTCTGGAGTATGCATCAGAGTGCTTTCGTTTGGATCCCTGTTCTGCCATTTACTAGTTGTGTGGCCTTGGGCAAGTTTCTTAACCTCTCTGTGTTCCAGTTTCCTCATCTGTCAAATAGAGGTAATAATAGTATTATTACCAAGGAGAATGGGGTCTATTAACACGTGTCAATTACTTACACAGTGATTAATATATGTTAATACAGTCAATAAATATCCTTATTACCTTCATCACTATCACTGTCTGACTCTTGATAAGTTGCCAGGTTGCTTTTCAAAAGGGGATCAACTTAAACGCCATCAACAACATACAAGGATGCCATGTAAACACCTCTTTGCCAATCAAACTCAGTCACTTTTTTAAAAGTCTCTTAAACAACACTCTAATGAATTCTCTATAGTTTTTGTAATAAAAACATGGACTATAGGGCTACATTGCTAATGTTCCAGGCTATAAAAGGAAGATCATTGCAAATTATTAGCAAATTCTGATATAAGGGTTTCAAAGTGGGTAAAGTCTTATCATACCTGAATTCAACTTGAGCAAGATCAGTCATACCCTCTAGAAGGTGAGAAGGGGAAGGAGGAGAGAAAGAGAGAAAAACTATATTTAAGCCTACAGTGATTCTTTCTGACCTGTATTCCAATAACTTTACATGCATTATACTCTCCCTCAGAAATTCTTCATGTATCACCTTACTTATGTTACAGATAAAGGAAAAGTAACCTCAGAGAAATCAAGTGGCCTGTCTGAAGTCCCATGGCTAGTAAGGCAAGAGCAAGGATTTCAACCCAGTTTGTGCACTTCTACCGTCGCCTGCTTCTCTGATTCAGTTCGGTCAGGGGTAGAAGAGAGATCAGGTTGGATGATTAAAAGCATCCACCAAATATTAGGTTACTGAGACCCTTACTGATTTCAAGGGTACACCCTTATGTGTCCAATTTTATTTCTGGAAATAAAGTTCCTGATCACAAAGCGCATTGTCAGAACGTATCTCTCATTAACAGAAGTGCCACTGAGTGTCCTTCAAGAGACTACTAGGTCCCATAAAGGAACCACAAGTTCAGTGTGGAGAAGTGGGTCATGACGTTGTGGCGGGGACTCAGGCCTAGCTTGGGACTTGTTCTCAGGGATAATTAGGAGACATGTCCTTGCATCAAACCAGATATGAGACTCTGGAGCCAGGCCCCTGAACAGAACTTTCTGGAGGGAAGGAGACAGTGATGGGGCAAGGAATGTGTGCATTGGTGTCATCTTTGAGATGAACCCCCAAGATTGATGACAGCAGGAAAAGCTGCTCTCTGAGCTAGTGAGAACTATTTACGTAGCACTGGGACAATGACTAAAGTCCACTTGCTTGTTGGATTAAAATATTATGCTGACGCAGTGCTAAATGGAGGCTTTCTAAGTGTGAGTCATGATGACTAATGACTGTAACAAGATATATTGAAACACCCACCCTCCCGTACTTGGCTATGATGGTTCCAAAATTGAAAATCTCTGCAGATCCTTTATCTGTAGCTGCACGAAATCAAATGTAGCACGGTGGTCTTGGCTATACTTACGTAGAAGGTGGACCTCGGGAAACAGAGTGCCTCCCCCTGGACCCTCAGCCAGCCATAAGGTGATAGGGATGAAGATCTTTTTAATGAAGGAAGAAAGGAGAGGCCAGGGTATGGGCAGGGATGTCAGAGAAAGACAGAGAGAAGAGACCATAAAAGAAGAGTTGGTGTCCAGTTCCCAGCCCAGCCTGCACCGGGGACCATGTTTAATTCTCTGAAAGAGGGTCTTCAGGAGAACCAGGAGACTTAGAGGAAGGAATTTCATGAGACTTAGGGCCCAAGCAATTCTGCTACAGAGTCCAGGTGACAAAGCACAACAGAATGGGGAAGACGTGCACCTATGGCCCCAAATTCCGTTATCCTGAAGCTCAGTCCAGCCACCATGGGGGGGAGGGTGGCAGTGGGAACCACTGGGCACCGCGTTCTGTTCTCTCCGAGGGCCCAGCAGCTGTGACTGGGTAAAGGGGCCCCATTGCAGGCAGCACACCCTGCCGAGCAGGCTAGGGTGGAAAAGCACGGAGCTACTTTATGTTCCTGAGCATTTGGCTGGACATGAAGAAGATACCCGTGAAGAATCCCAAAGACACGGGAAGGCTGTGTTTGGGAGGGGGCGGGGGAGATGAGGGCCCCATTGGTGGTTGCACAGTTAATGTGATTCCTTGTGAGCCCACAGGCTGGTGGGATCTGGGAACATGGAAGCGGCATCAGTACAGAAAGGAGGGGGTTAAGAATGCATGAGAGCCTTTCAGTGGACGCAGGGGCTCTGCTGATAGATGGCTAGAATGAAAACAATAATAATGAGGCCCTGTATTTCTACAGTGCTATACATTTTAGAATGCACTTGCCATTTTAGAATTCCTTGTTGTTGGACATGCTTTCTCTTACTTGAATTCTCCCACAAGTTTACAAGAGGTAGATGGGACCCCCATTTTGCAGATGGAGAAACTGAGGCAAAGAGTCATGATGTCTAAGTCCACCCAAGATGCATGCACCAGCTTTGGGGCTTGGACCTCAGTCTGTACCCCTCCACATCCGGCGCTCTTTCTACTAGATGAATCCACTGCCCTGCACAACATGAATGGTGGCCTGGAGTTGAGCCACACACAGCCCATGTGCCTCACCTAGGTGGCCCTGACCACAGGCTACTTGGGGCTGCGAGAATGCAAGAACTGCTGCTTATGCCCTCATCCCTGCTGGTCCCCTCCACTAGAGGTGACTGCTGTCATCGCTGCCGCTACTGGACTTGGGCAGAATCTGACCTGCACCAGGGATTTCATTGCAAAGTCAATGCAGAAGGCAGACTCTCATCGCTAAATGGTTTTAAAATTTTGCCAGTTTATAATCAGAAAATATTGAGAGTATGTATGGAAATGGCTGGGGAGGGTATCAGACCAAGGGGTAAAGAACATTAACATGAGATCAGGCTGAATGGATCTATAGGTATCACTTAACAGAGACTCTGGATATCTATCAGTTTAAGCATCTGGGAGTGGTCCTAAAGGTTTGTTTCATTGGATGACGAAAGCTTCACCTTAATGGTGGTCTTCATTTATTGAAGTGGAGAAGCCAGAAACTCTTCAATATAATACAGAGTAAGGAAGCCAAAGGCTTGTGAAATAAGCACATTGGAGGAGATTTGCCGTGTGTGACTGGCTCACAAACATTCTTAATATATCCCCAAAGAAGCTCCAGAAAATGCCCCCTTCACCAAGGCTTTGAGAAATATATTGACTGGTGAAGAGAATGTCAGCACATTTGAAAAGTGCTGAGGGGACTGTAAACTGTAGGCTTGGAAGTCTAATGAGAAATACTGATATTGAAATGAAATCCCTATTTTCTGTGGGGATACCACAGAGGCAAAGTAAGTTTGGCTATCATTAGAGGCATCAAAATCAGTATATAAATCAGAAGAAACAACTAGCAGCAGTCTTTATAATTGACTACTTCACGGGTTTTTTGTGTGTGTGTGTGTGTGTGTGTGTGTGTGTGTGTGTGTGTGTGTATACCAAAATCACCTGGAAGGCTTATTAAACCACAAATAGATGACTGGACCCCATCCCCAGTTTCTGATTCAGTAGGTGTTCATGGGATCCAAGAATTTGCATTTCTAACTAATAACTTCCTGGGTTATACTGATGCTGCTGGTCGAGGGACACTTTGAGAACCATTGATCCAACTGATCTTGAGCCCTGAGAGTCAATATAGATAAGCAGACCATAAAGATATTGCTTAATTTGTAAACCCCCAAACTCTAAGAATTATGTACAAAGGCTTTACTTTAGCCACCACAGCAAGATCACTCTTTCCCACCCTATTCCCTATTACATTGACAAGTTGAGTCAATGTTAACACTGGAGTCCCTTGGGTGGACATAGGCTGGGACTACTTATGGAAGGATCATGGAATCATCTGACACCTACTTTAACGTATCTCACCCTGTGTCCTGTGGTTACTTACTAGAAGAAGAGATACCTAGTCTATTCAGGATATTAAACACTGTCTCTGAGCAACACTGATTTCCAGGGACCCAGATGCCACTCTAATGCACGGACAGCATGGAGGCTTCTCAGGGTCATGTGATAAATGGAGATTTGACCTAAGTTCTACCTCATAGAAGGCTCAGTGAGACCCCATAGTTATTTCCCTGGTTTATTAGTATATCCTTGGTATAGATTTACTCAGCAATCTTCAGAATTCTCCCGTTGGGTCCTTGACCCATGGAACAACTTTTATTCTATTTGGAAGGATCAATTTAGAAACCCTGGTTCTCCATTTGCCTACTAAAACAGTAAATCCATGGGGCACCTGGGTGGCTCAGTTGGTTAAAGCCGCTGCCTTCGGCTTAGGTCATGATCTCAGGGTCCTGGGATTGAGCCCCGCATGGGGCTTTCTGTTCAGCAGGGAGCCTGCTTCCTCCTCTCTCTCCGCCTGCCTCTCTGCCTACTTGTGATCTCTCTCTCTGTATCAAATAAATAAATAAAATCTTAAAAACAAAACAAAACAAAAACAAAAAAACAGTAAATCCAAAGCAATGACTCATCCTTGGTAAAAATGAAGACATAAATACAAGCATTATGGACCCAAAAAGATATAGGGACAGGATTACTTTCACATCCCCATGTGAGTGCCATTTTGGCCAGTATTAAAGATGGATGGATTTTTGGATCATGACAGTAAT
Source organism: Nasua narica (assembly GCA_028533885.1). Taxonomy (NCBI): domain Eukaryota; kingdom Metazoa; phylum Chordata; class Mammalia; order Carnivora; family Procyonidae; genus Nasua; species Nasua narica. The sequence continues at coordinate 52,250,895 of CM052810.1, read as the reverse complement.
TTGTTATAAGCTTAATTGGGGAGTAATTATAATGGCAACTAGATGTGTTTTTTTTTTTTTTTTTTTTTTGATGAGAGCAAATAATACACAACCCTTGGCATTGACACGCAGCTGTTGATCTTTATCCCCAACACAGAAAATGCCTGAAGTAGTTTGCTTTCACCTAGCAGGAAGAGTGGCATACTTTCAGTATGCTGCCTCGGGTTTGCATCATCTCGCAGTCCTTGTGCCATGAGACAGTATGCAGGGGCCTTGATTATCTCATCATCTCACAGAAGAGCATGCTCATGAGATAAAGACCTGGGAGCAAAGCGTTGCTGGAACTCGATATGCATTTCTGTGCCTGAGCACGTCAGATATCAGAAGATAAACACCATGAAAATACTAGGCTTGGTATCTCAGGGAAGTTTTTTGAGGGTCCAGTAGCCTGAGACACGCTGGGATAACCTCACAAACCAAAGACTTGTGGCATCTTGCAACTCCTACCACTAAGGAAGAAGAAAATGCTCAGTGGAAGTGTTTTGATTCTATAGAAAAAAAAATATATATTTAGAATATATATATTCATATATTCTTTATATACATATAGATATATATATATTGTGTGTGTGTGTGTGTGTGTGTGAGAGAGAGAGAGAGTGAGTGTACGTATGGGGTATTCTGCTTCTACCTGTTGAAAGGCAAGCAGCTTTGTGTGGAACCCAGAGGAAGAGAATTGTCTCCAGCCAGTCAAGGTTATAGTGACAGAGCAACAATACTCAAAGAATTTGTGACAGATCGTGATGTCGAATGAAGCCTGTAAAAAGTCCCAAAGGGATTATTAAGGAGGTGATCCCTAAGGTTTTAGAACAAGTAAAGGAGCTATTCACCTTTGAATAATGTCTGTGGGCTTGCTCATAGGCCCTATCAGAGACCTGGTGGGACCACCAGGTTCCACCATGGGACCGTGGGACTGTGGGAAACCATATGGCACTTCTGGGTTCTACTGCCTTCTGTACAGTATCATGTTTATATTTTAATCATTTTTCCTCATCTCTCGCTCTTCCCCCCATTGTTTTGTATGGGATGAGTTGGTAGTAGTTTCCTTGACAATCAAGTCCATAGAATATACAGATATCAAAGAATATCAATACAGATATTTCTTTTCTAGAAATAAAGGAGAAATAAAATAAATAAAAAGAGGAAAGCCCTCATTCAGAGATCCAGGGCAGGAGCTGGGTGCAGTGGCTGATGAGTTTTGAGGAAAGGAATGAGAAATGGTCTAACTACAGCGATGGTTTCATTTTGCTAGGCAGGAGCATTCAGGGTGACGACTGTTAATGCGAGACAGTCTTAGTGGTGGACTGTGGTGGGCATTTGTAGTAACAATGTAGTAACAAACAAAAGTAACTACTCACAGTAGCTCAGGCTCCTTTGTGCCTTTCTGTGCGAAGTGCAGCACCTACTATCCAGTGGCTGAAGTGGAGCGTCCTTACTACACTTGTTTTGAGGCATGACCTGGGCCTTGCACTTGGCTGTGTACCCACATTTGATTCTTTAGCCATTCGTGATTCCTAATGTTATCCCATATAATTTTATAAATACCTCTTCTACTCAAATCCACCTTAATCATTTTCTACTGCATCTGAGAACCCTAACCAGTGCTCTCAATAAAATGTCTTTCTAGCCACCATAGTAAAGCAAGAGGATTCCCTAGGTAGTGGATAAGAGCATTCCTGTCACTGTAAAGGAATAGTGCCCATTGTATATTTAATAATTGACATTCTGATTTAAACATTGGTCCCTTGTAAGTTTGGTTAGCATGAGTCTATCCCTGCTGAGCCTCATCTCCTCCAGACACACTGATAAGATCCAGTAACTTTGCGGCAGCCAACAATGAGGTTCTGTCTTAGTGGTTACAATGGATCCCTTCTGATCGCTATCTCTTTCCCCCCTCAACTCAGAAATTCTGCAACTAGCCACCTCCTAGAGCTCATATCTCCATAGTATGTCCACACACATGTCCTCATTTATTCCCCAGCAGGGTGGGCATACATTTTTATCTTTAGAGTTAAAAAAAAATTAAAGTTAAGGGAAAAATTTAACCAGCTAGAGATTTGAAAAAAAAAAAAACAAACAAAAACCCTAAAGTTAAGAGAAGATATATTGAAGTAGCTAGGAAGAACCAAAACTCAGGTCTTTAGACTCCTAGACCAGCCTACTGCAGAGTGCTCTACCCCTTTCACCTACCCAGAGGAGCCACGAGATAGAGGACAGATGCCCTTGTGGCAGCTAACGCCGTCCACATGCATCAACAAACACCCATGGAGATCATGGGAGAGACCCAAGGGAGTGCAATTCATTTCTAGGTGGTTGGAGCGTTTCTACGCCTTGTGCTTTCTGCTTGTTCTGCTTTGTTTGTATATGTGTTATTTTGTGCTCCTAAGTTGTCTTGCTGTGGGGTCTCTTTGCCTCTCGTTCTCGTGTAACTTCACGGTTGCTTCAGAAATGTGAATGTAGCTTTCACCAGCCCCCTGGGACTGTCGTGCACACCGAGCCTGTGCGTAATGTGGGAGATTTCACTCTTTCCAGAAGGTGGAACAGGGAAGCACAGAGGCAAGCTGGTCCAAAGGAGTTCTGTGTCAGCTGGCGAGGGACATTTTCATCTCTTCACGGATGACTTAATGCCAAGTAGATATTAGCAAGTTATACAGTTCACCACAGGAACAAAATTTTCATGAACATAAACTTCTCATGGAAAGGACCCTTTTCTGAGACTGCAGGAAAGGGGTCTAAACCTTCTAGGCTGTTCAGTTACATGCTGTACATATCCACAGTTTCATCTCTTTTAAGTTTGCTTTCAACTCCCACCATATGACTTTGTTCTAGGGCCCACATCAGTCTCTTAACCTGAACTTAATTAATGTACATTGCCATGTCATCTGAGGTTCACCCACAGATCCTACTGCTTACATTACTCCTTCGGATGCTTAGAAACCCAAAATATTTCTTTTCTTACTTTGCTCTTTGCATAGCAAGTAAGAATCTAGGCTTTTTATGTTGTTGCTACCCCAAACCCAAAATTTCTGGGCTTTGATGGTACATGAACTAGTATTCATTCCCTAAGGAGGACAAATCAAGGTATTCTGGCAGTTTTTCACCCCTACTGCTACCTCTCCATGGCAGTGCTATTCATTCATTCATTCATTCATTCATTCATTCACATATTCATTTAATTGGCACATCTTCTGTTAAGGACTTAGTCCTTTATATAACTACCATTGAATGTGTTTTATAAACTCCTTCTCTCTCTCTCTCTCTTTTTTTAAGATTTATTTATTTATTTGAGAGAGAGAGCATGAGCGGGGAGGGGGCAGAGAGAGAGAGAGAATGTCAAGCAGACTCCATGCTAAGTGTGGAGTCTGACATGGAGCTCGGTCTCACAACCCTGAGATCATGAACCTGGGCCAAAATCAAGAGCTAGACACTTAACTGAGCCACCCAGGCACCCCGACATGACCCCTTCTATTTAGGAGCTTACCACCTTGTTGGGTTGTGGAACAATCCATTTATTATAGAATATAATGTAATTATATAAACACGTCCATATGTGTTCTGAGAAATATAAATTGTGCGTGCTGTTGTATAATATAAAGGGTACATCCTTTAAATTTTTGAGAAAGATGCAGAATTTCCTCATTTGACTGAATTCTTGAAGATCTAGAACAGGCTCAGTTGTTTGAACTACTTACTAACTGCTAACAACAGTTGTTATTATGCGTTAGTCACAAGTTCTCTGTTACCAGGCCTGGGAGGCCCAGGACTGTCTAACTCAGCCTTTGGTCCCCCCACATTCCTACAAACTTCCCTGACTCTGCTTTTCACCCAGCACTAGGAAAGTGGACTCCCAATCATTTGGCAAAAGGTGACAGAAGGAGAGGAGACCACACCATAGAACCTCATCAGCATTGAGTGCAGCAAAACCACATTGTTGTCTTTTTTCCAGTCCAAGGGGAGTCACTTTCTTCCTTCTCCAAAGGAAAGGACTTGGGGCGCCTGGGTGGCTCAGTCGGTTAGCATCTGCCTTTGGCTCAGGTCATGATCCCAGGGTCCTGGGATTGAGCCCTACATCAGGCTCCCTGCTTCTCCCTCTCTTCCTTACTCAGGCTCTCTGTCACTATTTCTGTCTCTCTCTATCTCTCTCAAATAAATAAATAAAATTTTAAAAATAAAAAATAAAAAGGAAAGGACTCATCTTTGTAAGGGAATCCATTAAGAATCTTTTTTGGTATCTTCTGGAAAAATTTTTTTCTACACATACATTAAATATTAGTGCTTCCCTCTAACACAAAAGTTTCAACCTGCAGTTTGGATAAACTTGCTGCTGGTACACACTAATACTTTGAGCTCTCTGAAATGAACATGGGTAGAAATAGAAGGATTATATATGTTCACGTTTGAGGATTTTAACTACAAGCTATAGATTAAAAAACAAACCTGTATTAGTTTAAACAGAGCCTGAAGGACCCTAATATATTCTCCTCTAATATTATGGGTAATAAATTACTTTTATTTCTGACCTCATCAAGCCATCTTTTTCCTCTCCTTAAAGTTCAAGTCAAACCATGGGATATGTAAATAGGCTGTGGTTTACCACTTGAGCCTGTGTTTCTTTCCTAGAGTTGACTCATGTAGCAAGACTAAATTGTTTCAGATCTGGGGCCTGTTTTTTCATACAAGAAAATCTGTTCATTTTATGGTCTCCCTAAAAATGCTGATCAAATTCAGATAGGGCCCTTCATTGTCAGGCTTTTCTTGCAGATGACCTCAGCTGTGAGAGGCTGGTATATTCCATCGAGTGCATGACACAGTTCCAATAAAGTTCAAGTCCGTGTCTGTCTGTCATCCATCTACTTTTGCTTGTCCATCCATCTTTCCATCCTCCACTAAAATAAGTTTTGATTATTCACCAAAGCTAGCTAAGCATAGTGTTGGGCACAAAGCTATGTAGAAGAGTAACACAGAAACAGAGGTAATAGTGTAATCAAAGAGATGGGCAGGTAACCAGACTCATTACAATACAGAGGAGGCCTGTGTTTTTAAGTGTTTTCACCCTTACATTTATGGTACTGAGAATATGGTACTGTCTGTGTCTAGTACAGACAAGGCACTCCAATCCTCATTGGCCACATTGGATGAATAAATCACAGAGGCTAGCTAGTGTGGTTGGAGCGGAGTGAGTGAGCGGGCCAGCCACGGATGAGGGTGGAGAGCATCCAGGGTGGGGTCTGGGCATGTGAGGCCCTGTTAGGACTTTGCTTTTACTCCAAGAAAGAAGTCATAGAAGATGTTGGGCAGAGAAGCTGCCCCTGGGTGGCTCAGTCGGTTGAGCATCCAAGTCTTAGTTTCTGCTCAGGCCATGATCTCATGGGTCATGGGACTAAGCCCTGCGTTGAGCCCAGTTGGAGCCCAGAGCGCAGAACCTGCTTGGGATTCTTTCCCTCTGCCCTTCCTCCCATTCATACTCTCTCTCGATCTCTCTCCCTCTAAAACAAACATAAATAAATAAATCTTAAAAAAAAAAGAAGACGACTTTGGGCAGAGGGCTGCTGCTGGGAGAACAGACTGCAGGGGCCACAGGTGGAAGCATGGAGAATTACCGCAATAGTCCAGAGAGATGATGAGGCTTGAACCAGAGGAGGAGGCAGTCGGCAGTGGTCAAATCTCGATGTATTCTGAAGGTGAGGCTGGCGAGATTTGCTGATAGGTCTGATGTAGGCTGGGAAAGAAAGAGAGGAAAGAGTCACGGATGGATCTCAGCTGTGTGGCCTGAGAAGCCAGAAGGATGATGTCTCGCACCCCCAATATCTACCAGCTATCTCCTTACATGTTCACTTTCTTGAGGTTTCTGTTTAAGTATCCCTTTATCAGAGAGGCCCTTCCTGACCATGTGCATTGATTAGGGCTGTTCTCATATGTTTGGTTCTCTCTCCTCTCAGGAAGATGGTAGGATTGCTCTTTTGTGTCCTTTTTAACTCAGGTGTGACTATGAGACTCATTTTGGCCAATGAAATGAAAGCAGATAAAACTTGTGCCATTTTTCAGGTGAAACCCTTAACAGTTGCGTATGTTTTTTCTCATTTTCCTCAGGCTCTGCCAGGGTAATTAGAAATACTTGCTGGCTGCAGATTAGCCCTTGGAAAAGGAGTGTTGTGAAGAAATGAAACTCCCCATGACAGGCAGCAAGAGTGGCGGAAGATGGGGATGATGAGAAAGGGAAGTTGTGTGTGTTTCTTTTTTAAAAAAATGCAAATTACTGTGTTTCTGATGATAAAAATGATACAAACTCACTGCAGAGTATTTGGAAAATGCAAAAAGGAGCTATAAAGAAGATACCTACAAGAATTGTAGGTAACTTGAAAGGTTGCTTTTGATTTTCTTCTCTGTCTGTAACTACATAAATAACTCTTGCCTCCTATTTTGGAATATTTAAAATATTTTCAATCTTACAATGATAATTAACTCAGTGATGAACATCTTTGGCTTCAAATCCTTCTCTAAATTATTTCATACTGGTGGTGCCTTTCTTTGTGACAGAATGAAAGCATCTCAAGAGGAGGCAAGAGTGGCTGTCTTCTGGCAGGTGGCATGGAGGAGGGGCACCCTGGGAGGATGACAGAAATGTCGGGGTTCACAGAGGTCACAATCTTTTGTGCAGGTTCTTTCCCTTGTGTGCTTACTGAACTATTGTAGTTTCAGCCTATAGTTGGCCTTGTGGAGTAAGAACTCTTATAAAAATCCCTGTGATTCACACTCCCATCCTCTTCAGGGTAGCTTGATTTTATTTGGAAATTTGGCCATAGCCTTCATGGCCCAGGATATTCTTGTGTGTAATGACAAGCTCGATATGTAGCCCAGTCCTTTCCTATCAGAGCTTGGGGAGGCTGGAAGCTACAATCGACATTTGCCAACCTTCCTTGTAGTAGGCTTCACGATGTGGTTTAGAGCTCCCAATCAGAAGTGCTCATGTGGAACGGGATTTAGAACTGAACCGGGAGGAAGAGGGGGAGCAAGGGAGGAAGCAGGTATCTGTGTGGCATGACCAATAAGGCTCAAGTTCTATCTGCCCACCTCCCCAGGCTTGGTGCCTTCCCCACCCCAGCCCCGAAGGGAACCACTCTTGTCAGGTTGGTGTGTACGCTCCCATTCCCTTTTCCCTCCATTTTTTGAATATACCTAGAAGCATATATTCTACTTTTGTTCATTTTCTCCAACTTTTTTATGGTGGTAAAATACATATAACATAAAATGTACCACCTTTGCCATTTGAGTGTACAACTCAGTAGTATTAGGTCCATTCATAATGTCGTGCAGCGGTCACGACCATCCACACATACGACTCTTTTCATATTCCCCAACTGAAACTCCATACCTATGGAACATTGATTCCCCAGCTCCCACTCCCCACAGCCCCTAGCCACCACCATTCTATTTCCTACCTCTATGAATCCGATGATTCTAAGTACCTCATGTAAGCGGAATCCATTCAGTCTTTGCCTTTCCATGACTGGCTTATTTCACACACCACAATGTCCTCGGGATTCATCTGCGTGGTAGTATGTGTCAGAACTTCCTTCCCTTTAAGGCTGAATAAGAGTCCATCTTATGCATAGACCACATTTTGCTTGTCCGTTCATCCACCAGTGGACACTTGGTGGCTTCCAGGTCTTAGCGACTGTGAATAATGTTGCTCTGAACATGCGTGTACAAATAATCTCTTCAAGACCTTGCTTGCAGAGTATCGGTGAGCCTGTAATACTGACACACAAGTGATGATGACTGGTGGCTCTTACTACTACTGCTATGCTTCTCTAAGCTCATCTGTAGATGGTGTTATTTTATTACAGTCCCTGTGGGATGGAGATCACCTGTTATTACTGCAGAACGTGTTTGTTTTTGAGAGGTGCTAACACACTGTGCTCTATTTCTAAACTCGCCCTTTGAAAGAAACCCACCATGTTGTGAACTCCTATCTCATGAAACCACGTGATGCCTTGAATTTAATATACCGAATACGGGTATGAGTCACGCTCACATTTTTCCTGAAAGGACTACTTCCTTGTGCACTCGAGGATACCTACTTTTCGAAGGCTTTGTCCGTGAGAGGCTAAAATTAGTATCTTTAGAATGATAGTTTTCAAACGAGGTGAACTGTGCTCATTAGTGTGTTCTATTTAAGGAAAAGAAATACATGGTTCCCCTTTAAAAGGAGCTTTGAGGGCAACTCAGGCTCTCATGGAGTGGAGAGAGATGTGACAGTCAGGGAGTCCCAGGGTTGCCTTCCATCCTCGTCCCTTATTAGCAGTGAAAGATCCTTAATATTTCTGAACCTCAATATTCTTATATTTGTATTTACTTAATAAGGTTGTTAAGATGATTTGATGAGATAACGTAAGTGCTGAGTACCTAGGACATCCTTAAATAATGTTTACACCTGTCTACCCTTCTAGTGTCATTTATGCAGCCTTCAGAATCCACCACCTCTGTATTGAGTGCCATTTACGTGCCAGCAGATGCTTTCACAGGCTGTGGGATAAAGGGAGGCATCAGAGAGACAGTCCCAACTTCAGGGGGTTTTTTAACTAGTGAGAAAGGCAGGCCAGGGCTAAGTGAATTCAAGAGAGTAAGTACAATAATAACATTATGTCCAGGGCCCCATATGTTAGCATAGGAAATATAAGAGAGACTTTTACAGAGATGTCACTTGAGTTAGGTCTTCAAGGATGAGAAGGACCTCACCAGGAAGCCAAAAAGAACCGGTACAAAAGCAAAGAAAACGAGCATAGAGTGCTCTAAAGCTGATGAGTGTTTCTCTTTATTCTCTAGTATGCCCTGCCCAGAAGTCTCACAGTCTCTCCTTTGGCTGGCATCCATGTCAACTCCCTGGGCACTGCAGTCAATAGAAAAACCAAGAATTCTTAATGACTGTTGGGTAAATGAGCCTAGGCCTATAAGTCTACCTGGAAAATGCTTAGCTTCTACTTTTCTCTGTTATCTTTTCATGGGGAGAACTAAGCAAATCACAGTGGTGGTATCTGAGTATAAATAGGTCCTGCCTGTCACCATTGGTCGTAAGAGATTTTTCTTTCTGGAATCAGATCATTTAACCTCATTCCTAACAGCCATACTCAGGGCCTGGGTGGGTGGATGCTGTTAATAACAACAAATTGCCAATGATTTTTCTGGCAAGTACAGAAGTAAGTCATCTAGTGGGCAGAAAAGTCTGTTCCTCCATGTCCATTTAATAAAGAAAATTCTAGAACATAAATCAGTTTGTTATTAAGAAGAGCCATTCCCAGATATAGCTCTTATGTCTCTATACTCTTTTATAAACCACAGGCATCTGCCAGCTGCTGCTGCTGAGAGAAAAATGTTTATATCCAGGCAGAGGGACAGAAACATGGTAGAAAATGAGCAGGCCGAAACCAATAAGAAGAAATACTGGAAGAAAAAAACACACAATCAACTTTTGCTGTGTATTTTAAGAGAAATTCCAGTCCAGTTGTAGCTGAGAGATGATTCATCCTGTCTACAGAAGGACCAAGAGGAATGAACAAAAAAACAAGATTCTGTTTTACATAATTCTCATTTTCATGCAAAGAGCTATTCAAACAGCTCACGAAATTAGCCGGCAATTTAACTACCTCCCTATTCAGAGTGTCAGGAAAAGTGCATGAGATTTTTCCAGATAAGGATGATGACAGCTGGTCAGTAAGAAAACCCGTCATAGACCCTGCCCTTCCCTCCAGAACATCAGGGAAATGTCAAATCCCCTCAGAGAGACTGGGGGAAGTAATGTATACAAGTCTTTAGGCTGCAACAGAGACCCACTCAAATGACCCCAGAGAAGGGGACCCAGGGAGTTATCAGTGATTTTCAAAATGGCTACATATTCACTTCCTATGAGGAGTTTTAAAAACTGTAGAGCTTCTTCAGAAATTCCCATTTATTCAGTCTGGCATTTGACTTGGGGAATCTGGATGTTTTTCAACTCCCTAGGTAATTCTAATGAAATCATACATCATAGTATGAGAACCACCAATAGAGATATGTAACAACCGGAAGTGGAACAGAAGGTGCCAGGAAGTGGAACAATCAGGGCTCCCTCACTACACAGCTTCAGGGAGCCCCAATCCTTAAGCGGTCTGTGTGAATGGCGCCCCCTAGAGTGCAGTTCCAGACATGCAATAGGGTGGCCCTATTGACAATTGATACGCCCCATCCCTTTCATGGGGGGACCAACAGATTGTTGCTCAATTTTTGAATGCTGCCTCATGTGCTTTCACTATAGCTATGCTCCTAATCACTCAAGTCTCTCAATTTCCCAATTTCAAATTCCTGAGAGAGAAATTTAACATATCCAGCTCATTTTTTTGAGGCAGATGGCAAAAGTCGCCTGCTTCTGACTAGTCTATGGATGAGATACCCTTGAGCCAGGTGGCCGCCACGGTCCATCATGGGTGTGGAAACACGTGGCGCTGGACTAGAGCTATGGGCACAGGCACCTTTCCTCAGGAAGTATGAGTAGGAAGGTAATAACTTCTTTCTTTTTTGAAAAAAAAAAAAAACAAAACTGGTATCTTAAACACAACGAGTTTAGCGGAAGCTGACAGATTTCATTAACAAGGCTTGAACCTTGGGTAACCATAGAATTAACTGACCAAATGAAACATTTCTGAGAGTGAAAGGGTGCTATTAAGAATAACATTGGCACAGAAAGTGTAAACTAGCTTGGTTTTCACACATGGCCATCCTCATTTAGCTTGAATTGTGATATAAGAGGAGATTAAAAGGACCTAGGATCTGGATATGGATCTGGAAAATAACCACGTGTTATAGACACATACGAAAGGACTGGAGTGAAGAAGGGGCTGTGAAGAATACGCTCTGGCAACTTCTCTGAGGTAAGGTGGAAATTCATGGAGATGCAGATCCCCTCCTTCTGGCAGTTCTAGATACACAAATTGTCTGCCCAAGACAGGTGTATTAATTTCCTAGGGTAGCCATAATAAATCACCACAAACCTGGTGGCTTAAAACAATAGAAGTGAATTCTGTCACAGTTTTGGAGGCTAGAAAGTCCAAAATTACAGTGTCCTTAAGCTCTAGTGTTGAAGGCTGTGAAGAAGGAGCCTTCCTGGCCTCTTGCAGCTTCTGCTGACTCCTGGCATTCCTTGGCTATGGAAGCATAACTCCAACATTTATTTCTGCCTTCACATGGCCTTCTTTTCTGTCTGTGTCTTATCCTCTTCTGTTTCTTATAAGGACAATGGTCCTAGGATTTGGGGCCCATCCAGTTAATTCACTCTATCCCATTTTGTGGTTTTCAACCTAAGAGCATCTGCAAAGACCCTTTTTCCAAATAAGGTCACATACACAGGATCCAGGTAGATATATCTTTTAGGAAGCCACCATTCAACCCTCTATAGTAGGTAAGGAACTTAGAGTCAGCTTCACTTAGAATAGCATGGTTTGAAGAAGAGGAGGTGTTCAACAGTTCATTTTCAGGTACTATATGTTAGACTCTATATTGAAAATAGCAGAAAAACCATCTAAAACTGGCCTAAACAGTAAAGCAAATGAATGGATTCATGAAAAGTCAAGACATAGGGCTACCTCCCTGTGAGGCTTGAACCAGTAGCTTACTCATGTTACTTTCCAAGCCTCCATTTTACCCTTCATAGAGTTGTTTCCTCATAAAGCTGACTTCACTTGTGGTCCTACAATGGTAGCATGTAGCTTCTGGGGCTGCAAATATTCTTGAGAGTCCACTTTTCAATGATGCAAATGGAAGCCCTAGAATTAAACATTTTTTGGTTCTCATTGGCCTGACTTGGTTTAAGGCAATGGGATACTCTGATTGTTTAAGTCAGCTGAGACTGACCTGAGAGTTGGAGATGGAGTCAATCCAACCCAAACCACATGGCTGAGACTTAAGATAAAAAGAAAAGAAAATGATGAGGATGCTGGAGACACAACCAGCACACAGAACCTCTACAAGTATCATCAAGTAACGAAAATGAGAAACTAATAACTGATAGTCATATCTCCTGAGTATTCATCATGCACCATGCACTATACGTAAATTAAATTTTATATTCACAACAGCTATAAGAAGTACTATAATTATCCCCATTTTACAGATCAGGAAACAGAGGCATGAGATGTTAAGCAGCTTACTCAAAATCACACCGGTAGTAAGTATATTATTCTGAAGGCTGTGAGGACTGTCATGATCAAATTTATTTTAGAAATGTCATTCTGGCAGTAGCATGGAGAAAGGATTAGAAGAATAAGGGTGACCGCAGGGAGGTCAGTCATCAAGATAAGCTGCTGTAAGGACCTGAACCAGGACCTGCACGGGCAGCAGGGAAGGGGAGTAGTAACTGGTGTGAGAAATATCACAGGAGTAGAATCAGTAGACTTGGTGACTGTGTGTGGATGGACAATATCGGAATCAATGATGAGCCCCAGGTCTCCAGTTTGAATGACTCAGCTAATTCAATGCCATTAACTGTAATTGTAATAATAGCTTACATTTATAGAAGCGCTTAATTTGTACCAAGCACTTCCAAGGACTTGCTCATTTAATCTTCACAATGTCCTTATAATGCTACAAGACTGACGACCACA
>CM052810.1:52202857-52237724 GCA_028533885.1 Nasua narica | reverse complement strand
TTGATTAGAATGATCCAGCAGGGAAGAAATTTATGCTGTAGGAACAGGAGCTTGAGTAAGGGGAGATGGTTGGCTGGAGAGCACAGGAGAGTGCCTGGCTTTGGAGAAGAGCAGGCATCTTTATTCCTTTGTATCAGTTGAGAAGGCAAAAAAATCCGTGTGGGTCTCCACATAGGTTCTGAGTTTGTTAGTGAGAAGATGAGGTAGTTCTCATCTAATTGTACTTCCTCGGTGAAGTATGGAATGAGGTCACGAGCTGAAAGTCAGGGAAAAAGTTTGTTGTAGGTTTGAGGAAAGGGAAGAGAAGTGGCCAAATAGTTCCCTTGAAGAGAGGGAACTTGATTTATCGGGGAAACATGATCACGTAAAAGCTGTCGTTTAAAGTTTTAAAGAAAAAACCAAGCAGCAGGATTGTTTGATTTTCTTCACCGAGTTTCTGCTGCTGGAGTGCGGCCATGTAGTAGGCAGATAGGTGGGTTTAATTAGGATTGGGGTTTTGGCCGGTGAGTTCAATGATGGGAGAAGTAGGGGGCCAAGGGTGTTTGGAAGAGTGAAGCTGGAATGCTGGACCGTGGGCTCTAAGCCTGGGAATTGTATGATATGTGTGTTTGCACATGTGTGAGTGCATGCACGTGTGTCCTGGGGTTAGAGGGCTGACCTTGTGATTTTGAAGGGTAGCTCAAAGGAATGAATCAGGAGGTGAGGAGGCAGGGGCCAAGAATGAACAGGATATTGAAATAGAGAATTTGGAGATGGTGTGCTTAACAGTGAAGACAAAGTCAAAGCTATGCCAGTGGGAGCAGATGGCGGAGGTGGGGTAGAGAAAGGGGACCACTGGAGTTAGAAGCCAAGAAACCAAGAGGCTAGAGTTCTGCTCCTTTCTTTTTCTACCAGGCATCAAGCATGGGGCTCTACATCCTATTGGTCCTTGATAATTGTTGACTACACATTGGTCCTGAGGCCAGGTACAGGTGAATAAGGAGCAGGAGTGAATTCAAAGGAGTGAGTCAGGATGAAGGGAGGAGAAGTAAGAGAGGTAAGAGTAGTTTCTAAATGATCCCCTGACCCCTTGGGTCTTCCTAGAATGCTGCCATTTGTGGGAGTTTAATATATTCTAATGGAGTAATCTGAGGTCCATAGGAGGACATATTTGACTCAATTCAATCCAAAATATGTTTATTGAGAACTTGTGTGTTTAGAATGGCAGGCTACATGCTGAGAGTTCCTAGAAAAGCTTTTAATTTAGTTGGAGAGAGGGCATAAAGCATGCATGAAAATGCCAGGCAACTCCTGCTAAGTGCCAAACAGTGAAAATAAATTGCTTTGTCTATTCTTCTCAGGTAAGTGAATCCCTTAAGAGGTTTGCTTGGAATTGTAGAGTCTCAAGAAGGCCTGCTTTAAGACAATGTGGAACTGAGACTGAGGGAGCCACAAAACAGAAACTTGCAAATAGAGAGAGGTAGATGGTTTGTTTGGTAATTATCCCTTTCCCCTCTGGTGCTGTGAATCTATATCCCCCAGAAAGAACAGTTACTAATGCAATCTTTTTCCTTGTGTATAATCCTATTCATTCCTCATAAATTATGTCATATGTTACAATTTCCCAACACTCTATATTAGGGTTTCCCAGGGAAACAGAACAAATAGGACACTCATGACCCCCCCCCCACGAGCCCCCCAAATCCATATACAAGTACACAAATTTATTTTCAAGAATTGGCTTGTCCAAATGTGCACTCCAAGTTCAAAACCCATGGGACAGACTGATAGGCTAGGAATTCTGGTAAGAATTAATGATGCCTTGGGTCCAAATTTCATAGGGCAGCAGGCCAGAAACTCAGACAGGGTTTCTATATTGCAGTCTTGAGAATTTCTTCTATTTTAGGGAACCTCACATAGTCTTTCTCTTAAGGCCTCCATCTGACTGGATGAGGCCCACCTGCACGACAGAGGACACTGTGCTTTAGTGAAAGTCTGCTGATTTAAGTGTTAATCTCATCTAAAAAAATACCTTGCAGTAACCTCTAGATGGGTGTTTGACCAAGGAACTGAGCACCTTCGCCTGGCCAAGCGGACACATAAAATTGACTATCATACCTGCCTAGCAGATAACACTCAAGGAGTTTCTAACTCACCTCTTTTTTCTGTGGAATGTTTGTACTCTATCGAATGTGTAATTTCTGTGAAAGTGTCTTCTCTGAACCAGGATTCTTTCAGCTCCTTAATAGTAGGCTCTACTTTCAACTCATCTTTCCATCCTCTCCCAAAACCTAGCACCTAGCACACTACTGTGCAGTGTGCACCCCGGGTCCTGTGCCGAGCACTTCCCACGCATTAACTTGGTTGTCCTGCAGAACAGCTCCATTCGGCTGCTGTGCTGTCGTTATCATTTCACGGGGAGCAAAGAGGCTCAGAGAGGGTGAGTCACACACACACACACACACACACACAGCTGGAAAGGGCGAGGCAGGGTAGAGCCCATGATGGTCTGTTGTTCGCTGCAGAGCCCCCCTGCGTTTCTCCTAAGATTCCTTCTGCCACGAACTCCCTCCTTCCACCTGGGACCGCCGCTTCTGTCCCAGAGCCAGCTCCTGCTCCACAACCTCGCAGAAGCCTTTTTCTGCTGTGCTCTGCCTTAGGAAGAGCGTGCCGGTGCCAGCTGTGCCTGGACTGAGAGGAAGTTGGATGGAAATCTCTAGTTGCACCCCGGCAACTAGAGAGCCCTCGGTTGTGGGTAACTGAGGAAGCTACGCCTTACTGTAATTCTCATAGTCAGAAGGGTTATCACTCATACAAGGGGCACCTGTAGTGTTAGCTGGGCCCTGGGATTCACCATTCCTTCCTCCAGGCCCCCACCAGCTCAGGACTCAGGAATGCTGACTTTCTGCCTCTCTTTACTAGGCAGTGACCCTCCTGAGGGCAGGACCCATGTCTTAGGTACCATTGTATACCTCCCTCCAGCATGGGGACTGATGCAGCTTTGCTTAACGTCTGTTGAACAAATGGATAAAAAAAAAAAAAGAAAAAGAAAAAAGAGGAAGGGAGGAGCGCAGATGTATTTTTTGAAGTTAGCAAGATTATTTCATTTCTTTCTTTATCTGTACCCGTATATTTATTGAGCATCTAGTATGTGTCAGTCGGAGTATAGACAGTGGGGCTACAAACACACGTGAGATGTTCTAATTCTGGCCCATTAGAGAAACTCATTTATTCTCTACTACTATTTTGTACAGAGAGGACAAACGGCAACCCGGTTCCTTAGTGTACCCTACAAAGTTTCCTGGGGTTTCATCCTTCCAGGCTCCTAATTACCTAAACATGTTCAAAACAGAAGAGCCTCTTTATATACACCAGGGGAAGGAATTTATAAACACTGACATTCCTGGAGTGTGGAAAATTTGGATTTCAGAATGCCTTCTTCCCTGCATGTTTTCCATCTGCTTGTTTTTCTACAGCATCTACTCCTCGGCCAAACCTACCTCTCTGCACTCCACGGGGACAGAGCCTAGGCTGGACTGCCAGGCGGAGCCCCTTTCCTTCTGGGGGCTCCCTCCCTCCCTGTTGGAGCAGAGGGTAGCACTAATTGAGCAGTCATCAGTAGGAGCCTTGTGGCTCATCTGCGGAAAGCAAAGTGAATTGGTTCGTCTGGGCAGTGCTTAAGTGTCTTGGTTCATTGGACCTCCCTAATGACTCAGCTGAAATAATGCAGTTTTCTGGGCTCTGAGGAATTCTGAGGCCTCCAGCTCTTAAATCAGCTGCAAAGTACTCTTCAGATACTTGAAGGCATGATCCATCGTACGTTACTGTTTTTGTGGGCCACCCTCTTGGGCTCATTCTACTGAGCATGCCCAATTGAGAGGAACATGCTGCCCCCTTTCCAGGGCTATTGAGACAGAGAGAAGCCTGATAAATTAAGAAAGGTGTAGTGTCAAATGAATGCCGTGAAAAAGCTCAGCAATGCTAAGAGGAGCTCAACCTTTCTGTGAGTAAGTAGAAATCCGTTAATATCGATGGATGGTTGATGACGTCAGAGGGCTCCCTGGTATGTATCCCAGGCATCTGCTAATGGCAGGAGGAAGCATAATTAGTCAGCATCTCTGAAATGTGGGCACCAAATGTAGGAGATGTCTCGGCTGACATTATCTCCAAGAGTCATTGCAGTGACCACATGGACATGGCTGGGGCAGTGCCTGCCTGGGCCGGGCGCACAGTGGGTGCCCAGTAGCTCCCTGTGGGGGCATGTGAGTGTGGTGAACACATGCCCTCATCGAGCGAGGAGCTTGTCAGCTCACACAGACCAACCAGGAACACAGAGCTCCCTCTGAGGACTTGAAACAGGGAAGGTTTCCGCTGCTCTGGAGGAGCTGAGACCAGAGGGAGATGAGCTAACACAGACATTAGCACAGTGGGAGGCCATCACCACGGTGTCTGCAGGGACAGAGGGGGGACATGGCCTTCCCCAAGCTCAGGGGTCGCCTCACAGAGGCCGAGGCCGTGGCAGGCAGGAGCTGAGGCCACAGAAGAGACACAGTGGCCATTGGAAACACCCCCTGAAGAGCGAACGGGAAGAGACACCCTGGCTCCTTGCTCCCTTCTACACCCCACCTTCCTCCAGAGCCAAATCCAGCCGGAAGCTGGGCTGACCTGAGGGTCTGACGTAGGCAGCCTCCAGGGCTGAGCCTGCCTCCCCAGCGCAGAGAGAGCAGAGCAGAAGGTGGGGTGGCTGTGAGGAACAGAGCTGAGGGTAAGCAAGCCCAGGCTCCGGCGGCCTGGAGGGCTTTGGATCCTGCCTCAGTGGCAAAGGGACCAGGTGAATGGTCTGGCTTGGTCTTCATCGGGGTGACAGTCTATTTCCAACTAGCTTTTCCCCTCTTCTTCTTGTCCCCAACCTTCCCATGCCTATTTCCCAAATGTCCCTGAGGTTTTCTGCTGAAGCTAGGCCATCCTTCTGTCTATGGGAGAAAGGAAGAGACACGGGCTCAGTGTGACATCAGGGCATCACCGTGCTGCCATTGTGCCTACTGTTTAAATGCCTGAGATAGGCAGGGCCAGGGCTGGCCAAGCACAGAGGGGAATCAGGGTAATGCCACCACTTCTGCCACTCTGCCCAGAACGGGGCAGAAATTGCTCATAGGGCCTCTCAGGGAATCCCAGGTGCCTGGCTATAGGGTGGGAGATCAGGAAAGTCCCCCACCCCTTAGCCACCTGCATTGATTCTTAAAGCTCTGGCTTCAGACTCAGACTCGACCCAGAGAAGGCAGATAGCAGAACATTCCTTAGGCTTTTCTGATAGTACCTTTGCTCCTATTCTCAAGAATCTTTCTTCCATCATCATCACGTTAAACTCCATGCTAGAAAATACACCCCCCTACATTCTATTATTGAAATGAACCCCGAGCATCCACAGTGGTTTATCACCCTCAAACTGGGAAAAGCTTTATGCAGGGGAACAAAAATAACCCTGACAGCAGTTTAATCTCCCAACTACAGTGCATCCTGTTGACGGAATAGAATTCAATCATTAAAATATTTCATCTGAAGTGGGAAAATGCTTTAAGGTGTTAGTGGAACAAAGCAGGATGCAAATTTACGTCAAGCAAAGGAAACAACAAATGTGCAAATAACAGCACAGAAAAATGCCTACAAGGGAACGTATTACAATGTTGCCTTTTAGGGGATGGCGCTATGATTGATTTTTGTGCAAAGAAACTAAGTTTAGCCCAGAAATTCCTTGTGTTACTTATCTTTGTGTCCTCCTTCCTTCCCCTCCACCGTGGAGAGGGTCCCAGTGTGTTTCTAAGACCACACAACTAACCTGCTTAATATTGGACCAGACGATTTCTTGACTCCCTTCAGGATTCTTACCTGGTCACCTGCCACCTCAGGCCAAGGTGGGAATTAAGAAGGCGCTCACTGCCAGGACCAAAGCAATGGAGGGCAGGGAGAAAGTGTTGAGATCCCCTTAAGCAGGACTCATGACAGCACCATTGAGATTTGGAAGAAACCAGAAGGGACTGATGAGCCATTACAGATTTGAAACTGAACTAGCAAGTTTCATTGAATTCTCTTCGTTTGTACCATGCATTTTGTTGAGGCTCTAATCTTTTGTTGTTGGGGTGGTTTTTTTCTTTGTTTGTTTGTTTGTTTAGGATGCTACATTGTTAGGCACAAATTTATCCCAAGTGACTTGACTATTTGCTTCCTCTGAAAGGCTTAGGATAAGCAGCAAGAGATTTTATGGGTCTCGGTGAGGGGTGGCCAAAAGGGAAAAGAAAGGGTCTGATAGGGGGAATGAAGGGTGTAAAGATAACTTTGGCCCCCTCCACACCGAAAGCTCATCCTGAACCCAGTTGTAAGAGTGGTACCGTGGGAAATGGACCTGCTCTTTCCCAAAGGCTGTTGGCTGGGACTCTAAAAGTCTAGACCTGGAGTCTGACTCTCATTCTCATGAAAATCCTGCAAGGGACTCTCACCTCGTGTTAGAATTTCTAACCTGGCAACTCATCACCAAAGTGTTCAAAAGCACTTTGCAAAGGGAGAAGTGAGGGGGTTGGACGGTGTGTGTCATGTGACCAACATACAGCACATTTCTCCATCTCTTTCCCGCCCTTCTGATTAAACTGGACTGGAGCGGCCATTAATGCTCATTCCAGCCCCACTGCCTCTCCAGAGAGCTGATCCCTCTCGGGAAGCTTTGTTCCTTTGAAGGGAGAATCCAATATGAGAGGTTAATAATCAAAACATTAAAATAGAAGGATTTTTATTTTAGTAAAAAAAAAAAAAACAAAAAAACAAAAAACCACTATGGATTAGTTAAACCTATTAGTCAACTGATCACTTTCTCCCCGCACTTTGGGTCTTTGTGGTTGGGGAAGGTTAGGCATATGAGTTCCCCAGGGCTGCCATAACAAATTGCCATCAATTGGTGGTTTAAAACAACAGAAATTCATTCTCTCAAGTTCTGGAAGCCAGAAGTCTAAAATAAAGGTGCTCCATCTAGAGGCTCTGGGGAAATCCTTCCTTGTCTTTTCTGGTTTCAGGTGGCTTTGGGAATTCGGCAAGGGAATTCCTTGGCTGATGGTCGCCTCTCTGTAACCAGTGTACGTGGCCTTCTCCTCTGGGTGGCTCTGTCAGAAGTCCTTCAGCCTCTCTGTCACAAACATAACTGCGACTGCATTTTGGGCCCACCTGGATAATCCAAGGGAAACTCTTCCTGGGATTCTTCACTTAGTCATGGCTTTTGCCATATGAGGCCATTTTTGGTCACCTTTCCAAGCTGAGCAAGGAGGGGAAGTATTTCAACTGTCCATTATGCTTTGTCGATGGTTGAGTTTGGTTTGGGTCTTTAAACTTTGAAGCAGCTCAGTAATTAGTAAATTGCAAGAGTAAACTAGTGAAGTCCCTCCCGGGTAGGCTTTGTTTCACTCAACATCAGGCAATGCCTGAGGAGTGATTGCTCAAGTGATGGCTTGGAGGGAAGGAGGTCCTAGAGGGTAGGGCGTAGGTAGATTCATCCCTCAAAGCTGCAGGGCTGACTCCATCAACCACATTTCCGGACCCAATAAACCAGGCTGGCTTTGCCTTTTGTATACTTAAACTTCTGTGTATTCAGTATAAGTAAGGAATAAACATTGAAACTGTTTAACTGTGTTAACATCTATCCAAGGATTATGATTTGTAAACAGTTGAGCCACTGTGAACACAAGTTACTCTGATTCAGAATACTCTGGGATTAGGATGGGGACCCACTACCCTGGGTAATTTCTTTTATCTCTGCCTTATCATAGAATGAACCCACCTGTGCATACACTCTGGTGCTTTCTAAATTCCCTGAGCTTGCTTCTGTCCTTTCCCTTTGTTAATGACCTATACAGAAACATAACTCCCATGAACTTCTTCCGTGATGTTTAATCTTGTATTATGAAAATAAGCTACTTTCCCCTATGCCCTAGTATCTTAACGGTAGTTCTGACTTTGTAGGAATCCCAGGTTTCTGTTTACAAGAACGTACCTCCTAGGTTCAAGTTTCTGTCTCTAAAACTCTGAGTAAAATGTTCTGTGACTGGTGCATCAGTGTCATCCACAAGAGACTGACACCGAATTTCGCTAATTCACTTTGTTACCCAGGACCTGCTGAGATCTCCTTCGAAATGAGAGCGGATTCTCATCTTTCCTGTAGGAGTTCTGCAGGCTTTTAAGAGTTCCAGGCAAGTTCTCTGTGTGCTGAAACATGCTGCGTGTGAAACAGGCTGACTTTTTTTCCTGTTGTTTTTCTCAAGGTTGTCAGGAACAACAAATTAAAAAAATATGTTGATTTACTTCTCTACTCTCTCAGGATATCCTTTTTCTTTTTTTCTTTTTTTTTAAGATTTTATTTATTTGACATAGAGAGAGAGAACACAAGCAGGACGAGTGGGAGAGGAAGAAGCAGGCTTCCCGCTGAGCAGGGAGCCCGACACGGGGCTCAGTCCCAGGACCCCGGGATCATGACCTGAGCCAAAAGCAGAGGCTTAACAACTGAGCCACCCAGGCGCCCCAGGATTGTATTTTTCTGTTTAAAGCCATGAATCCTTTCCGTTTCTACTCTAAACAAATGTCTTCATTCGCCATCTCAGAAATCTCGTATTACAGTGAGGTTTCATCTCTATGTTATCAGGCAAAGTGGTACAAAGAAAGACTTTCTAATGGGTCCTTTGCAGTGAAGTGACTGCTTGCCCTTAGAATGCTTAGAAATTCCAGACTGCTTTAAAAGTAAAAGAAAGTCTTGATGAGATTTCTCCTCTACCAGAGGTTTACAGAATCAGAGGTAATGGGGGGAAAAAGAGGTTTCATTCCTTGTCTTTCTAACAATTGAAGAGAGTCTTATTCTGCTCCTTGAAAACCTGAGACACAAGAGTTAGTTCTGGGTGTGTAGGGTTTAGTTTTTTCACCGTTTTTATTTTAATGAGCTGGACGTTAGTCAGTTTACTGGATTTAGGTGGGAGGAGAATGAAAACCTATTGTGATTGCTTGTAGACTTTGTTTCTTAAACTCTCTCTCTCTCTTTTTTTTTCTGAAGGTAAGAATAATAATGTAATATTTGTACACTGTTAATTTCCACCTGGGTCAATCAAATACTAGACACAGAGTCCCCAGCCTGGGAAGAACCTTGTTCTCAGAGCAGCAGCCTTGGCCCCAGTCCCTTCTCCACACTCCATGAAGAAGTGGCACAGATAAGCCCCCGCTGTCACCCCGGGTTCTGTGGTGTCAGGGTCACCACACTGTCCCTCTTTCCTCTTCACCTTCACAGCAGCAGCAGCCCCGAGCTTTTGAGGAAGACTTTTTTTCCCCCTTTCTCCAAGTTTCAAGATTTTTGTCACCTGGGGGACCTACAGATGGAATGAGGAAGGATTTGCCATTGCAGCTCCTATTACTAGGCCCGGGTCAAGGCCGGGAGGGGCCGGGGTGGAGTGCTGGAGTCAGCGGTTTCCAGGGTTCTAGGAGACCTAGGGTGAGGGTGTAGTCAAAGCCAGCATGTCTTTCCTGTGGCCTTTGGGCTGGCAGAAGACACTGGTGGAGTGGGGTCAGACAGTGGGCCCTGGGAACTGTTCGCAGCTTTTCAGGCCCCCGCCTCGGGTTCTGGGGCTGCTTGGGTCAGCACCTCGCTCCTTAGCAGGTCCGGGCCTCCACATCTTCAGAAGAATCATGATGATTTGTGAGGTCTACAGGTCCAGCAAACAAACTATAAACAAACAAAACAAAGAAACAAAAAGACCTTCCTTGATTATTTTCAAGGAAGCATTTGCTGTTTTCTATTCAGCACAATTAAACTTCTTGTTATTTTGTGCTACTCCTGGGCCCCAAAATAGTGCTTTTTATTCTGGGAGATAAATAAACAGTTCATTTTGGCTCATGGGAAGGGAGCGAGAGAGCCACGAGTAGGAAATATGACTTGAAAGGGAGGCTGGAGTGGGTCCAAGAGGGCAGACAGCTCCTACATGGGCATGGCATCAGGCTCCTTGCTCAGCAGGGAGTCTGCTTCTCTCTCTCTCCCTCCTCTGCCCCTCCTACGTGCTTGTTCTCTCTCTCTCATAAAAAGATAAAGTCTTTTGAAAAAAGAAAAGAAAGGGAGATGAGGAAAGTCATCTTTGAGGTGGTGGCATTTAAGCAGAAACCCAAATGAAGTGAGGGAGACAGGGGTCAGGAACATTGTGGCACAGGTGCCTGGAATAGCAGCAGGAAAGGTCTCAGGGAGAGAGATGAAGTTGTACAGATATGTAGGACGGGCCGATAGGTCAGGGCTTTTGTAGACTGGAAAGATTTTTTTTTTCTTGACTATAAGGATTTTTATTCTGAGAATTTCGGGAAATCACTGCAGAGTTCTGAGCAGGAGATTGCCATGATTTGATTTACTCTTAAAAAACTTGACGGTAGTGCTCGCTTCGGCAGCACATATACTAAAAAAAAAAAACTTGACGGTAGAATAACAAAAGTAGAAATGGGAGGACAATTAGGTGGGATGTTAGCAGCATTCTTTTATTAAAAGATTTTTCCAATTTATTTAAAAATTACTTAATTTAAAAAATGCAGTTAAGTATGCATAACCTAAAATTTATCATTTTTAAGTGTACTGCTCAGTGACAGCAAGTCCATTCACATTGTTGTGCAATCACTACCTATCTCCAAAACTTTTTTCACCTTATAAAACTGAAACTCTGTACCCATTAAATAACTCCTCATTTCCCCCTTCCTTTAGCTACTGACAACCACCTTCTACTTCCTGTCTCTATGAATTTGACTACTTTATTTTTTTTATTTTGTCTACTTATTTTTGAGAATACAAAAGTATTTTTGTTTTTTCATTTTGATGATGCAAAACAAAAATGCTGATTTGACAGCCCTTTGCATATCACTTTTTCTGTCCCATTTACGACCCAACACATTGGTGGATCGGAAGGAACTGGTGTAATCAGTATATGGAGTGTACTGCATTAGTATTTCAATAGTTTATTCCAACCTGTTTCTTCTTTGATATCCTAAGACATCTTCATCATGTTGTTTGATGAGAGAGATCCACAAGAAGATTCACCCATCAGTGGACGCTTGGGTTGCTTCCACCTTTGGTTATTGTGAATAACATTACTATGAACGGGAGTGTACAAATCGCTCTTGAAACATACCTGAGTATGTGGTGGATGCTTTCAGTTCTTTGGGGTATATACTCAAAAGTGGAATTGCCCGATCATATGGGGTGTACTTTTATTTTAAATTTTTTGGGAAACCACACACATCCTAGGAAGTGGTAACTTATTGTGGCTTTGGCTTGCATTTCTGTAATGATTAGTAATGTTGTGTATCTTTTCATGTGCTTAATGGCCATTTGTATATTTTCTTTGGAGATATATCTATTCAAGTCCTTTGCCCATTTTTAAATTGGGTTGTAAGTTTTTGTTGTCGTTGAGTTTAGGAAGTTTTGTTTTTATTCTGGATATTAATCCCTTATCAGATATGTGTTTTACAAATATTTTCTACTATTTTGTGGATTGCCTTTTTACTCTGTTTATGTGTCCTTTGATGCCCAAAAGTTTATAGTTTTGTTAAAGTCAAATTTGTCTTTTTTTCTTTTAAAGTGTGTGTCATATTCAAGAAATCATTGCAAAATCCATGAAGCTTTTCCCTATATTTTCTTCTAGAGTTTTATAGTTTTAGCTCTTATGTTTACGTCTTTCATCCATTTTGAATTAATTTTTTGTGTATGGTAATAGGTAAGGGTCCAGCTTCATTCCTTTGCATGTGGATATCCGGTTTTCCCAGAACTGTTTATTCAAAACATTGCCTTTTCCCATAAATGGTCTTGGCACCCTCATCAAAAATTATTAGAATATATATGTGACAGTTTATTTCTGAGATATCTGTTCTACTTTATTAGGCATATATCTATCTCTATGCCAAGGTTATACTGTTTTGATTACTGTGTGTTGTATTAAGTTTTGAAATCAGGAAGTAACAGTCCTCCAACTTTATTCTTTTTCAAGATCGTTTTGGCTATTTGGGAGTCCCTTTAGATTCTGTATGAGTTTTAGAATAGATTTTTCTGTGTCTGAGAAAAACATCATTAGATTTTGATAGAGATTGTATTGCATTTGTAGATTAATTTGGGTAGTATTGATGTCTTAATAATATTAAGTCTCCCAAACCATGAACATGGAATATCTTTCCATTTATTTATGTCTTCTTTAATTACTTTCAGCAATGTTTTGTAGTTTTCAGTGTACCAGTCTTTCATCTCATTAGTTAATTCCTAAGTATTGTTTTTACTTATTCTTCTTGATGTTATTGTAATTAGATTTTTTTTTAATTTTCTTTTGAATTGTTAGTGTATAGAAATGCAACTGATCTTTGTGTATTAATTTTGTATCCTGAAACTAATGAATTTGTTTATTAGTTCCAAAAGATTTTTTTGTGTGTGGAATCTTTAGGGTTTTCTACATATAAGATTACATCATCTGCAAACGGACATAGTTTTCCTTCTTTCTTTCCAATTTGGATGTCTTTTAGTTCTTTCTTAATGTTACCGCAGCATTCTATCCAAAACATGATGAAGATTTTAATGAGGATGGGGAAAGTAAGAAATGGTTGGATTTAGGACACATTTTGCAGGTAGAATGAATAGAATCGGTTGGTTTGAACATTGGTTGTGGGAGAAAGAATGACTTCTAGGCTGACAGATAGAATAACTAGCTGAATCACTGTGGTGCCATTTGATTAGATGGGGTAGATGGGGGAGTGTATGCTTGTGGGGCGGCATGTTAAATGTATCCATGGATGTGGACAATATAAATAAAAGCAAGACAATAAGGTAGGAAGAGGTCAGAAGACAGACTTCTGGGGCAAACTCACATTTAAAAAAGGAGTAGAAGAAAAGCATCGGGAAGGTAAGAAGAAGCAGCCCAAGGGGTAGAAAAAGAATGAGGAGAGTCAGAGAAACAAAAAGGAAAAAGTTTCAAGAAAGTGGCCTTAATTGCACAATGAACTGGGGAAGGAAGATGAGGACTGAGCAAGGACCTTTTATGTGAGCAGTGAGGAGATCATTGGTGACCTCCAACAGAGCATTTGCAGCAGAATGGGGAAGGCCTCTGCCTATGTGCAAGTAAGCTGGAAAAGCAAGTGGTGATGGAGAGTGCTCTAAAGGAATAAGGCAGCATTGCTCTTACTGTTGTCATGGAAACAAAAACTATTTAGGAGAACTAATAGCCATTTAACAGTCCTGAGTCTAGCCCATCACATTCCCAAAGATGCTAATAAAAACAGTCGTCAGAGGGACAGGGTTAATCCAGCCTTCTTCCTTTTAGATATAGTCTCTAACTGAAAGAATTCCCCTTCTCCTTAAGAAGGAAGCCAGACCAACCCCCACACCAAGTTCTATAAAGCCTGGAGAGACCAACTGACCAAAGTTCCTTACTCCCTTGCTGTTAGCTGAAACTTACTATAAAATAAATTTGCTGTTTCACTTTTCTTTTAAAGAAGCAAGCTGAATTACTTGGAAGAGGAAAGGAGGAATAGAGGAGACAGAGCGAAATCAGCTGGAACACGGGAAACTTCAGGTGAGCATTTTTATCTTTGTTTTGTTAATTCCTTATTGAGAATTGGACCTTATTGATAACATGCTTTCTGAAAAGTAACTTAATCTTGTTCTACTGTAAATTTTTTCCTACCATATATATAGCCGATTAAAAGATACTGGGAAAGTACAAAAAAGAAGAAAGCAAAACCACCACTGAGCTAGTCTCTATTGACATTTTGGGCGATATTTCTTTCCATTATTTTTTGCATGTCTGCATATAATTTTAGTTTGATTTTCACAGTTGTGTCCATACAGCATGGGTTACTTGATGCTTATTTTTTTCCCTTAGAGCATAAACTGTTTCTACGTTGCTGTAAATTCTTCATAATCATAATTTTAAATTGCTGGGTACTGTTGCATTGAGATTTACCATACCTCACTCAAGCATTCCCCTGGTTTTGACCAGATAGCATCTCTCCTATTTTTCATAGACTGGGTCATTTTAGTACATAAAATGTATTTTTTCCCATTCAGGGGAAAGAAGGTTTTTTGGGGGAGAGGAGGTTAAATTTGAGAATGTGTCAGTGGTTTTACTCAGCGGTTAAATGAGAGGAAAAGCATGTGAGAGAGCGTATGTGTTTATCTGTTTATTACCCCTTTAGGACCTGAATCTGGTTTAGCTACACATTCAGCCAGAATCACTTGATTCTGAGGAAATTAAAAAGTAGCCCTATAATAACTGAAACTTGGCTTTTAGAGATAAGCCAGTCATCTGTAGTAGTTTTTGTTCTGTTCTTTTTTTTTTTCCAAAAAATTTCCCAGGTGTTCTAACGGGTGGCTGGCATAATGAGAGCTGTCATTTATACCTAAGTCATTTGAAATATTTTCCTGTCTCTGACACATACCTGAGATCAATACATATTAAGGGAAGGAGAGGTACAATTTCAGGCAAGCCACCCGTCTCCCTTTGAATAATATATTAATAATGCAGAAGTAATTTGTGGGAAACCTAAAACGAACAAAACCACTAGAAATTTTTTTAAAGATTTTGTTTATTTGAGAGAGAGAGAGAGAGAGAGAACACGAGGCAAGGGAGGGGCAGGGGGAGAAGCAGACTCCTGGCCGAGCAGGGAGCCCAATGCAGAGCTCTGTCCCAGGACCCCAAGGCTCCATCCCAGGACCCTGGGGTCATGACCTGAGCTGAAGGCAGACAGAAGCTTAAGTGATTGAGCCACCCAGGCACCCCAAAACCTCTAGAAATTTCTATCATCCACCTTAACCACATAAACCCTTGCGAGGAGAATCTGCCTACAAATTCCAATTTACTAATGCTTTAAAGAGATGGATTTGTTTCCCGTGCATTGGTTAAAAGTTAGGGAGGTTGGTGCTCCAGAATGCTTCAAATGAATCAAAATTAATGCCCAGATCTGTTAGTATTCTACCTTCCTACCGGCCTGAGGTCATAAGGGGTAAAACACAACATAATCAACACCTGTTCTGGAAGAAAAATAACATCTTTTTGCAACGTGCTCATTGCTATGCATCAGGATCACCTTGGGCATTTTTAGTATCTCATGTGTATTCCAGACTCAGGGGCTCCCATTTTTCAAGTTTGTCTTACACACCAGACATCTGAGGCACACTAGTCCTCCCAGGCTAAGCCTGGAAGATAAAAGCCAAACAAGGGCTTGTACCGTCACCCAGGGAGCTCTCCCTAATGCAGCAGCTGAGCTGGATGCTATAGAGAAAGGCAAACATTTGTCTGGGTTGCTCAGCTTTGCCATAGCACCTTGTCAAATGATTATCAGAACCTCCAGCCCTGCGTTTGTGATTTTCTTGGGGCACTGACCACTGCCTTCCTTGTACCGGAGTTCCTTCTTGTGCAGGTCTCAATCCCTCGGCTGACCAAGAATGCCCGAGGGTGGAGTCCTTGCAGACAATCTAGCACCATGGGTTCCATTAAGAATAGATGGAAAGGTATAAATAAACTTAGTCATCAATGAATGTGGAGGTTAGTTAACAGCTTATGTTTATCTCCGTTGAACCTATTAACTTGTTTATATTAACTCCTCCGTGGAGAAGATGGTGCGATGTCTGGCAATATTTAAAGGAGATATTTAAATATTAAATATTTAAGGGATAAGTTCTCCTGTTAGATTGATGACTTGGTGGTGGTATGGGCTGACGCCTTTGACAAAGAAAGCAATGGAAGCCAGAACAGTGAGTTGGAACCAAAGAATCCCTAAGGTGGAAGGGTCCTTAGGAATAGCCAGGATCAGGAAAGAAGTTTTCTGAATCTCTAGTGTTTTGAAAAGATGTTTTGAGGAAAGGAAGAAGCAGATTTGAAGAAGAACAAGAAGGGAGAAAAGGGGAGAACAGAGGGAGGACAGCCAGTGGAAGGACAGAGAGAAGCAGCAAGTGGAGGGAATGGGAGGGGAGTGGAGCCTCTTTGCTCTAAAGGTTTAAAGATTAAGCTGGAAGAATTTGAAAGGATCCAGTCCACATACCCTTATTGTACAATATAGAAATAATTTTTTATCAGTAAAGAAAAACTATGTCCCACATAAGGGTCCTCCTGTGCGGCTGTGGAGATGGCATTTTACCTTGTTTGTGACTCTAGTACAGAAGATGCGATTGTCTACAGAGTACTTGGGGGCATCAGAGATTCTTTAAAGGAAGTTGGTTTCTTTTTATTTTGTGTTTTACCTTGACAATAATTTTGTTTTCTTATAAATTCTCTGAGAGAATTAAAGGCAGTTTTCCTTGTTGGCTGGTAAGCAGACACAATTTCCTACCAAGAATTGTTTGGCAGAGTAAGAAAAACAACTGTCAACCCTCAGATATATAAATAGTGTCCCTTTCAACAGTGTTTAGCACAGAGCACAATTTGGGTCCTTTCTGTCAACATCCCATTACCCTTATGCACTGATTCTGTATTCTTGTCCCTAGAACCTATATTTGAATTTTAGAAATAGTAAGTGTGTGAGGAAAAATATGCAAACATCATTTTGCTGCAAAAGACCACTGGGCATTTTTCTTTCCTCAGAAGATATTTATTGTGAGACATAAAATGAGGGAGGTGAATAATACCATCATAGGTCACTCAGTGGTCATTCATTGGAGCACATTTATGGGCCACGAGTTGTGCTAGGGCCTGAGGATACAGCAATAGATAGGTGAGACCCCATTCCCGCCATTACTGGTGAACAGTCTGGGGGGTGGGGATAGACAGGAACTATGGTGGCCCCAAGGGGAAAGTGCTGGGACAGGAAGCCCATGGCGCTGCAGGGCCAGGTGGAGCAGCAGCCAGCCAAGACCTGGAGGGGTCAGAGAAGGCTTTTTCTGGAAGAAGTAATGTCTAGAAAGAAACCTGAGGTTAGGTCAGAGATGGCCAGAGGAGCTGGAGCTCAGAGTGAATAGGCAAGAGAGAGCCAGGTGTGTTTAGGGAATTGAAATAAGTTCCACAAGGCTAGAATGGATTTTAGTGAGGAAAGTTGTGGGGAGAGAATATGCTGGCTGACAAGGTCTGCCTTGTGATATATGCCTGGAATTGAACTTCATTCTGATGTGACAGTGAGTTTTAAGCAGAAGTCATACAGTCATTATGCATTTTGGAAAGGTCCCTCTGGCCACTATGTAGAGAATGAGCTCAGAATAGCCAGAGTGGAGGCAGGAGACTGCGTCCTTTGTGCAGGTGAAAGATGACCACGTGTACTGGGACCACCATCAGCTGGTCCCTGTGACGGAAACGAGGTGCTGGTGGAGACGGGTGGGTAATGTGGCCAGGTCTACCTCAGGGAAGAAGGAAGGCCCTTGGTTTGCTTTCGCTCCATGCTCTCTCCTCTTTAGGTTACAGATGCCCATTGCCCCACGCTACTGGCAGCTTCCTAGGGCACTTTCCTGGGCAATTCCCCTGGTTTTCCATTTTTCCAGACATATTAAAACATTCTCTCCTTCTCCATTTGCTTCTTACTCTTCTATGCAGGTGTCCTACACCTGGCATACCAAAAAGTTCCCAGGCTCTTCTTCCCTTGGCAACAGACAGGGTTGCATCAAGCGTGCTAACGCACTGACCATGTGTGAGTGCCAGGCTCAGTGCAGCTGTGTTGGAGGCTTTCATCTGTGTCGCCTCTTTTGGTCTTCTGGAGAACTCCAAGAGGTTGAGTACTTGCAAATTGTCACACAGTTAGCAAGGGGTGGAGCTCGGATTTGGCTCCTGTGGTGATGTAAAGCTTTTCTATAATATCATGATGCCTCTATATCATTTCAGGAAACAAAGGATGTTTAACAAGCGACCTTTGTAAATAATTTCTTAGCTTTAAGAAGTGAATTTAATGGCAGAATATGAAATGCCTCAGTAGGAGGGAAGAGAAATAGAGGCAGTTTTAATTTGAATGAATGGGCTTTGGGGGAGCCCCTGAGTCATGTCATGTAGTCACTTTGATTATGGGCAAAGATTGCCCTAATGCTGACAGTTCCTAGGAAATTATTGGATTGTGTTGGGCGATAGCTTCTGAGATGACTCTTGCTGACCTTCTGTCTTCCTTCTGTCTTTGCAATGAGAAGACTGGAGGGGATCAGAGGCAGACGCAGAGTGGCCCTGCAGCCTTCCTGAGGTCAGAGACTGGGTTAGTCACAGATTCCGTCAATCTTCCCGGATATGCTGGTGAAGAGCACTAGGGGACAAAAAATCATTGAGATAGTTTTATAAAATTAAATCCATAATCAGTGTCATGGGTTCATATGTTCTATTAACAAACAAGAGCTGAGAAGTGACAAGAGCCAGAGAAAAGACAGCAGTTAGTCAACATAATGCTTAAAGAAAATGAAGTCCTATCTTCAAGGAGCTCAGAGCGGTCCTTACACACTCAGTTCTTTGCATTCAATTTGTCTTTGCTTTTTGTAGTGGCTGAATGTTACTGGTTAGGAAGAACATAGAAGAAAAGCTAGCTTTGGGAGAACATTAGAGAATGAAACAAGGAGATTCAGAAGACAAAGGTGGGAAGAAGGATGTCAGAGATAATGCTATGCATCTCACCCTTGGGGGCAGAAGAGAGGCCCCCTCACATGCTCGGATGCCAACCTTCTGCTAGGGTTCAGCTCCTGCTCTGTCCCTGGGGATAAATTATTCTCTGGAAGCATTTGCACCCTCAAAATACACAAGAAAGAATAAAATTGTGAAAACAGTCCAATTTTAAGGGGCAGTTATCCCCCAAATGTGTCCAAAATCCCCCGGCACCTTTTTGCACAGGAAAATTATCCAGAAAGGAACTTCATAGGGAGAATGAACAAACACGAGGAGAAAATCAAGCAAGCAAACAATGGAGAAAAGCTTGTTGGCAAAGGGTAGAACAAAGGCAAATATTGCTAATCCGTAAGTCTGATGCTGATGTCTGACCTCTGATGCTTTCAAAAAGTCACTTTTCATCCGTGCAGAGTTTTGCCCGAATGGCATCTCTGGCAATAAACACTTTAAGGTGCCTCTTCTTCTGTCTGTCCATGTGCATTTGTGCCAGTGGATGTCATCTTACCACACCTTCTGGGGTCTGAGCTAACTTCTTTCGGTGGAAGAAGTGGGTGCCGTGTGTCCAGTCCCACCCCCAAACTGGGCCTAACTGTCAACATTTCAAGAAGTCCCAGCAGCTTTAGGCAGCGCCCAGGCCAGGAAGGCTCTGCAGGCTTCCCTGAGCTCTCAGGAGTCGGGGAAAGTGCTAGAAGGCGAGGGAAGCAGATGCAAATTGAAGGGCACATGAGGATCGGCAGCTGGGCGAAATCACTGAAAAGCTGACAACCCAAAGGCTACGATTTTAAGAAAATATTCTCATTAGCAAATTTAACACAATAAGGTGTCTTGTCTTTAGAGCTAAAATAAGAAACCAAATTAATGAAATGCAGAATTTATTTGGGGGGTTTCTGAACTTCCTCGGAATATCCTGGAATTAGTCAGCAGGCAGATCAGGGAGACAGACCGCTGTATCCTCCTTGCCCATCCTGGGGGGTTGCTGAAGGATCTGAGGAGAGATGGCGATGGGGGCTGGAAAGTCTGATTACAAAAGAAACCACTTAGATCAGACAATTACAGGGGAGAAAGTGCTCGGTGCACTCGGGACCCCACAGAGATCCTCTCGGCCTATTGCAACACTGCTTATGAAAGCCTTCCCACCCTCAAGGTAAGGGCTCGCTCAGTCTTCCTCCAGATGGAAAATGGGCCAGATCCAAAGACTCTTGCTCAGGGGTTTCAAGCTACTCCAGAAACCCACAGCAATCCTATGAACGACCACATGCGGAATTTTCAGCCTGCTGAGCTCCAGGGCGAGTCAGGCACAGGTTGGTGGGATCTGGGAGGACAGGGCTCTGTGAGCTTTGCAACTTCCAAACATGGGCTCCTAACTAAAGGACAGAAACTAGACAGTAAAACTCTATTGGCCACGAAGCAGAAACTCCAATTATTCCTCAGGGTGAGTTCTCAAGCCCTAGGACTCTGACTGAAAAGTCCCTGAGGTCTCAGAGGCCCCCCCTTAGCAGGAGAATCTCTGCAGACAGAGAAAATGAATTAGAGAATTTCCTCCTCAGGGAACGTGCAGAGCCATAAAGACTATTTGGCATTTACTGGTTTACAGCAGATCAGGGCCAAGGTGGCTACAAGGCCCGGGGAAGTGAGTGGCATTTGGAAGGCAAGGCAGCATTAGCCTGGTGCTTCGTGAAGTGACTTGCCCTGTGGGGCACTTTGAGGCATTTTGGGAGAGACAGGGCAGAAGAGGGATGGGAGCCACCAAATGCTCCAGCGTGCTGACTCCATGAAAGCGGGGTCCTGTGTGAGTCACTCCTCCTCCCCGCCCCCCGTTTATTCTGAAAGCCTGGGGACCAGCTCAGCTCCTCATTCAAAAGATGTTGTAATCTCAGGTCTTTTTGTCTGTAGTTCTGTTAGGTCTCCAAAACTTAGTTTACTTTATCCCTTTGGAAAAAATTGGAAAGTACAAGACTGTTCTAAGGAGGCAAGAAAGTATACGAAGCTTTACGGGTCTGCCATGGCATCTGGGGCCAGTTTCAAGTAAGGACTAAGCTAGCAGTCTCGCATTCCAAGAATCAGGCGCTCTGCAATACTTCACTGTTTGGGGGGATGGGTCAGTTCAGCCCTCTGGGGTCTCTGGGATTTCCAGGGACAAACATGATGTAGAATCTTCTGATCCAGAGGGTTGCATCCTCTCTGCACAACGTCAGAGGCTCAGTTTATGATCCTTTGAGCAGCAACAACTCTCACACGGGGCTTTCTCTTGTCCCAGCCCTGGTCTGGGTGCCATTCATGCGTCATTGCCGGTCATCCTCACAGCAGCCCTGTGAGGGAGTGGCTAGTATTATCACTGCCCCCGTTTTACTGAGGAGGAGTGGGGCATGGGGGCATGAAGCGACTTGCCCAACAAGCTTGCCAGCGCTCACATCCAGGATCTCTGTCAGCATCTGCTGCTCTCTGCTGCTTCCCTACGGCACAGACACCATATTTATTTATTTTCTTAATCAAATCATCTCTCAGCTTTGCTTTTATATTTTTACTAATGCCCCGAGAGCCTTGTCAGCTTTTAAATCATTTGTCTAGGCCCCAAATTTGAAGTTTAACCATAAGAGTTAACATCATGGAGGGCTCAGACAGTGTGAAATACTCCACATTCATCATGCCATTTACAGACAAAGAAAGAGAGGCGCAGAGAAGACAAATCACTTCCAAAAAATCCCCAGGCTCGTAAGTGGCAGATCTGGCTCCATGAACTGACCCCAACTCCCTCCTCTGAATATTTCTGTAAGCTATAAAAAGAATGTCCTATTTGCCATCAGGGCTCAAATCTAAGTCATAATCTAAAGTCGTCAGAAGAGCATTGTTGTTGGGCGGGGGAATAGTGAACTGCAGCATCGTTATTAAAGCAGAAGCGTCACACCATGGAGAACTTCAAACCCATGGTCACATAGTGGGAGGATGTGGACATAAGTGAGGGGGAGATGGAGAGGTCTGATGAGGCTGAGAATTCACCTGGACCATCAAATCCCACGAGTCTGCAATGTTTTAACTGGTTTAATCTCGCAGTGGTATACAGATCAGGAGATGCTAATGGTTTCTAGGCATCAGCTAACAAAACCCAGGGTTAGAGTGGTGACTTTGTATGTGGAGAGGAAGGACAGAATTCAAGGCATGTCACATAAAAATAATGGAATAAAATCAACTATTGGATGTGAGATATAAAAGAAAGAGAAAAATGAAAGAAAACATCCCGCAAATGGTCACCAGCTGTATTGGTCCTCTCCAGCTGCCATAATGAAATGCCACAGACTGGATGGTTTAAAGAACAAAAATTTGTTTCTTACAGTTCTGGAGGCTGGAAGTCCAAGATCAAGACACTGACAAGATAGGTTTTATTCAGAGACCTTTCCTCTTGGCTGGTAGGTGGCTGCCATCTGGCTATGTCCTCTCACATGGCAGAGTGTGTTTCTTCTCCTAGGACACTAGTCCTGTTGGATCATAACTCTACTGTATCACTTCATTTAACCTTAATTACCTCCATAAAAGCTCTATCTCCCGATACCTCCCGATTGGAGGTTGGAATTTCAACATGTAAATGTTGGGGGCACACGTTCAGTCCCTAACACCAACTGAGTAAGATTGGTTTGAGAGGGAGGATAGACCCAAGTAGAGGTGGACACAGAATCTCCAGAATAAGGCTATCCTGTAGACAACTAGAAATATAGAGGCATAGCTTAGGTTAGAATTCAGGAAAAAACACTTAAATTTTCTAGATCTCAGAGTTCTTTATCTTTATTTGTAAAATTGAGATAAAAATGCCAACTCAGCCTATCTCAAAAGATAGCCAAGTGGAGCAAATGAGATAACTGAGAAAAAAATTATTTGTAAATTGTAAGATGAAAATATGATATTTTCATATATAAGTGACATCTGGGAGTCAAAGGCAGAGAGATGGGGTAAGGTTATTTCCCCATGCTGGGTTATTTCTTGGGGGATTATAGAGGAGGTGAACTGAGGACCTCGGTGGGGCTCCAGTGGGGGTCCACAATTGGATAAAGAAGAACTAACAGTGGATTCGGAAGGGCTGAGCAATCAGGAAATGGAAAACCACAAGGACTCAGGACCACAGAAGAGACAGACGTAGTGGAGGTTTCACTGATAAGACCTGAGGATCAAATTCTAGAATAACCAAGAAGGAAGTTTGAGAAAGAGCAGTAGAACCAACTGTTGAACAGGAACAGATGACTTTATCCTAGTCCCCTATGATTCACAGGCAGCTCTCATGAGGTAGTGGGGATACGGCAGGGCAGCTCTTGCTGTAAATTAAAAAGAGGAAGATGAGAAAGAAATGACAACAGTGAGCCCAGGAGTTCAGGGAGTTTAAGTGTGAGAGGACAAGCAAAAACAAAAATTCCAATAGGTCGCAGAATTAGGTAGACGAGAATACTGGCATTGGGTTGACCACCCGCTGTGTGGAGTGAGCACATTCTTTCATTTACAACGAAAAACAATCCTGCAGGCTCTCTTTTTTAGCCTCACTTTGAGGGCGAGGAAGCTGAAGGGCAGAGAGTAAGAGTTATGCAGCTGGAAAAGTGGAAGGGTTGGGAGTCAGACCAGGTCTGCTAGCCTTCAGGTACAGACTACATTCGAGTCTAGAGGTTCAGGTAGATAAACTTGGAAGAGAGAAGGAGAAGTGAAGAGAGAAAGAGACCCAAGTCACTGGAGGGAGTTTAGCTAAGAGTCACAATCAAGGTGACTCCAGGGAAAAGAAGACATGCAGCTTTCCTCCCAGACTCAAAATCTTCTTCCAACAACATGCCCTTCACAGCTGTAGAACTGGAAGGTGTCCTCTCCCAGCTCCTTCGGCTTCCACCCCATGCCTCTGGTCAGTGATAACCTTCTTATTGCAGAGTCTTACCCTAAGACTTTTTTTTTTTTTCCCCTAAGACTTTTGATCCCCACTAACCACCTGCTCCTTCATCCAGTCTTTCTCCTGGCCTCCTTGATACTGCATTCTTGATTTGTCTCTTCTGGTTTGGGATTTGGCCAGCCTTTGTAAGCCATCTTTGCAGGCTCCTGTTCTCTGCCTGGCTCTTAATTGGTGATGCAGCCCCCCCGCCCCCCAAGGTCTTATCTCTGGCCCTCTTTGCTTCTCTCTTCTCATGCCCCTGTGTGAGGTCATTCAACTTTTCTGGCTTCAGTCACCATCAAGTGCTGATGAAACACAAATTCAGCAAGCTCCCTTAGTCCCTTCACCCCAGCTCTAGACTGCAAGGGGACATGTGTCACAAAAGCCTCAAATTCAAAATGTCCCAAAGTGAACTCGTTCCTCCTCCACCACCCAAAAACAGCATCTTCCTCTCATGTTCTTTTTATTAGTGGAAGGCACTATTCTCCCAGCAAAGACCTGAGAAGATCCCCTCCTCCCCCCCCCGCCCACCTTCCTTGACATTCCATAACTGGTCCATCCATAACTCTGGCCACCTCTCATTTTTCTTTATATCTCTCAGTCCCATCCAGCTATGTCCACCCCCTCTGCCCTGGTCAGTCTCTTGCAGTCTCTCTGAACCTAGGCCTGTCTCCTTCCCAACTGTCCTCCACCTGCTGCCAGAATCACCTTTCTAAAAATACACATCCGCTTTCTACAATTCAAGGGCTCTCATTGCCCTCAGAATAAAATCCAAACTCCTTCGTGTGGATGTAGGTCACTCTCAGACCACCCTCTGCCCACCTCAACCTCCATTTCATGCTTCACCTAGACGGTTATCACTTGCTGTTCCCCCAACTTGCGCTGTGCTCTCACCAACCAGTCTTCATACAGCCTAGTCCTTTGTCTGGAACCCTTGGGACCCTTTCCCTAGCCAACCTTTCCCCTTAGTACCTTAAAAATGTCCTTGTTCCCCAAGGCTATTTCCTACAGCATTTCATTCTGATGAAATGGCTTTGTCTATTAAGTTTCTGGTTTATTCACCACTCTGGAGGATCCTTTAGATCTGAGGTTGTATTTTCTTCCTTGTCAGGTACACAGGACCCAGTGTTTGCAGCACAGAGGAAGGCAAAAGAGCTTTGTGACAGAGCTGGGAGCTGGGTTCAAGCCCCATCCCACCACTAAGTGACAAGTGAACTTGGGCACACAAGCTATTCCGTATCTTTGCACTTCAATTTTCCTCCTCTATAAAATAGCCAATTCAGACTACCTAGGGCTGCTTGGGGACTAACTGAGTTAACACAGAAGGAGCTTTGCAGAGTGCCGACCACAGAGTAAACACAGTACAGGTTGGCTGCTGCTTATTTTGAATGAGCAAACATTTGTGGCTGATGGAGGACACGTGCTTTCCCAGAACCCTCAGGCAGGTCTGGCAAAGGCGGGTAGCTTGAAGTGAGACAAGTGAGGGTAGCTGATGAAATCAGACAGCCAAGGGCCTGACGTTAACTTGCTGGAAGGCTTTTCACCGTGGGAGTTAGAAGTCCCACAGACAGTGGCCAAATGGAGGACCCAGAACGTCACCTAGTGGTAACCTGGGAGGCTGCCGGCAGGCAGGTCTAGCTCTCCTGTCCTGGTGCTGACAGCTTAGAAAAGTCCCATCATGAATTCCTTGTACAGATGATGCCGAGGGCACCGACCTTTATTCTGCAGAAGATTCTCTGTTCTTCAGTGGTTTATCGCAATCTCACAGCCTCCGGCTGCATAATGCTTATCTCTCGCTGCTCCCGGGGTCTGTCTGTGTCGGTGTGTCTGAGTGCCTCGGTCTTCAGGTTCTGAGACAGGTCCCAGGCCTAGATCTCAGCACTGAGGGCAAGCACGCCTGTGGACACACAGTTCCAGTCAGGTCTGATGGGGGCGGTGGAGGGGTGGGGGCAGGGGCAGGTACTCTGTGACAGGGGCTCCTTAGGCCCTATCAAAAAATGGATTCTTCTTTTTTTTTTTTTTTTTAAGTATTTTTCTAAGTACAGTTGAAAATATCTCTGTGACGTTTGGACAGTTGCAGCTTTGCTCTGAGCATGAAAACGTCCCCAGCATCCATGGAAGCTTTTCATCTACAGCAGATTCTTACCATGCAACACATGTGGTTTTCTTCCTAACTGAAGCATGGATGGATCCCCATCTTCTGCTGCTTCTCACTGTTTCCTCTTTGTTGTTTCGTCACCAGTAAAGCCCTTACTAGTAAAGCCATGGGAGGCAAAGCCTTAATTCTTTCTTTGTTCCCGGTTCCTTTTCAGTCCAGGAAGCTGTGCACGTGCTCTTTCTCCTCTCCCACCAAGGCAGTGGAAATTAGGGCGTCAGTTTATTTCCTAATTTTCCTTGAATTTACCTCTTCATGTATTTCTCAGCTTCCTGTCCTGTACTTAATTGGTCTTGCTGATTTTTATAGCCGCATACAGCAAGTGATTTCTTTTTCATTTTCTTTTTTTAAGACGGCCCAAAAGATTGAAGTGTGATGTGGTCAGCTGTATTTAATATGGGCAGGAAAGAACAAGCAAAATGTTTTAAAGGGTTCTCAAGAGAAAGTGTTGAGCTAAATGACTTTTGGAACGGAGCTGTCCTGCTTTTAGACTGTGGCTGTTAGCTGGTTGAGGCTTCTAGGAAGGGTATCTGTATTTTCTTTCTTAAGCTTTCCAGGGATTAAGATGTTCTTGGAATCAAAGCTCCAGCTTCTGTAGGGTATCCTTGCCCTGCAACGGAGGCTGTTCATCAGCCACCGACCACTCCAACTCCCCTCGAGTCCCCTCCAGGGCCCAGAACCAATCCCAATCTCAGGCAGAGGAACAGAAGCAGCTCTGGAACTCAGTTACCTGGGGGTTGATCTGATCCTGACTTTGTGCCTTGGCTCTAAAGTTGGGAATCTCTCTTTCTCCTAAGATTTGGTCTCCACCTCATTAGGAAAAATGGACCCAGGTCTTGATATCCCTGGCCCGAGTCTCTGTGTCCAAGTCCTTGGGCTCTCCGAGACTTGGGGCCTCTAGACCCAGGACCTCTGGGAGTCAAAGCCTCCAAAACCCAGGACCTCCAGGACTCAGGGCCTCCAGGACTCAGGGCCTCTAGGATTCAGGGATCTCAGGATTCAGGGATCTCAGAACTCAGGGCCTCCAGATTCAGGGCCTCCAAAACTCAGGGCCTCCAGGAATCAAGGACGTCAGGACTCAGGACCTTGAGAATTCAGGGCCTCCAGGATTCGGGGCCTGCCTATACTGACCCTCTCCTTGAACCATGGCCTGGCTCTAAATGATCTTGTAGCTTATAGACAAAGTTCCCCATGAGTTCTGCCTTGCTCTCAGTTGCTCAAGGAGTCCCCATTGCTAGGGTCTGGTTTTGGTTCCCCCACACCCCTTAACTTCCTGGTGAAACACCTGTTACCATCTTTTTTGATGACCCCTTGTCTGTGGTCGCATCTGCTGGATTCCATGCTCTGCCTATGATAAGGGACTTTCCTCATCATCCGTAGTGGACAATGTCTCTGAAGACTTGCCACACCCTAGTCAGGGAGGAGGGCAGACTGCTTCCCAACCTTCCCAGGCTGTCATTCTCATTGCAATTCACAAGTCCTGTTAGTCTATGTTAGTCTTGAGATAGGAGGAGTGGCCTTCATGGTCAAAAAGTCTAAAGACTTGATTGTTTTTAGGTCCATTTCTACTTTTTTCAGATTCTTCCCTGGTCTGTTAGATATGAACTTTCCCTAAGATTTTGTCAGAATCCTGGCTCCAAAGTCAGGGTCTTTAAGACTAGAGTAGATTCTGTATGGCCATATGGCTAGGACTCCATCCTTTCCAAAAAAAAAGAAAAAAGGCCATTTGTAATGAAACCCATGAGAACGTGGGAATTCCTCTGGCTAATCACGTACCAGTCTTATTTCTCATGCCTTGTCTCTTTGTCCCCTGAGGCTCTGTTTGTTGACCCTGGTTCTAGTACTCCGCCCTTCCAGACACAGAGTTGTAACATTAAATCCACCTCCAGGCTTGCTTCATGGACTTGGGTTGTGCTGCTAGTACCACCTGTAGCATTTCCAGATTTGGGGTTTGATCCTTCTGTCCTAGCCCTGCCAATCAATAGAAATTTTAATTCCCTATAAGACTGAGTTCAAACACTGTCTCCAAGTTCCTCATTTTGCTGTATTCCCTTTCCCAAGTTAGGCTTACAGACTTTCAGCCTCTCTGTGAACATCTTTCTGAATTGTTTCTGTAGCCTTGAGCTGTCTCCTGAGCTCTAGACTGTGTTCTCCTCATCCCAGCTGATGGCCTCACCTTTGTCTCTATAACCCAAGCAAGAAGCCTCAGACTTGCTGTTGAGACAGATCAAAAGCAGAGAGCCATGATTCATGTCACCACTACTAAGGCCCTATAGTCCTCTCCGAAATAAGAGGTGGCCCTCAGCTCTGCATATGAGAACTCTCATCTTGTCAGTCTGCTCCTAGGCCTAAAGAAATCAATTTACACAAGTCAAACTCACAGGGAAATAATTTTTAACCCAGAACTCTGGTTATTCTGGTTTGAACATTTATAATGGGAAGTTCTGTGTTCCCTTTATTATAATCTTTCAGTTCAAGATTCAAAGTCCACCCTTCCAGAGAGGCCTGATGAAGCAGATGGGTTATTAGAAGGTTGCCTGATAGAAATAGACAGAAAGCAAAAGAGTGCAGTGGTTTTGAGAGATTTCATCAAAAACGTGTCGGAATAATCCAAGAGTTATCAGTATTTCTGTACAGTATGCCCTTCTAGCAAACACGAAGAGGAGTCTACTTTTTACACTTCATACAAACGTAAGAACCAAAGTCATCATCCTCATGGTCAGTGGGATGACAGATGTTGAAGCGAGGTCATTCCTACATACATTCCTGAGGGTGGAAGGGCAGGGGGCATTTACCCAGTACCAAGTACTATGTGAACCTTTCTCTCTCTCATTTAATGTTTACAACAACCCCATGAAATCAATGTTATATATCCTTGTTGAGGGTTGAACTGTGACCCCCCCACCCAAAAAAAGATAGATCCAAGTCCTAATCCCAGGTACCTGTGAATGTGACCTTATTTGGAAGTAGAATCTTTGTATATAGATTTAGTTAAGATGAGGTCCTACTGGAGTAAGATGGGCCCTAAGCCGAATGACCTGGGTACTTGTAAGGAGAGGAGAAGACACAGAAACATAGAATATGTAGTAGGAAGATGATGTGAAGACACAGAAAAAAATACCATGGGAAAGTCAGGAGACTGAAGTGATGCACCCACAAGCCAAGGAATGCCAGAGATTGCTAGTAACCACTAGACGCTAGAAAAGGCAAGGAAGACTTCTTTGCTAGAGGCTTCTAAGGGACCATGGCCCTACCGACACCTGGACTTCAGATGTCTAGCCTCCAGAACTGTGAGAGAATAAATTTCTGTTGTTTAAGGCTTCAGATTTGTGGTACTTTGTTAAGGCAGTCTTAGGAAATGAATACAGTCTCCATTTTACAAATGAAGTAATGGATGCTCAGAAATGCCGGTTTGCCCAGAAGCAAGTGCTTAGAACTCCCTGACTCCAAATACTTGAACACTTGCTGGCTGAACTGACTGGTGGAGGTTCTCTTTCTCTTCTATCAAAATCCTGTACCAGAAAAATTCTACAATAACATCAGCATATCCCAAGTAAGATTGTGTAGAACGTGAGTTCTGTGGGATATTAGAATGTGTTAATGTGCACAAGAGTTTTTAGGATCAAAAAAGGGGAAGGTTACTGTGTGTAAATCAGGCTTTTTTTCCCCTGTCTTCCTGCAGGACCCCCACAGAGCCCTTAGTGTGCATTACGAATCTCCAAGAGAGGAATACTAGACCTTACAATATTTCTCAAGCTGATTCAAACGTGGAAAGCTTGTCTTTTACAGAGCATCCTATGGAATTCATATTCTGTGGAAGATAGTTGGGAAATGCTGTATCGAAGAAAAAAGCTTTTCTTTTCTTTTTTTTTTTTTTTTGGCATCATTTACATGTCAACCATGTTTTCTGAGATACACCTTCACACAAGTGTCTGAAGGAGAATTGAAAAACATCCTTGCTTCATTGAAATATATTAACAAACCATCTCTTTGTGTAGGTTAATTTAACTAACATTTTACCATACTTTTTTTTTTTTAAAGATTTTATTTATTTGACAGAGAGAAACACAGCAAGAGAGGGAACACAAGCAGAAGGAATGGGAGAGGGAGAAGCAGGCTTCCTGCAGAGCAGGGAGCCCGATGTGGGGCTCGATCCCAGGATCCTGGGATCATGACCTGAGCTGAAGGCAGATGCTTAATGACTGAGCCACCCAGGTGCCCCTTACCATACCTTTTTTATTCTTTAGATCATTATGTGGATTCTCAGTGTCAATGTCTTCTAGCAAAGGCCATTGGGAACATACCTGTAGTTGAAAAAAGCTGGGTCTATTGACTTGTGTCAAGGAGGAAGGCACATGAAGGGAAACTGGGGCGTTTCAGAAAGAGGATGTTAGGAATTGTAATAGGATTTATGCTTGCATTAGATAATTTGGGGATAAGATTCAAGAAAGCAGAACTTTGCAGGAACAAAAATGGTTAGTTCGTACAACAGACTCTGAAAAACAGGGACCCATACTATCATACTCCAATAATGAAACCATGTCCCCTGATCCTCCTGTTCTTTTCTAGACATCCAGCAAGGTTCCCTCTACCCATACCTCAAGTCATAGGCTGTTATGTAATATTTATACAGGTGCAGTAGTAAATGCTTACTCTAGTAGAAAATTCTCTTTGGCTAGTTAAGGAGAAATTAAGGACTATGTTATTATCTATGACGACTCTGCCTAATGAATTTACATTTAAACCTGGGCTTTGTCAAAGATAAACAAAGCCAAATGCTAGTTAAAGGAAGGACAGATTTTAATTGATAATATACTGTTGCAGTAGAGAAAAGAGTCCAACATGAAGTGAACTCAACTTCATTTTTTACAGAGGTGAGTGGATATTTTTAAGGAAGAAGGAAAGAATAAAGGGGGGGTAAATAGGTGCTCAACAGAGTCAGGGAAGTGAAAAATTACAAAAAATGGGAAAGGGAGGTTGGCCCATGCGAACTGCCTCTG
Source organism: Nasua narica (assembly GCA_028533885.1). Lineage (NCBI taxonomy): Eukaryota > Metazoa > Chordata > Mammalia > Carnivora > Procyonidae > Nasua > Nasua narica. The sequence goes on along the minus strand of CM052810.1, from coordinate 52,207,106 downwards.
GGTTTACTAACTGACACTTTTGAAGCTTAGGATCCTACCTTCCCTAAGGGAGGGAAACAGGAGCCCTATCTTCAGGTGTTGGCTGGAACAAACAGTAAGTTCTTTTGATAGCCTTGAGTTTTTTCAGGCTTTACAAGAAGGGGAGGTTATAGTCATTATAGAGATGTAGCCTCGAACCATTAAAAAAAAACCTCTTAGTCCTTCATTAAGGAGGGCATGTGATATAATGAACATTGGGTATAAGACTGATGAGTCATGGGCCTGTACCTCTGAAACCAATAATACATTATATGTTAATTGAATTTAAATAAAAAATATTAAAAAAAAAAGAAAGAGTGAGGCAGACACAGGTTGAGAAGCCCTCATAAACTGTATGAACAGTTGTTGCATATTTATGTCCTTAGGCTAGGCCGTCCGCCCCTTCAGAAATGTTTTCTCCTCCATCCTACCACTAATTCTTACATGTTTGGGCATGAGGCAGAGTTCTCTGGCTTAGAGCCATGTTACCTCCTTACTGTTCACACAAGCAAATATATATATTTTTTTATGTTGTAGTAGTAAATCTATCAAGTGGGAAAACGATCGTGACATTTCATTTACCGGAAAATTGTTTACAGACTACAAAACAGCATTTACAGCCTACTGTCATTTTTGTACAACAGTACAAAAAAAACAGCCTACTGTTGTTTTGTTGTGATTTAAAAAAATGTTAACAAAGACAAAACCAAAAACAAAAAACTGTTAATCCTTTATTCAAGTTGGAAGCCTAGCAAGAAGAAGACTCTGAGGAGCCTGGGTAGCGTTTGATCAAGGAGCGGGTCTTTGTCAGGTTCCAGAGCAGAAATTGTACACTTTAAATACGTAAGGATCGGGCGCCTGGGTGGCGCAGTTGGTTGAGCAACTGCCTTCGGCTCAGGTCATGATCCCGGAGTCCCGGGTTCGAGTCCCACATCGGGCTCCCATCTCCATGGGGAGTCCGCTTCTCACTCTGACCTTCTCCCTTCTCATGCTCTCTCTCACTCTGTCTCTTTCCTAATAAATAAAGAAATAAAAAAAAAATCTTTAAATACGTAGGGATCTCGCCAGGGTCAGAGACAAGTTATGAGTGATTCTTTCCAGTTGCATTATTCCAACTCCGGTGGTTGTTGCTTGCTCATTATGCACACTGGGCAGTCCGTTATCTCTCCTGAAAGAGACTTCCCTCAATTAGCCTGTGCCTGCCTCTCTCTCAGATGTCTCTGTGTATTCTTTTTAAGGAAACCTGATTCGTGGAGGGGTGGTAATTTTAAGCATCTGATGTCCTCTAACAATGATCTTGAATACACAGGGTAAGTTAGTGTGTGGCAGGGGGTGTATGTACACCTTACATAGGGTGTAAGCCCTATGTCCCCATAAGAAGTAGACAAGTGGTAACTGGGAATTTAAGAATCATTCTTTATAATAGAAATGAGCCTTTTTCTTTATTTGAGTATCTGTGGTAAAGAGTCATTGGAGGTGGACAGATGCCATCAGTGGAGTCAAACAGGTCCTGCAAAGCAGGCTGGAAGGTTGTTGAAGAAAATAAAGTAACGATTTCTATCTGGGTTAGACCCAATCTTTGTTCCCACTCCCAAAGGGCTGGGTTTTGCTGATAGGATTGTAAGGACTTCAGCAGAAGCATTTTGTTGTTATGGGGTCAATATACAATTTTGATAAGACTGAAATTTGGGTCAATTATGTGAGGGAAACTTAACTATCAGAAGGGATACAGAGAAGAAAATTTACATCTTGAAGTATTATTTATTTGGTTGGTTTTAGTTATTAAATTTTGTCAGCAATCGGTTAAATTCAGAAAAGTAGCAATGATCTAAGAAAAAAACAACCCAGAGGGGTGCCTGGGTAGCTTAGTCAGTTAAGTGTCTCTAACTCTTGAGCTCAGGTCTTGCTCTCAGGGTTAAGAGTTTAAGAACCACATTGGGATCCATGCTGGGTGTGAAGTCTACTTTAAAAAAAAAAAAAAAAGAAGAAGAAGAAAAGAAAAAAAAAAAAAAAAAACCCAGAGAATTTTGTTTTCTCTTAAGTGGCAAAGACTGTAATGAGTCACAGGATGAAGATAAGGGAGATCATATTAGTTAATAGGGTAAAAGTAAAATGACAAACGAAATGAGTAGTAAAGGGAAAGAAAAGGATGCTAAAGAATTAGAAAATTAATTTTGCCCTGTCTTGTGTGAAGGCTGTCTTCTTCTGTAGTCAATAATCTGCCCTTCTGTGCCTGGGTGTCTCAGTCAGTAAGCGTCTGCCTTCAGCTCAGGTCATGATCCCAGCGTCCTGGGATCGAGCCTTGCAATGGGCTCCAGGAAGCCTACTTCTCCCTCTCCCTCTGTCACTCCTCCCTCTTTCTCTGTGTCTCTCTCTGTCAAGTAAATAAATAAAATCTTAAAAAAAATAATAATCTACCCTTCTGTAAATCAACAGCTTCTGGTGAATTTCTAAAAATCTTCAGCTTGAGGTGTTTCAAAGGCATGGACATCCAGTAGTTGGATGAAAGTTCTGTGTGTTTTCTTAGGTGGGGGACATGAGTCCAAAAATTAAAATATTGGAGTGTTAATACAGTATCAATTGTTAAAGATAGCAATAAGGTCCTCTCCATGTAGGGTCAAAAGAAGTTTTTCTCCGATGACTTTTCCAGAAGACCAAATATGTAGGTTTCAGATCACACTGAGACTGCTTTGGAGAATATTTTGGAAATACAACTTTCCTGTAGCTATCACATTAGATCACAATAGGATAGGATCAAGGATTGGCAGTAATTCCCAAATGCACAGGACAGCTTGTTATATACTGGGGAGGAGATAGTTTGTGGGTTCCAAGGGGGATTGATCTCATTGCCTGCAATCAAGGCCAATGGAAATACTTCAGTAATTAGTTTGTGGGTATTAGAACTCCATTTAGTTCCTGTTACTTTTCCTGTTGTCTATGGTTAAGGACAGTGACGTTTCTAAGTAAAAGTTAAAGCTTTCTGGTTCTTTGATGACTCTATCAGTGAAATGTATGTCTTTTACAGAAGAGACAAGTTAGGATTCCCAAATTAAGCAATTTTTTTTTTCCTACAGAGCTCTGTAGCAAAGAAAAGCCTTAACACTCTGAGAATGAACAATAACGAGAACATGTTCATGGACCTTCTGGAGATGTTCGAAGGAGCCTTGGGACTGTGGCTGTCCATGTTCTACCTTTACAGACTTGATAGAATTGTGTTGGTGGCAGATAGGGCATACATGGGAACATCCTTAGCAATAACCTGCAGATTACCCTGCCAGTGTTGGTTTAATACCATCGCCAGTTTATCTCTGTTGTTATAGGTAATATAATGAAGCAGCCTTGCTAAACTCTACTTTTATTATGGCTGTCTCTTTGGGTAATAGCAAAGCATCTCAGGGTTCTTTGATCCATTGTTTATAGGAAGTCTTGTAATGTCAGGAAATCTCTACTTCTAAAGTATTTTGAATTCATGGGTGAATTCAAAATCATATTCTGTGTATCAGTATAAATATTTGTTCTTTTATCCTTTTGTCAGCAAGTCTGGATAAAGGCAATTAACTTAGTCATCTGAATATTTTATTTCAAGGTAAAGCTTATATTTCAAGGGTAAATTCAAATCAGTGATAGCATAGCCTGCTTGGCAATTTTAGTTTTCTTTCTAAGTATGAACCAACCAGCCAACAAAATTAAATCAGGGATATGCAAGGGAAAATCTAGAAGGTCCATGCAAGGTATGGACACCTCGGTTACTAAGATAACCAATCATGGCATATATATACCCTCCTTTCTATATATAGATGGGAGGGTATTTTGGCTTAATGTTACAGCAACGGATGATGATGTATTAAGGGAAACTAACAAAATTGTATAGGAGGTTATGTGATTGGCTCAGAAGTCCCAAGTCATTTCTATCAATAGGAAGGTCTGTACAACAGGGAAACTATTTATTTATTTTAAGTAATCCCTACATCCAACATGGGGCTTGAACTCAGGACCCAGAGATCAAGAATTCCATATCCTGCCAACTGAGCCATCCAGGTACCCCAACCAGGAGACTGTTTAGTGGAGACCATAGAACTAAGTGACAACTGGATATTTTTGCCTGTTTTGTCAAAGATTATTTGACCATAGAGTTGCGGGTCCATCTCTGGGCTCTCTATTCTGTTCCACTGGTCTATGTGTCTGTTTTTGTGCCAGTACCATGCTGTCTTCGTGATCACAGCTTTGTAGT
>CM052810.1:52157641-52202357 GCA_028533885.1 Nasua narica | reverse complement strand
CGACCCAGCAATCGCACTACTGGGTATTTACTCTCAAGATACAAATATAGTGATCTGAAGGGTCACATGCACCTGAATGTTTATAGCAGCAATGTCCACAATAGCCAAACTATGGAAAGAACCTAGATGTCCATCAACAGATGAATGGATAAAGAAGATGTGGTATATATACACAATGGAATACTATGCAGCCATCAAGAGAAATGAAATCTTGCCATTTGCAACGACGTGGATGGAACTAGAGGTTATTATGCTAAGCGAAATAAGTCAGTCAGAGAAAGACAATTATCATATGATCGCTCTGATATGAAGAATTTGAGAGGCAGGGCAGAGGGTTGTGGGGGGTGGGGAAGAGAAATGAAACAAGATGGGATGGGGAAGGAGACAAAGCATCAGAGACTCCTTAACTCACGAAACAAACTAAGGGTGGCTGGGAGTTGGGGGGGTTAGGGTTATGGACATTGGAGAGGGTATGTGCTATGGCAAATGCTGTGAAATGTGTAAGCCTGATGATTCACAGACATGCACCCTGGGGCAAATAATACATTATATGTTAATAAAAAATTAAAAAAAATAAAATAAAAAAATAAAGTGCAAGGACTTATGGAAAAAAAAAAAGAGATGGTCACTGGCCATAGAAAGAGGATGACAGAAGAGAAAGAGAGGGGAATAAAAACTACCATATGCCTATTAAGTGCTTGGCATTTTGCTAGCTACTTAAACAAGCACTGTCTTAATTCTTTCAAGAGCCTTGGAGAGAGATGTCTTTGGCCCCATTTTACAAACAAGGAACTGAGACACACCACCGTTCAGCAACTAGGCCAAGGGTCACGTGGCTAGAAAGTTGTACGCATGGGTTTTAAACCCAGATATCTCTGATTTCAAAGGCCAATAGAGGTGCAAATATTTATAAGCAGTTAGGAAAATAACACACATTTTAAAGCATTTAGCACAGTTGTCTGGCCCACAATAAGAGCTTAATACTCACTGCAGCAGTGGCAATAACTACCCAACACACTCAAAACAAAACCCAAAGTCTTTACTACACAGCCCTTCGTTCACACTGCTCCTGCTCTCCCAGCCTCCTTTCTGCAGATTTGCCAAGTCTATTGCTATCTCTAGGCCATTGTACTTGCTTCTACTTCTGGCTGAAAAACTCTTCCCCATATATTCCAACAGCTTACTCCCCCAGGCACTCAAGCCTTTGCTCTCTGCCACCTTGGAAAGGCTTTCCAGAGCACCTAGGATTCCCACATGCTCTGTTAACACCTGACCCAAGTTCATTTTTCATCATACCACTTTTCAGTCTTGATACCATATTAGAGATTTGCTGATTTTTTTATCATCTATTCATCTGTGTATGAGTTTATATTCTACGAGAGAGTAAGCCCCATGTGGACAGAAGCTTTCTTTGTATCATTGCTCTGTTTCTCCAGGACCTAGAACATTGCTTGGCTCATAGTAGGTGCTTAATAATTTTTTTATATAGGTGTTTCTTTATTAGCTTAGAAGTCAGTTAATCTGTAATTATAGATTCTCAGATCATTTAAACAAATGCAACAGAAAATATTTTAGTACATGATTGTGGTAGACACAAACTCTTACATAATTAGGTAATAACTAATATCTATTACAGTCTAGCATTACTTGCTTAGGACATAGTCTTACGCTGATCCAAAAGATGATTTTTTTTTAAATACCCTCCACATTTATTTATTTATTTACTTACTTATTTACTTTTCTTTCTTAAATATTTTTTCAATAAATAAATGTAATGAATGTATTAAAATGCAATACTTTATAATTTTGAGTTCGGTATTACTCTATTATGAGAAAAATTATTATCAGGTATTATAATCACCCAGAGAAGAAGGTCTGTCTGGTCTGGAATAGTCATGAGTGCTCACATCCCTGCCACAACTTTGAGGAATGGGTAGTGATAGAGGACAGTAATGGTAGTGCCTCAACACTGACTGGGAAGGTCCCAGGGGCACTAGAGGAGGAAAGGACACTGAAGGGAGCCCACCAGTGCTTAGAGCCTGAAGGTACCTAGACCTCAACTGGTAGATGGAAGTCATCATTTTATGGCTGAGGAAAAATAAACTTCCATGGGCTCACTGACACACCCAAGGAGGCAGAATTGAGACCAGAGCCTGAGTCTTGGCATTTTCACTCATATTTTTCTTTTATTTGCCTTGTAGATTGCTGAAGTTAGTTTTACACAACTGATTCCAATTGGTCTAAAAGTAATCCCATGATCCTTGACAGGGATTTCTTTAGAAACTCGGGCCCAAGCCAGTCAGCACAAGGCATTCAAATAGTCACAGGTACTGGTTCACACATGGACAGATAGTAAAATCTCAAGTTCGTGAGATGTGAGAAGAAGTTGGTCAAGGATTCTGAGACAGTTTCCTCACTCTCCACGGGGGACCACAGCAAGAGATCCTGGATATTGTCTTAGGTGGCTGTGAGACCCACAGTTCTCCTAGCCATCATGATACCAGCCTGAGGATGAATCTGACATCTGAAGGAAGAAAAATCCAAGAGAATCTCAGAGAAATGGAAGAAGAATGCTGAGTTGTGCTTGGTCCCACCAACCTTTGGTCTTTTTCAGTAACATGAGTTACTGAATCTATACTGGCTAAGCTGAAAAGGAAAGTTAACCAGAGCTGGCCCAGGCCAGAATGCCCAGAAAGACTAGAAATAGCAAGAGATAAACAGAAGCCCTGCCAGGAGCAATAATTAACCAGCCCTTCTGCTTCTGTAAACAGGTTTCCTTCCACAAGCTCCCTGCCCTAACCGCTGTTGCCACCTAAAGCACTCCACCACAGTTTAAACCCACCTATCAGTGGTCAGCATAGCCCTTGGACCCTGACCCCCTGCACTCCCCTATACAAGCTCTAAAACCCTGATGCCCAGGGCCCAGAATTTCTAGTGCGAGCTCATCTGGGACCACCAGCATAAAATAAATCCAAGTTCACCTACTTCTCCAAGTGTTGCTTGGTTTCTCACCGGTCTGATTCTTATTTTCTGCAACAAAGCCACTTTCATTTGGGTTTTCTGTAACTGTAAGCTGAAAGTATCCTGTCTGATAGCGAGGCTCAGTCGCCTCATCTGAAAAATGGGTATAATAATGTCTATGAAATTGTTATGATCATTAAGTTAAATAATGTATATAAAGTATTTATAATTTATAATATAATATTATTACATCATAAACTCAAGCCAAATGTTATTATTACTCTTATTGCCAGGTATTTTGACAAAATGAAAAAAACAATGATGGACTTAAATAAACTTGGTAATCCAACAGTGGGATGTCCACTTTCCCAAAACAAATTGTATGGAGGCATGGGGATTCTGAATTAAAATGTAAATTGTTATTTTCATATCTCTGTCTCTCTGTCTCTATTTTTAGTATCCCTTTACCAACCTCTCCCTATTTCTCCCAACCCACCCCCCGCCCCTGGCAACCAATTTCCTACTCTGTTTCTTTGAGTTCAACTTTTTGAGGGGAGTTGGGGGGGTGGGTTCCGATAAGTTAGAAGACTGGCAACAGTTTTGAAAGTATGCAGATAAACCTCTCTTTCAGGAAAAGACAGAAATTAACTATTTTGCCTGTTTTGCCTGCATTGAGCCCTGGGGGACAGCTGTGGTGAGTGCTCACAGGGCCCTTAAGAACTGCCTCTTTGTTTGCTATAGTTTTGCGGGTCTCAGACACAAGCCCGTTGGATTTCAGAGTTAAGTATTTCAAGAACTCAGCTCCTATATGGGGAGTCAGTTGGGGCACTAGATGTGGAACCCAAACCCCTCGCTCTTCCCTGAAAAGCAGAGAGTTATGACTTCCCCCTTAGTTGTATGATGTGTGTTGGGAGTAGACTTTATGGTAATGGTGTGTCTCAGCCTTTCATACTCATTTTGATGGGGCTATTTTCTCATTCCTCCGATGTGTACAAGTCACTTGGCTAGTTTCTAGATCTCTCTCGCTCTGTGAGCAACTGTACATTCAGTGTATCCTTAGGAGAGGGCACCCTGAAGCCTGCTATGTTGCCATCTTGGTTGCCTCCAATTCCCCTTAAAACCTTTCTTTGACTTTTCAGTAAAGGAGGTGGGTAAGCATCTCATTTGCAGATGAAGATGGATGAAAAATCTTCACTTAATTTTTTTTTTATTTATTTACTTGAAAGAGAGAGGAGGAGGGAGCATTGAGCAGGGAGAGGGGCAGAGGGAGAAGCTTGCTCTCCATTAAGCCTGGAGCCTGATGTGTGGCTCAATCCCAGAACCCTGCGATCATGACCTGAGCAGAAGGCAAATGCTTAACTGACTGAGCCACCCAGGCGCCCCTTCACCCTTTTTTTTTTTTAATTGAATTACATATTGAGAAGTAAGACAAGAAAGAGTATGGGGTAAGGGAAAGAATAAATGATCTCTGCCCAATTTCATCAAGCCCTGAGATTAACTGAAATATTACATCTTGCCAATAGACATTGAAGCTGTCCCTTCCAGCTCTACCCTTTCCTACCTCTTTTTCCTTTCCAACCTTCCTTACTTCCAATATAGCTGTCAAATCCCCTAGATTTATTCATTAATGATGCTTAGTGCACATAGGCTTCTTTTATAGAATCCTTAGCCACATCATAAATAGCAGATTTGGCTAAGTTTGAGGACTGAAGGCTTGATTATGTTTGTAAAGGGGTTTATCTAAACAGTAAGGCAATATAAATTATCATGATTACAGAAAGTCAAGATAGAATGAAAATTACAGGTCACCTCCCCTTCCTCCATAGCACAATTTCCTTTAGTGATCCCTCACATTTGTTGACCCATCTAGGGCTAAGCTTACTTCAAGGCTGGCAGTTCAATCTTTTCCGGGAGCCTGAAAATAGTACTTACAGTCCACAAATATTTTCCTAACTCTCAGTCTTGTTTTCTTTTCTCGATTTTATGGTGTTAACACTTGAAGTTCTTGGGCTTTTTTCTTTATTCCCAGGTCTCCTAAGGCCTCACAGAATCTCTAGTTCCAACACCAAGCAAATGAAAAACCACCATAAAAGTTCATGTGGCGGGGCCAGCGACCCATCACACATGGGTCTGGCATTCTTCAGAAATTACTCATTGGCCTGCAGCACAAAACATGGACGACAATGCCTTATCCCATTCACACCCTTCCTCTGTTCACATCCTTCACAGTCTCTGACCTGAAGACTTCCTCCCCAGGAACCCATTAAGATAGAAACAAGAGTCCTAGAGCAATTTTTCATATTTCCAAAAAGCGAATGGAAACTGTAACACTTGGGCCTCATAACCTTACTAAACAAGTACTAAACACTAAACACAAGTACTAAACACTAAACAAGTACTAAACACTAAACACAAGTACTAAACAAGTACTAAACACTTACTAAACACTTGGGCCTCATAATCTTACTAAACAAGTAAGGTTAATGGTTAGCCATGATCTCTGTGCATGTTGTGTGGGCTAGTGGCTGCCATAATTTGAGCACCAACTTAAAGTTTTCCCTGTGTTGTTCCTAATCCTTATGTGATACAAATTTCACAGAGCTCTGTTCACACCCATTAATACAGGGCCCTGAGTAAAGAGGCCCCCCGGTATTTCCTGATTCCTCAGGGGATGTCTCACAGAGATGCAAGTCTCATCAGCTGCCATTTCCAGTCCCTTCGTCTGCCCCAGCCCCACCCCAGCTGGTCACTGTCACATCCTCAGGGCCAGCTGCCCCTGTGGATGCTTCCGCCAATTCCCCCTTCCCTTCAGAAATAGCTACCAGGCACTGGAGGCTTAGAGATGCTGAGCAGTGTGGTGGGCTTTGGCAAAGATGTAGAGAACATGTCTATCTCCATCCACTATTAGAGGAATACCAGATGACACTGTTCATACCCCAATATCTTCAAGTTTTTCAGTGAAATAGTACCTCCTGTTGGTACTTAGTGTCCACCTCTCCTCCAGTCCTGCCTTCATCCCTATCATTCCATCAGACCCAGATGGAATTTGGACTCCAGACTCCTATTTGTCATAGGAGGCAAAGTCATGGGACAACACAGCACTGAAGTGGGAATTTTGTCTCCTTCCCGGGGACAGAGATTTGTGACTGGGGGCAGGCTTACCTTGCCTGGTTCTCGGGGCCGTTCTATCTGACGAGGCTCTCTGAGCCCCCTTGCAAATCAAACTTGAAATGGGCCTGTCCTACCAGAACATACTCAACATGTTCTGACCCTCGGTGGCAGACGGGACTCTTTTCTTTGGTCAGTCTTGTTGCTCTCTTCTCATAATAAAACTGAGGGCTGGGCAGACTGAGAGAGTTTCCCAAGGCTCCACAGTGATGCCTTGATTGGTTTTAAAAATAAATGTGTTAGTTAATGTATATAGTTTTGTAGTAAGAGATTTGAAAACCAGCAACTAGGGACATTGAAGTACTGGGTGGGAATTAAAGAGATCTGGGGGTTGGTATAACTGGGGAAAACTATTCTAAACACCAGTGTTGCCATAATTACACAGGCAGGCCTCGATGGCTCCAAACCTCTGCCATGCTCAAAGATACTGTGAAGACACTTGCATGAACTGCTGTTTTTCCTCCTCATTTTCAGCCCAAACCCATTGCTATTAACAGATAGCATGAGACATCTGGTTTGGGCTGAAGATTAGGATGTACACTTGGCATCCAAGCACACCTCCCCATATCCTGGCTGGAATGGAAGAACTGGCTGCTCTCAGGCAGCCTGTGAGGGCCAAAGCAGTCTGCGGTTCCAGACTCTTCTTGGATATAATAGCATGGGAAACAGAGCAAACCTCATCAGTCTGCTACTGATGGGAAGGCAATGAAACATAGATGAGTGAAAAGAAAATTCCAGATGAAGAATGTTCAAGCCACACAGCAAGGTCAATTATTCAAAATCTTTGTCAAACATGTAAACTGCAAAGAATAAAGACCTGCTTTACAAGCTTAAGTAGAAGGGAATCCTTCTACTTAAAGCTGCTGGGGAGCTGGGGGAATAGTTAGGGAGGCTGGAGGACCAGGTTGGGAAGAAGGCAAAGGAAGGGAACCAGGCCACGAACCCTGCAGGGGTCATGCCTCAGAAGAGCCTGTTGGGGGCGCTGTTGCTGCTGCCCCTGCACGTTCAATGCGGCCCCAGGACTCCAGCAGTGGCCTCTTCGCTGCTGGAAACTGGCCTCCTCCACTGCCACCGCAGCCATGGGGCCCCTAGATGAAAGGAGTCACTACTGCCACTAGGAAGATTCTGAGCTGTCCTCGCTTGTGTTCACACCTCCAAACTCGAAGCCCGTGGAAGAGCCCAACACTATGAGGAAGAGCCTCATGCCCCTTCTGAGGCCGCTGAGGGCCAGGAAAAATAATCACCTGTCTTTTCAGCTTGCCTGGTGAATGGTGGCGCTCTGACGCCCAGCAAACTTGCCCAATGGTGAGAGGCTTCAGATTAACAGGTGCCCTCTGTCCTAGTCTGCTTGGGCTGCCACAGCAAAATACCAGACAGGGAAGCTGAAGCTACAGAAATTTATTTTCTCACAGTTCTGGAAATTGGAAGTCCAAGATCCAAGTGAGGGCAGGCTTGGTTTCTCCTGAGGGCTCTCACCTTTGAGCCACTGTGTCCTCCTATGGTCTTTCTTTTGTGAGGTGCCTCCCAGGTTGTCTCTTTGCACATCCAAATTCCCTCTTTTCAAAAGGACACCAGTCAAATTGGATTATGACACACCCTTAAGGTCTCATTGTAACTTCAACATATTGTGGGGGGAGGGGCACAACTTAGGCCAAAACACTCTCCCAAATGGAAAATGTCCACTGCAGTGAATAAAAAAAGAGGTAGCAAATATGTGTTCAAATATAGAAGGACTAACTTAGAAAAGTTCCAGTTGAAACCCGCAGTTAACAAGTGTAACCAAGAGGCAGGTGTTAGTCTAGGCCCTTAGTCCCTGTGGGCCAGCAGCAGGGGCATCCTGTGGGAACCTCAGCTGTCAGCTCCACCCGCACCCCCACCCCCCGCCCCCTGCCCCTCTCAGTCAGTCTCTGCACTGTCCCGGCATCCCAGCTGATCTTTTGCCATCACACTTGGAGACGCTCTGCTCTAGGCACTATTTTAAGCTTTGCTTGCTGCAGGTGAGAGGGGCTGGGTCCACGTGCCTCAGTGGTTCTTCCTGCATCCTGATGCAGAAAAGGGACTGAGGGACAACAGGCCTAGGGCCTGGCCACTGTGTGGGGGAGCGGGCCCAGGAAGCCCTCCTGTAGGGCTACCATCACGAAGGTGGCAGCGACCCTCTCAAGTCTGTTTCCTGACTTGGGAGAGCAAACTTGTTAATACTTTGACACTTATGTTAAAATCTTTGTAGTGAACTCTGAGAGACTTTCCACCACTTCCTTGTGGGGAGTTGGGGAGGTTTCAAGCTCATTCTGGCGCCATTTTCTCACAGGAAGGCAGGGAGGATAATCTGTCTCCTGAGGCTGCGTGAGGATTGGATGGGTCAGTTTTCACAGAATGTGAGAACAATGTCTAGCACTTAGTGAGTTGGCTTTTACTATTATTATTATTATTTCAGGAAAGGTAAAAGAAGCTCCTATGACCTCCTTTTTCGGTTTATCTTATCAGTAGGAGTCAACATTCAACCAGAGGATTTATTCCCTATGACCCATTTGCGTACCTAAAATTTTTACCAGAATTTAAATTATTCACACAAGTGTTTTCAAACCAAACACGCTTCTCTGGCTTCAGGGGCAGTTTCTGAAGCTGTTACAATCTGGCTGGTGAATACATTTGCATGTAAAAGTTGAGTTACTGGAATCAAATCCTCAACTCCTAGCCTGAGGAAAAGGAGGGAGGACGGAGCCTTAACCCTTCCAGAGGAAAGAGCACAAAAGGAGGCCACTCTGATTAGGGAACACAATGCAGAGCATTTGATACTTCCCTTGCAGACTGCTGGTTTCTGTCTTCCATGACAGGAAGAGAAAGACAAGGAGAGTAAGAGACCTTAGAGCAGGAAGCTAAAGGAAAAAGACATATTCTTGCCAGAAAGGCAAATAATGAGCCCACGTTGGTTGGCATGGAAGCTGTCAGTCAGGCCCTCCCCTCCAAGAGAGAAGGGAACTTGAAGACTACAAAATTGAAAGTCAGCCCAGGAGAGACCATCACATCTTGCCTGAAGCCTAGGGAGTCAGACAAGGAGAAGCCCATAGACCCTGGCACCCCAGTCTCCACCACACGACGGAAAGAACCAAATGGCATGGCATAGGAGAAATGTGTTTGGTAGGGGTTTTGTTTTGTTTTGTGTGTCCTTATACTTGGAAATCTCAATAAAATGGAAAAAGGCAAATCCATGGCCAGAGGCTCTGAAAGTTGTGGAAGGTAGCACCAACAGCTAGGGTCCTTTTAGCGAGGATGGGTCTGGATCTGGGGACTCCTCACTGCGAGAATAGGCTCTGCCTTTTCAAAACTAGGTTGGGGTGGCACCTGGATGACTCAGTCCGTTAAATGTCTGACTCGTGATTTTGGCTCAGGTCATGATCTCAGGGTCGTGAGATGGAGCCCTGCATCGGGGTCTGTGCTGGGCATGGAGCCTGCTTGAGATTCTCTCTCCCTCTCCCTCCACCCATCCCTGCCCCTCTCTCTCGCTCCAAAAAAAGAAAATTAAAAAAAAAAAAATAGGTGGGATCCCTACCTGTCTAGTATAATTTGTCATTGTAGACTTCCAAAGAAATGACTAGCCTTCAAGGTCTCAAGCATCTTCTCTGGAACTTTTGAGATTTGTCTTTTATTCCATTGCTTTCCTTGGAAATCCACCTTGGAGTCCAGCTTGGGAAGTGAACAAAATTCTCTATTTTGGAGACTGGCAGATTAGCTTTGGAATTTGGCACTTGAAGCCACAACCCTGGTTCCAGCCATTATTCCTTTTTTGTTATTTACTGACTTTGATGGCAGGTGATAGAAGAAAGAAAAAAATTGAACTTTAGAGAAGGTGACACTAAGACCAATATCATCTGCTTGGAATGTTCTTCTCACTGCATACTTCATTTTTTCTCATCCTTTAGACCTCAGTTTAAAAATCACCTGCCCAGAGAGCTTTCCCAATCAACTGTCTACTATGGATACCCACTGTGATGGGTAATGGCTGGGCCATGGTGCCCAGATGTGGTCAACTGCTATTCTGGATGTTCTTGTGAAGGTGTTTTCTGAATGAGATTTACATTTGAGTAAAGCATGCTGCCCTTCCTAATGTGGGCGGGCCTCATCCAATCAGTTAAAGGCCCGAATAGAACAAAAGACTGACCTCGCCTGAGCAAGAGGGAATTCTGCTGGCAGATAGCCTTTGGACTTCACCTGCAACATCAACTCTTTCTGGTTCTACAGCTGACTGTCTTTGAACTCACACTGTAGTTCTTACTTGAGTGTCCAGACTGCTGGCCTCTCCCACCAGATGTTGGACTTCACCAAGCCTTCACAGTTGTGAGCCAATTCCTTAAAATAAATCTGTCTCTCTATATAATAAACATTTGTCTCTCTGGGGAACCCTGACTAATACACCATGCACGTACACATCATTATCCCTTTCAACAAAGAACAACAGTCTTTGTTCACGTCCTTCAGAGGTTTGTTCCAATCTACAGCCATTTTATTCATTGTTTTGCCTTTTTCTGTAGTGTCTTGACTGAATGTAAATTCCACGAGGGCCGGGCAGATGTGCCTTGTTCTCCTGTGTCTGAGAGGCTCTGGGCATATAGCAGATGCTAGTAAGTCTTGGTTAAATGACAGAATGGCTAAGGTTCTCCAATAGACTATGGACTAGGGGCCCTCCTGTATGCAAACCGCAGTTCTAGTTCTAATGTGTGTGAAAACGTTGTGTTAAAAATGCTCATAACCACAATAAGACACCCGATAGGAGAACTAGAAACACACACACACACACACACACACACACACACACTAACAAGACTTGGCAAGGGAGTGGAAAGGTAAGAACTCTCATGCTTTGCTGGCAGGAATGGTGCAGCTACTGTGAAAAACAATTTCGCAATCCCTTGGCAAATTAAATGTAGAGCAGCCCTATGACCTGAGAATTTCACTTCCAGAAGTGAAGAGAAGAGAAAGTGAAGAGAAATGAAAACCTGTCCCCAGTAAAACTTCTGCACCAATCTTCATAGCAACACTATTCTTAATGGTCAAAAGATGGAAATCACCCCAATGTCCATCAGCTGATGAATGGATAAGCAAAATAGTATGTCCATACAATAGGATGTTATCTGGCAATTGAAAGGGATGAGGTACTAATACATATTAGGATGCTAATGAGCCTTGAACATATTACGCTAGTGAAGGAAGCCAGACCATGTGAGGCCACTTATTCTCTGTTCTGTTTCAATGAAAGGCCCATAATAGGCAAATCCACAGAGACAGAAAGTAGATTAGGGTTGCCAGGAGCTGGGGGTATGGAGAAATGGAGAGTGACTGCTAATGAGTATGGGGAGTCTTTGGGGGGTGATAAAAGTGTTATTATAATTAGCGACAATAGTTGCACAACCTTGTATATATCCTAAAGGCCACTGAATTGAACACTTCCAAGTGGTGAGCTTTATGGTATGTAAATTATATATATTTATTTTTTTAATGCAAAAAAAAAAAGCTCCCAAGAAGTGAGCTCTCCTGGCTAGCAATGGTGCAGAACGCAGCCTCAAGATGAGAGGAGCATACAGCCTTCCAACCACGCCCTTGAGAACCTGCATTGTGTGAGCTAAACAAGGGTTATATTTATAATCATAAGGATAGTGGTATTAATATTGTTCTCTTTCTTTTTGCCATATAAATATGATTATAGGTGATTTACCATTCTTAAAACTCACTTAGCCATTATTTAAGAACCTGGAGACGTAGCCCCTTTCAAAACCATGAGTCAAAAAACCACTATTTAGTACATCCGGTGTTAAACATGGCTAGTATGGAATGATACTTTTGGCTGCCATAAAAAATAAAACTCCCCATATGTCAGCTTCCTGGAGGAGTGCTGCAGACCATCATTCGTTACGAGTCCAGTCTCAACCACGAAAGCCACTTTGTCACCACCCTGTCAGCCCCATGCTGTGGCTACTTCTGTTTTCACTTCCTGTCACTGACTCCCGCTCTGTGGTAGCCTGCCTGCTGTTGAGGATACACTGAGGGGGAGGCACTCTCCTAGGTGCTGGGGCAACCCACAAAAGAAGCCATCAGCACCTCACACCCCAGAGTCACTTGCCTGATCTTGGGGAGGTCCTGGTGAGAGAGGGTTTCTCCGCAGAGAACATGCTAGACCACATCTCATGCCCACACAGAAGGCCTCATATGCTTGTGGTGTCTGCTCCTTTCATTGCCAACTTCAGAAAAGAGTACAGTGGAGCCCACTGGAGCCCCTTCCAAGCCCAGGAAAACCCAGTGCCAGCAAAGTAGTAGGAACGTTCCTTCTGAAGAGGAGCAAGGCTTAGCCTGGTAAACTGCCGCCAGCTTCTGAGCACATGCTCGTTAATTAAGTCTATTTATGCCAGATCTAGGACAAACAGCACCTGGTCAGAAGACTATGTTCTTTAAAAATAAAAATCAACCAATCAACTCTGCAGCTTCTCACTTCCTAAAAATGAAAAATAGGCACTAAAATCCCATTTCGAGTCTATTCGGGAGCAATCACTGGAAGCCCGAGGTTTATCAAGCAAACTAATCGTGGGTCATCTTATGAGCTGTGAGCAGGGCTGTGGGTACCAGGAATAGTGCATGGGAGGACCAACCACATTTGCAGGAAGTTTCCCCCCAAATTAAATGAGTGGAAATAGATCTAGTTTACTAGATAAGTTCCTTCTATCAGTCCTCTGATGTTGATTAATGGTTTGCTACTGAAAGGGCAGTGGGAGTCAGTGCAGTCAGGACAAAAGCACAGATATGGGAAATTCTAAGGGTGGTAACAAAGTAACAGTCATAAGGGGCCAACGAGTCAGTAATGTTCTTGTTAGAAATCAAATTCTCAGGGAGTGTGGGTGACTCACTGGGTTAAGTGGCCAACTCTTGATTTCAGCTCAGGTCATGATCTCAGGGTCATTGGACTGAGCCCCACATGGGGCTTCGTGCTTGGCATGGAATCGGCTTGAGATTCTCTCTCTCTTCCTCCCCTTCTACCCCTTCCCTTCCAATTCTCTCTTGTTCTCTCTCTCAAATAAATAAATCTTAAAAAAAAAAAAAAATGGAAGGGAAGGAAAGGAAAGGAATTCTCAGCCCAAAGGGCTTAATTAACAGGTGCCTCCTGAAGTGAGATCCTGAATTTGATCACCAGGAAACATCAGCCAAACTAAAACTGGGAATAGTCTACAAATTCATTGTCCTGAACTCCTAAAATAGGTCAGTGTCATGGAATACAAAGACAGACTCAGGAACAGTTGTAGATTAAAAGGAGACTAAAGAAATGTGACAAATGCCTTGGATTTTCTTTTGCTATAAAGTATATTATTGGGTCAATTGATAAAATATGTATAAGGTTTATAAATTAGAGAATATTTTATCAATGTTAATTTCCTGATTTTGATAATTGTCTTGTGCTTTTATAAGAAAATTCCTTGAGTTGAAAAAATAACTGAAATATTTGAGAATGAAGAGACACTGTCTGTGTCTTACTCTTAAATAATCCAGAAAAATAATGAGACAGAAAGAAGAAAGAGGAGGCTTTCTTCGTGAATGAATCACAATTCTGCTAGGAAGGAGGATGGGAAAAATGGATGTTGGATCTCACAATAAACACACAGATCTTAATAAGGTGGACTTTTATTGCTGAAAAATCACTTGGGTAAATTCTACCCTCAACTATTAAAATATGAAATTATACATAACAGAACATGAAGTGAAATTTTTCCTGTGCCCTGGAATTAACCAGAGGCATTAAGCACCCCATATTCAGAGAACTGCCAAAAGTTTGGGTTATCTCTTCACCTCAGAGTCTATAAGAGGCACCAGTTCAGAGCCTATCCTACTTTCCCACCCCACCCCACATCCAGTGACCATAAGAAAAAGTTTAAGAGGTAAAGGAGTCCTGGGTTTTTTGACTAATACAGTGTTTATGAAAAGAAGATATTTCCTTTCATTCTCTAAAACCAAGTGTAGAGGTGCCTGGGTGGCTCAGTGGGTTAAAGCCTCTGCCTTCAGCTCAGGTCATGATCTCAGGGTCCTGGGATCAAACCCCACATCGGGCTCTCTGTTCAGCAGGGAGCCTGTTTCCCCACCCCCCCACCCCCCGCCTGCCTCTCTGACTGCTTGTGATCTCTCTCTTTCTGTCAAATAAACAAATAAAATCTTGGAAAAAATAGACAAAAATAAAATAAAAAGTGTAAGAGCCCAAGAGAATCAGTGATAAAGGTTTGGGAAGACTGTAAGAGGGGGAGAATTATATTTTATTCCCTAGTTGAACATCTGCTTATCTAGTAGTGGTTTAATCTGCCCATTAGTTGATGAAGAGGAAAAGAAACTTCAGGATAATGGCAAGATGAAGAGGAAATTGTCCACAGTGGAATAGCTCATATATCATTTGACAAGACAAAGATGTGTATGTTTCCAATAGGTCAAGCCGACTCCAGTGAAAAGAATTAGGTTTGGGTCATATTGCTGATACCAGTTAACCTGAAGGGAATAATAATCCCAGGATCGAGAGGTATGGGATGGAGCAACTTTAGTATGGACAGGGGCAGTGAGACGGGACTGGGGGGGCAGGGGGTTGGGTTGGAAGCCCGTGCAATTTACAGAGCCATGTGGTCTGGAATGTTGCCTATGAAATCAAATCAGATCTTGTCAGGGGAATTAAACCTGCTCTCAATCACACTTGTACAAACCACATTTAACCTCATAAGCCCCAAGAACTAAGACAGGACTAGTTGGTACTAGGAGGGCAAGGGGAAAAAAGCTTAGAACAACTTTTGAGGTGGAAGTTTGGAAATGAAGAGGAATGAGCCTTAAATATCAAAATGAGACTGTTCTAAAACAAGAATGCCTAAAGAATTATAAAATTTGACAAACATATCAATAATGAATGAGCTACTTATTGGTAAAGTTTGACAAGGCCAGTTGGACAAAATTAGCAGCTAAAAATTTGAAACATTTTGTTTTAATCACATGAGTTTAAAAGCCTAAATAAATCAATTATATATAGAAACTAAAATAGGATCAAACATTGGTCTTGAGCCATGATCTGTGCAGATATACACCCCTCCCTTTCATCTGCCTTGTCCTTATGGCTGACCAAGCAGCAGACACCCTTCCAGCTACTATGTTAACAGAAGGACAGCCAACTTTCCTAGGAAACTGCGAGGGAGTAAAGTCATAAAATCAACATCAAATGGCATCTGAGTCTGTGTTTCCCATGACTGCCACTGTCAAGTCATGCTGATCAGAAGTTGGACCCCAAAGCTGACCTTCTGTCCACTGTGTGACATGATCCCTGTCACTTTCATGGGGCTACCATATTACTCCAAGTCTATTATTAGGGAAAAAAAGGAAGGAAGGAAAGAAAAAGTAAGCTAAATCTAGCAAGTCAGAATATGATGTCATTTGCCTTGGGCCTCCTTATCTGAATTTGAGTGGAATGGTTGAAATAAGTATTGACATATTTCCTGCTTGCAATTCTAATTACCAGTATACCTATTGTTTCCAAAGAAGACACCACATGGGACAGGGGGTGGAAGAGAAGTACCTGGGTTCAAATGCCAGCAATCCCATCCATTAGCGTTATGACCATGGGAAAATTACTTTACCTCTCTATGCTTCAGTTTCCTTATCATAAGAAGGTCGTATGTAACCCATTAAATTGTTGTGAGGCTTAGAAAACTTACCGTATGTGAAACCCTGAGCACAGTGTCTGGCACATCATAAATATGTAATCAATTTTGGTTATTGTTATCATAATAATTATAATTATTATCACCTTAAGAAGTATAAGGGTGCAGAGTGGGAATGGGAAGGAGAGTGGAGGGAAAGGAGGAGCTGGCTACTATCAGCACTAAGCGAACAGCACTAAGAGTAGAATGAAGATGAACCGGCAGGCAAAGTCAGCCTGAGGAACTCAACTGAGCCTCCCCACAAGAGGTCCTGGAGTTGATGGAGGGAAAAGACAATGTCTAGCCTGACCCACGATTGGGGTGTCCAGAATGGGTAGACCAGTGGGTGCCTGATGAGTTCTTGCAGCTGCATCTTATTGGCTCCAGAGAATAAGGAGACATGCCCCAGACCAAGAGACTCTGGCTTGGCCTGCAGCTCAGACACTTGTTGCAAGGCTGTGGAAACACCTTGAGGGCAGGGTGAGCAGCCTGGAGGCTGCCACCCCTCTCTGGCTATTTGGGTCCTAGCGGCCATAGTCTCCAGCTGGGAGGTGGTGGGCCTTGATGTGACAGCTTAGTAACTATTCCTTTCTGAACGCAAAGACTCATGTTGAGTTCAACCCCCTTACTTAAAAAAAATAAATAGAAATGAAGGATTGAGGGTAATCAAAAGTTAAGAATAGGAAATTGGAGGCAATTTGAGAAATGCATTTCAAAAAAAACTGCTTTCCTTAGACAGCTCTAAATAGTACAGACACTTATGAGGTTAAATAACACCGTGCTCAACATCTCCAGCTCCACTCAGGCAAACGTGGGTCTGACTCTCCACTGTGCCACTCAGAAGCTGGATATCTCTGAGTTAGTTACCCAACCACCTTAAAATTAGGTTTTCTCCTTTGTAATTGAGGCTGTTGACAGTATCAATCAATCTCAAAGGGTTATTATAGGTATTGAATGAAAGAACTTACAAAATAAAGCTGGAATATATTAGGAGCTCAATGTTACCTATTGTCTCAAGTGACCAAGTTTCTTCGTCATGTTTCTTTCCCACAAAAGAATAAGTGACTTTGAGGGTTTTGCTAAAAAGCCTGGCAAATGTTTTACTCTTTCATAGCCTTTTTCAACAACAGAATAACTTCCAGATATCCAGCTATAGCTTTCTTGTAAATATATTCCCAATACAGTGTCTACAGAATGGCCAAGATAAGGAGTTTACCATCTATATGCCCATTATTCCCAGTTATATCTCTAGCTTTGAACTCTCCCTGAACTACTATAGATTTGATTATTCAATTTCCTCCTCAACATTCTTATTGGATGTCTAAAAGATGTCTTAAATTAAACATGTTCAAAATCGAACACCTGATCTTCATATCCCAGGTCTTTTCTTCACGCAGCCTTCGCCACTTCAATTAATGAAATCTCTAATCTTCCAAGGGCTCATGTGAAAAACCTTGAGACATCCTTTCTGCCTCTATTTTTGATTTCTAGTATGTCAGAAATACTTGTCACTCAGATTTCAAAATATATCAGACCACTTCTGGTCTGACTACAGTCAGACCACTTCTCACTACTCTTCTACAACAACTTAGATCCAAGCTAAAAATTTCTCTCTTACCTGGCTTGCTGCCCTTGCTTCTTAGCTGGGCTTCTTGCTTCTATCCTCAATTCTTTCTGTGGGTTGAACTGTGTCCTAAGAAAAGATATGTTATAGTCCTAACATCAGTATCTGTAAATATGACCTTATTTGGATAGAAGGTCTTTGCAAACATAATCAAGATAAGATGAGGTCAGATTGGGGTGGTCCTAATCTAATGACTGGTGTCCTTATGAGAGAATTATTTAGAGACACAGAGATAAAGGGAAGAAGGCCATGTGGAGATGGAGGCAGAGATTGGAGGTATGCTACCACAAGTCAAGGAACATCAAGGAATGCCCTCAACCATCAGAAATTGGAAGAAGCCAGGAAGGATTTTCCCCCAGAGCCTTTAGAGGGAGTGTGGCCCTGCTGACACCTTGATTTCAGACTTCTAGTCTCGAAAATGGTTAGAAAATAGATTTTTGTTGTTTTAAGCACCCAATTTGTGGTACTTGTTACAGCAGTCCTAGGAAATTGACACACCCCTCTACAGTCCATATCAACATAGACCCAAGAGTGATCTCTTTAAAGGCTGGTTCTAATCTGATCACTCCTTCAGTGGAAACTCTACAATAGCCTCCATGATAGTCCTTACAGTTGCTGATAAGGTCCTCTAGATATCTTCCTACCCTCACCTCTTCTAACTCCCCACTGGTGATCTCCCCTTGTTTACTCTATCCTAGCTGCTGTTCCTGTTGTTTCTTGTACAGACCAAACACAGTCCCAGAGCAGGGCCTTTGCCTCTGCCTAGAAGGCTCTTCCCCAGACACCCACATGGCTCTTCCCTCATCTGCTTCAAGTCTTTGCTCAGGTGTTACCTTCTCAATGAGATGTACCTTGTCCACCCTGTTTACCCCTGTACTTCTAAACCTTATGACTCTCCTCTATTTTTTCCATCTTGCGCTGTACCTTTTCACATAGCATATATTTTACCAATCTATTGTCTTCTCCCCAAGCTAAACTATAAGGTTCATGGGGTAGAGATTTTAACTAACACACAAAAGGCATTTAGTAAATATTTGATGAAATAATGAATGAAAATGAATGAATGATTGTGCTGGGACAAAACTGTGGTTCCCTAACAAAAAGTATCTTTGAAGGGCAGATAATCTTTCTCCCAATAGCTTGTGAAGACTGAATTCTTTGTTTAATTTATCTGTAGGCCACATCCCCCATATCTAATTTAAGCTAGAATCTTTCCAAATTACTCAAATGAGAACTAAATGAGAAAAAAAGTATGTAAATGCAGCTGACATTGTTCCTGACATAGAATAAGTACCTAATAAATTAAGTTTCTATCTACTCCCCCTACCACTGATGACAATGAGTATAGAATTTGATTATCCTAAAGGAGTGGGCTAGGGGCTTCTTTAACATAAGTTCTTCTCATGACAAGGACAAATGATTTGGATCTACAGTAGCACCTACACCAGAGACTGCTCTACCAGACTTGTGGGGAAATGATGACATGCCTACATGTCAACACGATGAAGAGGCAAAACTGTAGAAGGAAGTTATGGTTGATAATCCTTTTCAGTCCACTTGGGAATAATTTTTCCTGTGAAGGATGTAGTTCTTGTCCCTCTTGCCCTCCGGTACTTTGTGATAAAGCACAGCATCAACACAGAGGACCCAGAGGAAAGAAGCAGTGGTCGTGTTCACCACCCTGTGTCGACACAGTGAATGTAGCCTGACGCAGCCTCCCAGTCTAGGACCCCCGACCCTTGGGATTTACTTTTCCAAGTAATGAAGTCACTCAGCAATGGCTGTCATCAGGAGAGGTGTATCTCTTAAAGGAGAGCCTAGGTAGCTGACACTTGTTCCAATTCCTGTTTCTCTTTTCTCACTCTTCTGCACATGAGATTTCATAGAATCTTGCTCTGATGTTCATCTTCCACTGAGTTCACAGTCGTAATGCCAAAAAAGTGTAAAACTATACAATAAAATCCCAAAAGCAGCATCTTCATGAAGCATTTGAGAATTACTAGGAAAATAGAAATTTCACATTAGAAAGACTTCTCGCTGTTATTTATACATTACCTTGTTTAATCCTCTCAAGAGGTAGGTATCTCTGTCTTATGGATGATACAGACTATATAAGTTCAAAAAGTAGCACAAGGTCACTGTCTTTGAAGCCAGAAATCTGAAATCAAGTTGTCAGCAGATTTAGCTGCTTCTGGAGCATTTGGGAAAGAATCTTTCCTCCCTTCTTCCTAGCTCCTGGTGACAGCATCTGTCCTGGCACTGTCTGGCTTAAAACTGAAGTGCTCCAATCTCTGCCCCCTCACCACATGGCCTCCTCCTGCATGTGACTCTTTGTGTGTTAAATCTCCCTCTCCTTTCTCTTATTAGGATGCCAGTCATTGGATTTGTGTCCACCTTAAATCCAGGCTGATGCCATCTCTAGATCTTTAACTTAATTACATCTTCAAAGACCCTATTTCAAACAAGGTCACATTCATGGGTACCAGGTTTTAGGACTTGGACATATCTTTTGGGGGATGACGCAAGTCAACCTGCTATAGTCACCAAGAAGTGGCAAAGCCAGAACTCAAGCTCGATTCTGACGATAGCAATCCAATTCTATGCCTTCCCTGGTGATCCTAAAGGAACTCGCATAAGCCACCATGGATGTATAGCTGGCTTGGGAATAAGTGTCTCTTCTGTCATCTTCTTTTCCTAAGAGAAAGTTTTGTTTTAACTTTCCCACAATCTGTCTGGATTCAGATGGAATGTAATCTCTGAGTCCTTATGAGAATTCCTTGGAAAGTATGTGGAAGGTTATTCCAATGCTAAGCATGTTTTGCACCATCTGTCTTCCTACTAATGTTGAAGCTGTTCTGAGACAGAGTCCCAGTGCCCACTACAACAGAGCTTCCAGCAACCGCACCAAGGCTAACATTACATTTGTAAAGATGCTCCTACATGAAGAGGGTTGATTTAGACCTGTCTATAATGTCTGAATTTTTCTTTTAACAATAAGAATGCATTTGGATTCTGTGTAATAAAGGACATTTTCAGCAAGTCTGGGTAGTCCAAACATGTACATTTCCAAAAAAAAGTTTGCCCTTACTCAATTCTTAGGAATTGAATAAGGAATTCTTAGGAATTGACCTATTCAATTCTAGGTCATTGGAATATCCGGCCTAATAAAAATATCTTTGTTTACCTAAGTTTCTTAGGCTATGCCAGGTAGTATATGCTGACAATGTGATTTATTGAGGGCCTAGGGCCATGCCTTGATCTCTGGAGGGCCTGGAGTTAGGTCAACCACATAGGCAGTCAGCCATGCATGGGTAATAGAACTGCAATAAAAACTCCGGACTCCAGGACTCAGTGAGCTTCCCTTGTTGGCACTGTTTCCTTCACACATTGCTACCTGAAGAAGTAAGCATGACCCCACTGGGAAAGGATACCAGAAGCTTGTGCCAGATCTCTCCTAAACTCTATCCCATATGCCTTTTTCTATTGTTGATTTTAATCTATATCCTTTCACTGCAATAAATTATAACCATTATTATAACAGTTTTGGTGATTCTAATCCTATTGAATCATTGAACCTGAGGGTGGTTTGGGGAAACACTGAACACAGGAACTATTGCCTACTAAAACTCCGTAATTTTTTAAACAGTGCATGGTTCCTTCAACATTCAGTTCTGGCAAAGTCCTGCTGAATTATAAACTCTGTCACAGTGAGGATCATGCCTTTCCATATTCATCTTTACCCCCACCTCCTCATATCACTCATATGGAGCTTTGCACGTCATAGGTGTTCAGTAGAACAAATGGAAATGACACTGAAATCTGAAACCAGACTGAAGAATCTCCTACAGTTAGGGCTGACTTACAGGCCCTTAGTGAGCTCAGCTGTAATTTTTCTGAATGGGATTCAGCCCACACAATGAAGATCACCCAAGGTTGAGTGACAGGAGCCTCCATTTGATGGTTTTGAATGATAAATTCTCCTAAGAGGGCTTTTCTCCTTGAAGCCTCTGTTCCCTGGCTCTGTGGCTGAGCAGACAGTGCTTGAACCATGGGGCAAGTCTGGCATGTTTGAACTCATCCCAAGCTATTAAGGAACACACCTTCCCTCTTTCCTTCCCTATCAACAAGAGATCTGCTTGCAATGGGACAGAGGTCTCCTGCAATTTCTAACACATTTTAATATCACTCTGCCATTATTATAAATGGGCAGTCTCCCTGAATCAAGCAGTTTAGTGGGAAGGCAATCCTGGGACCAAGCAACTTCTTTAACTGCAGCCCTGAAAAAGATGCCATGACTCCACAAGAAAAGCAGCAATGTCCTCAACAGGTTTATTTTACAACCAAAATTTCAGTGGCTGCCAGGTTGGCCAAAATCTTAGTCTAAGCAGAAATAAAGCTGGTTGAATTGTAGCGAATTTTAAAGTTTACTAAATTGTCTAGAGCCAGCATAGTTTCAGGGTCTGTGTTTTATTGGCTTCAAGATAGTATAAAATCTTTTCAACACATGATGTCAAGCAGCACGTTAATGGGCAAACCAGCCAGTATGCATTAAAACAGACAGTAGAAAGACTTAAGATGGAGACCATACTCCACTGCCATCCAGAAATAGAGGAATACTCTGCAGGGCTTGCTTTTGTTCAAAGCATCTGTTTGTTCATCTGTTTGTTTTTTCCCATATCAATATCTGTACCAGCAAAGTTTTTTCAGGTAAAAATTTAAGACAAAATAAAATGGGTAGACCAATTGATTTTTTGACAAAGATGCCAAACCAATTAAATGGGAAGAGAGAAGTCTTTCCAACCAATGGTGCTGGGGCAACTGGAAGCCCATATGCAGAAAAATGGAGTTAGAACCTTGTTTCACACCATCACTAACAAAAACTAACTCAAAGAATTAAAGGTCTAAATGTAAGACATAAAACTATGGAAGTCTTAGAGGAAAACTTAAGATTAATCTTTGTGATCTTGGATTAGGGAATAGTTTAAGTATGACACCAAAGTACACGTGACAAAATAAACATAGATTAAAAATAATATGTCATCAAAATTAAGACTTGTGTACATCCAAGGACACCAGGTAAAAGTAAAAAGACAGCCTACAAAATGGGAGAAAATATTTACTAATCATATATCCGATAAAGGACTTGTATGTATAACACAAAAAGAACACTTACAACTCAATAATAAAAAAATATAAGCCAATTTTAAAATAGGAGAAGGAACTGAAAAGGCATTTCTCCAAAGAAGATATCAAATGGTCACTAAACCCATGAAACATTTTTCAACATCATTAGCCAGTAGGGAAATACAAATCAAAGACACAATAAGACAGCATTTCACATCCACTAGGATGGCTATATTCAGTAAGTCAGATAATAAGTGCTGGTAAGGATGTGGACAAATTGGAACTCCTGTGCACTGCTAATAGGATGTAAAGTGGTGCAGTAGTCTGGCAGCTCCCCAGATGTTTAAACATAGAGCTACCAGTATGATCTAACAATTCCATTTCTAGGTATATACCTAAGATACAAGAAAACATACATCATATAGTCACTTTGGGCTGCTGTAACAAAAATACCATAGATTGGGTGGCTTAAACAACAAATATATATATATATATATTTAAGATTTTATTTATTTATTTGACAGAGAAAAAGACAGTGAGAGAGGGAACACGAGCAGGGGGAGTGGGAGAAGGAGAAGCAGGCTTCTGCTGAGTAGAGAGCCTGATGCATGGCTCAATCCCAGGACCTTGGGATCATGACCTGAGCTGAAGGCAGACACTTCATGAATGAGCCACCCAGGTGCCCCAAACATGTTTATTTCCTACAGTTCTGGAGGCTGGTAGTCTGAGATCAGGGTGTCAGCATATTTTTCGGTTCTAGTGCGAGCCCTTTTCCTTGTTTACAATTGGCACCTTCTTGTTACGTCTTCACATAGTGGAGAGAGAGACAGACAGACAGACAGAAAGAGACAGAGAAAGAGCATGCACTGGAGTTTCTTGGTTTCTTCCTTTTCTTATAAGGGCACTAATCCCATTCATGAGGGCTCCACGCTCATGACCTAGTCACCTCCCAAAGGCCTCATCTCCGAACACCATCACACTGAGAGTTAGGGCTTCGACATATGAATTTAGGGGAACACAAGTATTTAGTCCATAACAACATACATCCACATAAAAATTTGGACACAGATTTTTTTTTTTAAGATTTTATTCATTCATTTAACAGAGAGAGAACACAAGCAGGCAGAGAGGCAGGCAGAGGCAGAGAGAGGAGCAGGCTCCCCCCAGAGCAAGGAGCCCAATGCGGGACTCAATCCCAAGATGCTGGGATCATGACCTGAGCCACCCAGGCGTCCCGGACACAGATATTTATAGAAGCATCATTTATAATGGCCAAAAAGAAAACCACAACATCTAAATTCATCAACTGATAAATAAAATGTGATATATCCATACAATGGAATATTATTTGGCAGTAAAAAATGAAGTACTAATATATACTATTCAACATGGATGGATTTCAAAAACATCATGCTAAGTGAAAGAAGCCAGTTACAAAGGACCACATTCTGTAGGATATCATTTATATGAAATGTCCAGGATAGGAAAATCTATAGTGATAGAAAACAGATTAGTGGTTGACTAGGGCTAGGAGCAGTAAGGAGATTGTGGAAAGGGTGATGGCTAAGGGATGTATCATTTCTTTGTTAGGGTAATAAAAAATTGCTAAAACTGATTGTGGTTATGGATATACACTTTGGGGAATACTCTATAAGTCATTAAATGACGCACTTTAAATGGATGAGTAGTCTGGTATGTGATGTATCACAAAAATATGTTTAAGGCTGTTTCTTAAAAAAGGATAAAGATTGGGGTGCCTGGGTGGCTGAGTGGGTTGGAGCTTCTGCCTTCGGCTCAGGTCATGATCTCGGGGTCCTGGGATCGAGCCCCACATCGGGCTCTCTGCTCAGTGGGGAGCCTGCTTCCCCCTCTCTCTGCCTGCCTCTCTGCCTGCTTGTGATCTCTCTCTCTCTGTCAAGTGAGTTAATAAAGTCTTTAAAAAAAAAGGGATAAAGATAGAGCAAATTTTTCTGAAGGAGAATGACATGTTAAAAAAAAAAAATCACACCTAGATCAGTCCCTTCCTCAAATGTCCCAGCACTTCCTGGACATGTCACTGGTGCCAGACAATTCTTGTTCTAACTCCAACAAGATTCCACAACCAGTAAAATGGGAGGCTATATGCCCCTGAGAAATGACCCTGCTATGGTGATAAAAATCTGCATTATTAACCTTTGTCTCAGCCTTCCCCTCAGAGGACCTTTGGCCATTAGACTGCACTGGAGAAAAGGAATTAATCAGTCTTTTGGAAGCTCACTGGACACTAACTAACTCTGAATGGACTGTAATTCTAGTGGGCCCCAAACCTCACTGAGTCAGAGTGGAGGCTGATGGAGGTCAGGGAAGCAATGACATTTTAGTTCAGATTTATCTCACACTGGGACCGGTGGGGTTCAGGAACCCATCCTGTAGTTACTTCCCATTTCCAGAAGGCATAACTGGGATAAGCATACACAGTAGCTGGCAAACTCCCGCCATGGGTGGGGTTCTGGGCTGACGTCCAGGTCTACCTGACTCCAGAGGCTTCTGTTCTCTCCACCAGCCAATGCCATGAGAGCAAGTAATCAAATTACTAACAACAGGCAGCCCTGGAATTTATGCCTCATCTCTGTATAATGAAGTTAGGGCTAGAGATCTGGTTTCTCAGCACAGAGCTGATTAGAAGCAGCAAATTTGAAGGGAATACAAATTAGACAGAGACATTCTGATGCCAGCCATAACAAGGAACCCCGACAACCCCCGGGGAGACAGGGCCTATAGGAAGGAGGCAGCACCCCTTGGGGACGGGACAAAGATAGATGCTGCCCACTGCCACCGGTGGCATCCCCATACCAGGCCCCAGTGGGCATCGGAATCTCCTGGAGGGCTTGTTAAAGCAGATTGGGGCCATTTCCAGCCAGTGCTGGGGGATGCAGATGCTGCTAGCCCAGGGACATATTCTGAGAACCATTGGCCTATATTCTAGCTCAGGGGTTCCCTGGGCTTATTAAGAAAAGATGCTGGGTTCCTGCATTATAAGGCAGAGGTGTACGGTGCGTTTAAAGAAATTTTGGTCAAAGCTAGTCAGAAGAAAAAGTTTTTTGGCATTTAAAGAGGTAAAGTTGGAAATTGGGGAAATTAACTCATAAGGAACCCTGCTCACAGATCACCCGAGGAGGTGAAAGACCTTCCTAATCTTCCTTACCTACCTTATCTAACCACCCACCCACGAGGTCTATTCACTAGTCTCCAAACCTTGTTTTACTTCATTTCATAACACTTACTACAACTGTGTATCATACCACATTGCATTTATTTGTTTTTCTTTTCATTATCTTTCTCCCCACAAAAAAGTAAGCTCCTTGTCGTCTTCTGTTCATCATGAATGTCCAGAATCTAGAAGAGGCCTGGTACTTGCTAGGGTCTTAATAAGTGATTATTGAATGAGCAAATGAAAAAAAATTGTTTTGCTCTAATGTTGGTTAAAGGGAGGGGGTGTATGTATGCCTGCGTGTGTGTAGTGTGTATGTACATATGGTGTGTGTATAGGGCATGTGGGGGGGTATATGTGTGTGTAGTGTGCATGTGGGGTGCGTGTGCGTGTGTATTTGGAGATGATCAGAGCACGGGAGGGCCCATTGTTGGGGGTTATGATTCAAGAAAAAGGACCCTCCTCCCTGCACCTCCTTTGAGAAAACAGAACTTGAGAGGCACGCAGTGAGTTGGGTCAAACAGCTATCTGTGAAAAACTGTCTTTCCTCCTTTACAGATGCTAAGAGAGCAGTTCCAGCCTCAGGATGGGGCAGAAATCCTCCCCCCAACCCCAGGCTGGCAGTCTGCCACAGCCTCAGGCTTGGGGTGGCGGCAGGCCTCTGGCTGAGCTCACATTGGGCGGGATGGAAAGCTCAGCTCTGTTTATCTTGTCATCTGAGTCCTCCCTGTGTTTGTTTGTTTGTTTTTTAAGATTTTATTTATTTGTTTGTTTATTTATTTATTTATTTATTTGACAGAGAGAGACAGCAGGAGAGGGAACACAAGCATGGGGAGTGGGAGAGGGAGAAGCAAAGGGGAAGGGGGGGCTGGGTCCTGGGATCATGACCTGAATTGAAGGCAGACACTTAATGACTGAGCCACCCAGGCGCCACCGCCCCTCCCAACCTCGGGGTGTTGAAAGCAGGCGCTTCTTGGTGAACTACCTGCACTGTGACTCCCCAGTGCTGGTGAGGAAAGATGGGGATTCTGGGGTAAAACACACACACACACACACACACGCACACACACACACAGAAAAGGCAATACCACACATCCTTCCTCCTCTCCCCTTCTCTGCCAAACTATATATTGTTTTTCCTCACACTCTCCAAAAGGTCCCACCACACACCTTTCTGACACAGAAGTGTGACACCAGAAAGCCCGGGAGATAGGCTAGTCCAGCTTCTGGATCACAGATGAAGACCCAGAAGCAGAGATCACTCACGCAAGCTACTAGCAGATCCAGGACTAGAATTCAACCTGGTCCAACAGGGGAGCTTTCCATACACACCATGGCATCACCCTGTGAAGAGATGCTGCTGCCTTCGTCTCCTGGGCACAGTGTCTGCTGTATCATAGGTCTGCAGAAATACCTGAGCAATGAATATATGAATAACTCACTTTCATCTGTCCCTACATGTGCTCTGCAAGAGGTAGTATGATTACGCATGATATATGAATATCTCTGTTGAGGTTAGAGAAAGGGACGTGACAGGGAAATGATAAAAGGAGATTTAGGCCTGGTGTGTCTACAGAAAATTAACTTTACAGCATCACCACATTCCAGGGTCTAGTCATTAATTGTTTGAGTCAGGAAACCCAACTTGGTGCACTCATACATAGTTGAGTCTTGAGGACTACCTCAAGCTAACCAAAATCTCCCTAGCTGCTCATTTGTATTTCTTGGGGGGGAGTCCTGTTCAGCACATGTTGATTCATCTTTGTTTCCTCCACAAAGGGGAGCTGACTTTCCAAGTTCAAGGCTCCTAAGAGTCTAACCATAGTCTGAAACAAGCATTCGGAAGGACTCAGAATAGGTAGGCAGCTGAGGGGTAGAAAACCCTGTGTTTTGCCTTCAAACATGGGATCCTCCCAAGCAACTACCTGTCAGTACCATTCATTGCCAATTCTAATTAACATGTTTGTAATGCCTTATAGTTTGCCAACACTCTTACACATGATATCTCTTGATGTGATGCTCTTAATAACCATCTGTCATAGGTACAGCAGATATGATAGAGTCATTTCACAGAGAAGGACATAATAGCACTGAGGTTGGATGCCTTGACTAAGTTGACACTGCTAATAAAGCACAGAGCTGGGTTTTGAGCTGACTTCATTGGAGTCCAATCCAGATATCTTCCATTATATCCTCTGCCTCTATATACTGGGGATGTCATTAAGACATACCTTGAAGGGGAGGGTAGAGACTGAACCCAATGTTGTATCCAAGTCCTATGGGGTAAGCAGATCAGCAATGAAATAAGAACAAAACCACCAGAAAGCCCGAGTACTGAAATACCCACTCTGTCCTATCCCTATCAGCGCCACTCCCCCAAATCCTCCTTCTGCAAACCACCACCAATGTGATGATCAAGGATTAAAAGGTATAAATCTAAAAGGGTAAAGAGAACACAAGAGGAAAAAATGATGGACAAGAAATGTCAACATCATTTTAGAAGATGATAGAAGATTTTGGAGATTCAGAGACTTTTCTGTGTACAGAACACTTGGAAGATAAAGGTAATGTGACCCAGAGGAAACACAATAAGATGGAGGGGAAAAGGATAAGAAAGTTAGAGAATTGCCACCAGGTGGGACAATATCTGGCTAATAGGAGATCCAGAAAGGGAGAATTGAAGAGAAGGAATAACATGTTAAAGACAAGTAGGAGAACATCTAACAAAGCTGAAGGAAAGAAGTCTCTATGTTGAAAGGAGCCCACCAGAGGGCCAACACAATGAGTGAAAAAGACCCATAAGGGGTCATGAGGTTTCAGAATTTCTGAGATAGAGAGAATGTCTTAAAGGATTGCAGAAAGGGAGGAAGGAGCAAGATGGTGGAAGACTAGGAGATCTGAATATCATCTGGTCTCAGGAGTTCAGGCAGATAGTTACCAAACCATTCTGAATACCTACAAACTCAACAGGAGATTGAAGACAAGAAGAGCAGCAATTCTAGGAACAGAAAAGTGACCACTTTCCGGAAGGTAGGACTTGCGGAGACATGAACCTGAGGTGACACACGGGAAGATAGACCGCAGGGAAGGGGCTGGATCCTGGCAAGTGAGACCAGCAGAGCACAAAATTAGAACGTTTAGAAGTCTGCTCCAATAAGGGATGTCACTCCAGAGGCTAAGCAAGTGGTGGAGCCCTCGTGGGGGCAGTGTGGTCTCAGGACCTGTGGGGTCACAAAAAGACCAGGAGTATCTGAATGTGGCAGAGCTTGCAGGTATCAGAAAGGGGATGCTGGCTGCAGAGATGGAGCTGAGCAGTGAGCTCTCAGCTCAGGGTTACCTTAAACTATGATCCAAGTCACAGTGGGCCACTACGCTTTGGGCAGGGACCTCAAAGGTGGCAGATCCGAGGAGACTCACCTTTCTCCCCTGGGGGGAAACAGCACAGCAGTATGCTGCAGGAATCGACTGGGTTTGTAGATTCCAAATGAAGCCATGCACCAGAGATAGAAACACTCCGTCACAGGCTGGGTGAGCTTGGAGTGTGACTGGAGACCAGGGAGACAGGAGTGATTGACTGATTTTCTCTGAAGGTGCACTAAGGAGTGAGGCCCCAAGCTCTCCACTCCTCTGGTTGGAGATTGGGAGGCCACCATGTTCATTCTCCTCCTCCAAAGCTTTATGGAAAGTGTTCAGGGAAGAAAAGCTCCGAGAGCAAACCCGAGCAGATTACTTAGCCTGGCCCCTGGCAAGAGTGGGGCAATTCTGCCTCAGGCAAAGACATTTGAGAATCATGGCAACAGGCCCCTCCCCCAGAAGATCAGCAAGAACATCCAGCCAAGACCAAGTTCACCAATCAATGAGAACTGCAATACTTCAGAGCTACAGGAATACAGCACATAGAATTCATGGCTTTTCCCCATGATTCATTAGTCTTTCAAAGTTAAAATTTTTAAATTTTATTTTTTCTTATTCTACTGTTTAAAATTTTTCCTCTTTCCTCTTTTAATGCTTTTTAACTATTTTATCTTATCAATACCTTTTTAAAAATCTTTTTAAATTTTCATTGTTATAGTCATATTCTATCCCTTCATTGTATTTAACCTTATTTTTTATGTACATCTAGGATTTTCTTTCTTTAAAATTTTGGGATACAGTTTCTTCTAACAGATGAAAATATATCCTAAATCTAGCACATGGCTTTATTCTAGTCTCCAGCCTGATCACATTCTTTCCTCTTCTTTTTTTTCTTTTTCTTTTTTCTTTTTTCAACCAACTTCTTATCTTATGAATTCCTTTTTTAGAATCTTTTTAAATTTCCATTTTTACGGTCATATTCCATCCCTTCATTGTGTTTACCCGTATATATATATATGTATATGGGTATATACATATATATATATTTCCTTCTTTATATAATATATATATATATATATATTTCCTTCTTTAAAATTTTGGGAGGCACCTTCTTCTAACAGACCAAAATCAAGTGTGTAGCCCTGTTCTATTCACCAGTCTAATATATATATAATATGTGTATATATATTTATTTATATTTATACATATTTATATAAAATATATATTTATATTTAATATATATTTATATTTAATATATATTTATATTTATATATATTCCGCCCCCTCCTTTCTTTTCTCTCTGATTTCAGGTCTCTTCTGATTTGGTTAGTGTATATTTTTCTGGGGTTGTTGTTGCCCTTTTAGTATTTTGTTCTCTCATTCAGCTATTCTTATCTGGAAAAATGACAAGGCAGAAAAACTCACCTCAAAAAAAAAAGAACAAGAGGTAGTACTGATGGCTAGGGACCTAATAAATATGGACTAGTAATATGTCAGAACTAGAGTTCAGAATGAAGATTATCAAGGTGCTAGCTGGGCTTGAAAAAAGCATGGAAGATACTAGAGAATCCCTTTCTGGAGAAATAAAAGAATTAAAATCTAAGCAAGTTGAAATAAAAAAAGCTATTAATGATGTGCAATCAAAAATGGAGGCTCTTACTGCTAGGATAAATGAGGCAGAAGAGAGAATTAGTGATATAGAAGACCAAATGATGGAGAATAAAGAAGCTGAACAAAAGAGAGACAAACAACTACTGGACCACAAGGGGAGAATTCAAGAGATAATTGATACCATAAGACACAACAGTATTAGAATATTTGGGATCCCAGAAGAAGAAACAGAGAAAGGGGCAGAAGGTATATTGGAACAAATTATTGTAGAGAATTTCCCTAATCTGCCGAAGGGAACAAGCATCAAATCCAGGAGGCACCGAGAACCCCCCTCAAAATCAATAAAAACAGATCCACACCCCATCATCTAATAGTAAAACTTACAAGTCTCAGTGACAAAGAGAAAATCCTGAAAGGAACTTGGAATAAGAAGTATGTAACCTACAATGGTAGAAATATTAGATTGGCAGCAGACCTATCCACAGAGACCTGGTACACTGGAAAGGACTGGCATGATACATTGAGAGCACTAAACAAGAAATATATGCAGCCAAGAATACCATATCCAGCTAGGCTGTCATTGAAAATAGGGGAGATAAAAAGCCTCCAGGACAAACAAAAACTAAAATATTTTGCAAACATGAAACCAGCCCTACAGGAAATATTGAAAGGGGTCCTCTAAGCAAAGAGACAGCCTAAAAGTAACAGACCAGAAAGGAACAGAGACAATATACAGTAACAGTCATCTTACAGGCAATACAATGGCACTAAATTCATATCTTTCAATAGTTTCTCTGAATGTAAAATGGCTAAATCCCCCAATCAAAAGACACATGGTATCAAAATGGATTAAAAAAGCAAGACCCATAGATCCTGTCTGCAAGAAATTCATTTTAGACCCCAAAACACCTCCAGATTTAAAGTGAGGGGATGGAAAACCATCTACTATGCTAATGGACATCAAAAGAAAGCTGGGGTGACAATCCTTATATCAGACAAATTAGATTTTAAACAAAAGACTATAATAAGAGATGAGGAAGGACACTATATCATACTTAAAGGGTCTGTCCAATAACAAGATCTAACACTTTAAATATCTATGCCCCTAACATGGGTGCAGCCAGTTATATAAACCAATTAATAACAAAATCAAAGAAACACATCAAGAATAATATAATAATAGTAGGGGACTTTAACCCCCCCTCACTGAAATGGACAGATCATCCAAACAAAAGATCAACAAGGAAATAAAGGCCTTAAATGACACACTGGACCAGATGGACATCACAGATATATTCAGAGCATTCCACCCCAGAGCAACACAATACACATTCTTCTCTAATGCACATGGAACATTCTCCAGAATAGATCACATCCTGGGTCACAAATCAGGTCTCAACCAGTACCAAAAGAGTGGGATCATTCCCCATATGTTTTCAGACCACAGTACTCTGAAACTAGAACTCAACCACAAGAAAGTTCTTTCTTTGGAAAGAACTCAAATACATGGGGAGTAAAGAGCATCCTACTAAAGAATGAATGGGTCAACCAGGAAATTAAAGAATTTAAAAAATTCATGGAAACAAATGAAAATGAAAACACAACTGTTCAAAATCTTTGGGACACAGCAAAGGTGGTCCTGAAAGGAAAGTATATAGCAATACAAACTTTCTCAAGAAATAAGAAAGGTCTCAAGTAGACAACCTAATACCACACCTAAAGGAGCTGGAGAAAGAACAGCAAAGAAAGCCTAAACCCAGCAGGAGAAGAGAAATAATAAAGATCAGAGCAGAAATCAATAAAATAGAAACCAAAGAACAGTAGAACAAATCAACAAAACTCAGAGCTTGTTCTTTGAAAGAATTAACAAGATTGATAAACCCCTGGCCAGACTTACAAAAAAAGAAAAGAGAAAGGACCCAAATTAATAAAATCATGAATGAAAAAGGAGAGATCACTACCAACACCAATGAAATAAAATTATAAGAACATATTACGAGCAACTATACACCAGAAAATTTGACAATCTGGAAGAAGTGGATGCAGTCCTAGAGACATATAAACTACCAAAACAGAACCAGGAAGAAATAGAAAACCTAAACAGACCCATAACCAGTAAGGAGATTGAAGCAGTCATCAAAAATCTCACAACAAACAAGAGCCCAGGGCCAGATGACTTCCCAGAAGAATTCTACCAAACATTTAAAGAATTAATACCTATTCTCCTGAAACTGTTCCAAAAAATAGAAATGGAAGGAAAACTTCCAAACTCATTTGATGAGGCCAGCATTACTTTGATCCCAAAACCAGACAAAGACCCCATCAAAAAGGAGAATTACAGACCAATATCCTTGATGAACACAGATGCAAAAATTCTCACCAAAACACTAGCCAATAGGATCCAACAGTATATTAAAAGGATTATTCACCACGACCAAGTGGGATTTATTCCTGGTTGGTTCAGGAATAAAGATTGGTTCAACATCTGCAAATCAATCAATCAATGTGATACAATACATTAATAAAAGAAAGAACAAGAACGATATGATGATACTCTCAATAGATGCTGAAAAAGCATCTGACAAAGTACAGCATCCTTTCTTGATCAAAACTCTTCATAATGTAAGGATAGAGGGTACATACCTCAATATCATCAAAGCCACCTATGAAAAACCCACAGCGAATATCATTCTCAATGGGGAAAAACTGAGAGCTTTCCCCCTAAGGTCAGGAGCATGGCAGGGCTGTCCACTGTCACCACTGCTATTCAACATAGTACTAGAAGTCCCAGCCTCAGCAATTAGACAACAAAAGAAGTAAAAGGCATCCGGATTGGCAAAGAAGAAGTCAAATTCTCACTCTTTGCAGATGATATGATACTTTATGTGGAAAACCCAAAAGGTTTCACTCCGAAACTGCTAGAACTCATATAGGAATTCACTAAAGTGTCAGGATATAAAATCAATGCACAGAAATCAGTTGCATTTCCATACACCAACAGCAAGACAGAAGAAAGAGAAATGAAGGAGTTGATCCCATTTACAATTACACCCCAAACCATACGATACCTAGGAATAAACCTAACCAAAGAGGCAAAGAATCTGTACTCAGAAAACTATAAAGTGTGCATGAAAGAAATTGAGGAAGATACAAAGAAATGGAAAAATGTTCCATACTCATGGGTTGGAAGAACAAATATTGTGAAAATGTCTATGCTACCTAAAGCAATGTACACATTTAATGCAATCTCAATCAAAACACCATTAACTTTTTTCAAAGAAATGGAACAAATAATCCTAAAACTTATATGGAATCAGAAAAGACCATGAATAGCCAGAGGAATGTTGAAAAAGAAAACCAAAGTTGGCAGCATCACAATTCCAGACTTCAAGCTATTCCAGACTATTACAAAGCTGTAATCATCAAGACAGTGTGGTACTGGTACAAAAACAGACACATAGATCAGTGGAACAGAGTAAAGAGCCCAGAATGGACCCTCAACTCTATTGTCAACTAATCTTCAACAAAGCTGGAAAGAATGTCCAATGGAAAAAAGAGTCTCTTCAACAATTGGTGTTGGGAATATTGAACAGCCACATGTAGAAGAATGAAACTGTACCGTTTCCTTACACCACACACAAAAATAGCCTCGAAATGGGTGAAAGACCTCAATGTGAGACAGGAACCCATCAAAATCCTTAAGGACAACACAGGCAGCAACCTCTTCAACCTCAGCCATAGCAACTTCTTCCTAGAAACATCACCAAAGGCAAAGGAAGCAAGGGCAAAAATAAACTATTGGGACTTCACCAAGATCAAAAGTTTTTGCACAGCAAAGGTCAACAAATCCAAAAGACAACTGACAGAATGGGAGAAGATATTTGCAAATGACATGTCAGATAAAGGGTTAGTCTATAAATCTATAAAGAACTTATCAGGGGGTGGCTGGGTGGCTCAGTGGGTTAAAGCCTCTGCCTTCGGCTCAGGTCATGATCTCAGAGTCCTGGGATCGAGCCCCACATCGGCCTCTCTGCTCAGCAGGGATCCTGCTTCCCCTCTCTCTCTGTCTGCCTCTCTGCCTGCTTGTGATCTCTCTCTCTCTATGTCAAATAAATAAATAAAATCTAAAAAAAAAAAAGAACTTATCAAACTCGACACCCAAAGAACAAATAATCCAATCAAAAAATGAGCAGAGGACATGAACAGACATTTCTGCAAAGAAGACATCCATATGGCCAACAGACACATGAAAAAGTGCTCAACATCACTCGGCATCAGGGAAATACAAATCAAAACCACAGTGAGATACCACCTCACACCAGTCAGAATGGCTAAAATGAACAAGTCAGGAAATGACAGGTGTTGGTGAGGTTGCAGAGAAAGGGGAACCTTCCTACACTGTTGGTGGAAATGCAAGCTGGTGCAGCCACTCTGTAAAACAATATGGAGGTTTCCTCCATTTCAACTATCAAAAAGTTGAAAATAGAGCTACCCTATGACCCAATTGTACTACTGGGTATTTACCCTAAAAATACAAATGTAAGGATCCAAAGGGGCACATGCACTTGAATGTTTATAGCAGCAATGTCCACAACAGCCAAACTATGGAAAGAACCTAGATGTCCATCAACAGATGAATGGATAAAGAAGATGTATATATATACAATGGAATGCTATGCAGCCATCAAAAAAATGAAATCCTGCCATTTCCAACAACATGGATGGAACTAGAGGGTATTATGCTAAGCAAAATAAGTCAATCAGAGAAAGACAATTATCATATCATCTACCCTATATGAGGAATTTGAGAGGCAGGGCAGGGTTTGTGGTGGGTAGGGAGGAAAAAAATGAAACAAGATGGGACCGGGGAGGGAGACAAACCATAAGAGACACTTAATCTCAGGAAACAAACTGAGGGTTGCTGGGGGGTGTGGGAGGAGGGATAGGGTGGCTGGGTGATGAACACTGGGGAGGGTATGTGCTATGGTGAGTGCAGTGAATTGTGTAAGACTGATGATTCACAGACCTGTACCCCTGAAGCAAATAATACATTATATGTTAATAAAAATAAATTTAAAAATAAATAACCCTGAAAAATACCTTTTCTGGGGGTGGGGGGGAACAGAAAAAAACTTCCAGAAAGGAAACACAATCAAATATAAAGGACTAAATACCAGAAAGACTTTGGACTTCTCAACAACAATGGAAGAGAAATGGTTTAAAATTCTAGGAAGCCAATCTGTCAAGAAAATATGCAGAATTGGGACATTTTCAGATGTACAATGACTTGAAAAAATTTATGACTCTGGTATGCTTCCAAAAGAAGCTACCATCAAAACAGTCAATATGAGAAGGGGAAAGAGTGAGAACGGAAAAAAGGGGTGATCAGTGGATCTGGAGCCCTAGGATCCCATGTAGGAGAGGCATCAGAAAGAATGCCAGGAGACCAGCAGGGAGGACAGTAAGCCCACTCCATGTTCTAGTGGGGCTCCAGAGGGATGAGAGCAACAGATAACATATGTGATGCTTTTGATCATGGGTTACATATTCCTTGGCCCTTTTAGGAAGAATTAAAGAGTGGCACCAAATGATAACTAAACCAATAATCAAAGTGAGGCAAAAATTAACTTCTGGACAATTTAAATATGACATAAGAAAGGGGATATAATTGTTGGCTCCGTGGTGGGTATTTCCATAGTGCTAATCATGAAATTTCTAAATATAGACTGAATAAAAAAATTACGGTATCACGTTATTGGTAGCTGGGAGAGAGTTGAAATAAGGTGGGGCATGTTCGGCAGCTAAATCTTCAACTCTCGGTACAGGACAGCAACAGCTACTGTCTGAAACTGATGAGTCAGGAAGTAGCAGGATGTTTATGTTCCTTAGAAATACGGAGTTAAATACCAGAAAAATAGAAGGGGTTTAGGAAAGTTGAAGGTGATTGCCTTCAAGGAATAGGAATAGGAGGTAGAGAGACAGAAACATGAAGCAAGACACTATTGATATTTATTTTAATCTTTAAGACCATTATGCTGTGTGTGTGTGTGTATGTACATTCCACTGAAAAAAGTTAAAAATGCAAAGAAAAGACTAGGGGATGTTGTGCATTATAAAGAGATTTCCTTTAAAAATCCTGGTGTTGGGATGCCTGGGTTGGCTCAGTCGGTTAAGCGTTTGCCTTCCGCTCAGGTTATGATCCCGGGGTCCTGGGATCGAACCCCGAATCGGGCTCCTTGCCCAGCAGGGGACCTACTTCTCCCTCTGCCTGCTGCTTCCCCTGCTTGTGCTCACTCTCCTTCTCTCACACACTCTCTCTCTGTGTCAAATAAATATGTAAAATCATAAATAAATAAGTATACACACACACACACATCCTGGCATCAACAAGCACCTATACGGGATCTACGATGTAAGCTTCAGCTATTTGAATAGTTGAAAAGTGCCCTCATGTGGCCCCCTTCAATCCAAACACTGAATTAAGTGCCGTTCATCATCCCCTCAGGCCTCCCTTCAGACTCCTACCTGGGTAAGTCGCTTAGGCAAACAGAGGCTGTTTACTCTGCTTATGCAGGCACTGAAGGTTTTCTCCAGAAAAAGGTATGTGTGCTTTTCCGTAGCTGATAAAGAGTGTCTCCTAAATCCCCACGGACAAGGGATTTTGGTGCCTTAGCCCTTCAGGCCTTTGCCAAAAGGCAGCTCTGGCTGCTGACTCACAGCCTGAAGTGAGTTCCAGAACCTCCGGGTTTGCATCACGATTTGAGGGCTTAAGGCTCTTTTGCCTTTGAAGTCTCTTCCTCCTTAAAAAAAAAAAAAATAGTATTAAACATTTTATCTGATTACTGTACCAGTATAAAGATCAATATGATGCAGGCTGGATTCATTGCCATGTATTCATTAACATGTGGGGTTTTTTCCTTCTGATTTGAAGAGAAATGAAAATATTTTCATGGGCTCCTAAAAGTCTCATGGGCTTTTGGCACTCGGCCTGCTGCACCTAACGGGGAGAGACACAGGCCCCTAATCGGGAGAGAGCCAGGCCCTTGAGAACGTGAAGCCAAAAGAAGGGAGAGTCTACCAAAGCGTTCTGCCACCCTCTGCAGGTTCTGAAAGAAAAGTGTCAAAAGCAAAGAAATGGTAAAACCCAGAAGGGACAAAACCCAAATGGCCACACACTAGCTGGGCTTTGATAGGCAGTTAGTATGTGCACTGTGCTAAGGAATTTGCAGATACATCCAGGAAGGCGAGCCTCTGGTTCACTAACTTCCAGTGGCCCCAGAGGTTAGGTTTCATGCCAAGTTCACCCAGCCATCAATGGCAGGGACCTGTGGCCCCAAGCCTGGCCCTTTCCACTTGCCCATCCCCCACTTCATTGGGGGGGCAGTCTGCACCTGCTTGGGCCACCCTCTGAGTCCTCCCTTCTCCATCTCATGCTGTTTTGCCGGGAAAATAAGCATCAATGGCCATCGAGCGAGAAGTCAGAGTCCTAACCACTGTAGAACTCTTACATGTTTCTTTGTATCTATAAAGATCAGAATTTTGGTAACACGTCTACCTTATTGGGGCCCTGCGTTCCTATTCCATTGGTCTTATGAGCCAGCCCCAGCGGGCGAAGGCTGGGCCTGCGCCTCGGATGGATGGTTACCCTCTGAGAGGCGAAACTCGGATGAAGTCACAGCCGGCCAGTAATTCCAACTCACCTCATTTTCCTCAGCTATTACCTATTTCTATGCCTAAGAGGGACTCGGGAGTGGGGGAGACGACAATTTGTGTTTATATAGAACCTCAGCTTTAAGTTAATTAATCAAAACACTAAGCTACCTCAACAAATTCTCCCGTGAAAGCCAGAAAGCTAAACCCTGGTGCACTTCGTTTGAGATAAATTATTTGGGCTGCAATAAAATCTTGCAACAGGCCTCTTAAAACTCACGACCTATTACCTGAGGAAATTCTTCTCTGTAGGAAGACCCACTCATTTATTCCAACACGGTGATTTTCTTTTCCACCCTTCCTACCTTCCCATCCACCACCACACCCAGGCCCTCCCCCAGCCGAAAAACACTACCGGATTAAAAAAGAAAAAAGTCCTCAGTAAAGGAGAGACTTTTACTAAAGTAAATGAGGGACCATGCAAGGATGGGTTAAATACCCAAGCTGGCAAGACACCAGCCCCCACACTCTTTGGGCTTCTATAACACATGGGAAAGCTGTGAAGAAATCACCCAGCGAAGGAAAGGC
Source organism: Nasua narica (assembly GCA_028533885.1). Lineage (NCBI taxonomy): Eukaryota > Metazoa > Chordata > Mammalia > Carnivora > Procyonidae > Nasua > Nasua narica. Next base: position 52,163,386 of record CM052810.1, on the reverse strand, counting down.
AGGCCTGTGGCAGAAATGGATGAGAGGCAGAAAGCACCAAGAACTTCATGTCCACGATAAATCCTGGGACTGGGCCCCAAGCTGCTCACAAATAGTTACCTTGGGGAAATAGAAAAGGAGTAGGAGAGGGAGACACCTCTACTTTGTATCCTTCTGGAGATTTGCAATACTTGTTAAACAAAGAGCATGTATTTGTTTACCACACACCTACCCACCCACGCGGGCGCGCACACACACAAAGGATTATAGAAACTACGTTATTATTTTCAGTGGCTGCATAAAGGAAGTTAAATCATAGCCATGGGAACCTCCAGGAGGGAAAAAAAAGGATGAGAACAGAGAAACCAGAATCAAAAGATTTGAATCCCCAACTCGGCTTTCTGTGCCTCGGATTCTTCATGTGAAAAATGGAGGAAATTATAATGCTTATCTGCCATGATCACCCCAGGAAGATTAAATGAGATGAGTTAAAAAAAAGTGCAGGGTAGGGACGCTTGGGTGGCTCAGTCTTTAAGCATCTGCCTTCGGCTCAGGTCATGATCCCAGGGTCCTGGGATTGAGCTCCGCACCGCTCCCTGCTCAGTGGGGAGTCTGCTTCTCCCTCTCCCCCTCCCCTTGCATGTGTTCCCGCTCTTGCTCTGTCTCTGTCAAATAAATAAATAAAATCTTTAAAAGGAAAAATGCAGGGTTTTTTTTCCCACTTAGTCCCTCATCCCTAAACCCCCTAACTTTATGCAATGACGGAAGTTAGTATTTTTTGGTTTTCGGTTTTTTTCTTTTTTAAAATTTCTTTAGCAATGATGGAAGTTAAAATGCTATGTCTCCAAACACAACTGCCAAGTGACTTGCCTTCAGGCTGTGTCCTGGGCAGTGGGAGGCCACCAGCCCCCTGAGGGGCTGCCCAGCACACGTGAGAACCCTCAGAAGGAAGTGTTGAGTGCTGACAATGGTTAAAAGAGAAGTATCCAGAAGTGAGCCATGAAGACATGGGTAGACCACCCCTCCATTACTATGCTAATATAAAAACAAAACAAAAAGAGAAAAAGGAAAGAAAAGAAAAGAAAAGAAAAAAGAAAAGAAGTCTTTTCCAAATGTTTAAACTGAAATGTGAAGGTCTTTACTTCACACCCACACTACTCAGCAACGGAAACCTAGAATAGGTACAGGGTGGCTGTCTCATGATTGGACTCAGAACTCGTGGGCATACGAAGACCATAGAAGACCACAGAGCTAAAGGGTTTGGGAACTGCTGTCCTTCGCATTGCAGAGGTTAAATAAAGGATGTGTCCTTTTTTTAGTATACGTGCTACCGAAGCGAGCACAGAATGTGTCCTTTTTTTATTGAAGAAGTGAGACACGTGGCACCAGAGGTGGAAACGAAGAGGTAAAGAGTAAACAGAAATAGTTATCGCATCACAGAAGAGACTAGACAACCCTCAGGACACTCATTAATAAAAAGTGGATCTATTATGTGTTATTCATAAGTTTTTTCGGGGGGGGAGTGCATGTTCTTTTTAGGTAACTAAAGTAGTTCCTGGTTGTGCCTCATGATTTCCTGATATAAGGGATAAAGAGCAGAAACAATGGATGTGAAAATTAGGACATTTGAATTCCTCTATAGAGTTGCCAACAAGATAGCCCATTATATTCAATCTCAGATAGACAAAGAATAGTTTTTAGTATAACTATGTCCCATGTGTTGTATATTTAAATATTCCTTGTTTTTTATCTGAACGTGCAATTTAACCGGATGTCCTATATCCTTATTTACTAAGTTTGATAACCCTACTATTGCAGAAAGAATAAAAACCTTCATCAAATTTGGCATGAAAATGGCACTTAGAACATAAGAGAAAGGTCAATGAGAGGTCATCCAGCGAGCACTACAAAGGGTTTTTATAGAGGATGTTGGAAAAACATGTGGTAACGCACCAACTTCTCATTCCTATGAAAGGCTGGTTTTGTTTCTTAGCAGGATGGAGCCTGCCCTCACTAACCCCAATTTATAGCCAGGCTGGAAAACTCTCCTGGAGTAGAACTAGTTTCCATGGGAACACCCAGGCTGCCAAATATTAGGTGCCAGGTGTACAGAGTTTGTAGTAGGTGCTCAATGAGGAAGGGCAGGTTGGGTAAGAGACTTGGTATATGAATTCTCTAAACTTTAGCATCTAAAGAATGGGTGACTCTTTGGGGCGCCTGGGTGGCTCAGTCAGTTAAGCGACTGCCTTTGGCTCAGGTCATGATCCTGGAGTCCCAGGACTGAGCTCCATGTTGGGCTCCCTGCTCTCTCTCCCTCTGTCCCTACCCCCTTGCTCATGCTCTCTCTCTTTCTCTCTCTCTCTCAATTAATAAATAAATCTTAACAACAACAACAAAAAAAGGGTGACTCTCCAATAAGACTAATTAGCAGTCCAAAGGGTTCCTATCTGCACTCATTGGCCAATGTTCAATTTTTTAAGTATAAAAATGGCCAGATCTTTGAGCAAAGTCACTCAACTGGTTACCAGCAGATCTAACAAGAAGCTCCCAGTCAGGAAACCATCGTTGCTCTGCCATAAACCTTCGCACACATTTCCATTCAAGAATTTGTTCTCCCACTTGATAGCTAAGACTTTCGTTCTTACAAGGTAAAATAAAAATTGCGTTTTTCCAGAGGCATAATTCTTTATGCATTGTGTGTAAGACAATTTGCATGGTCCTCGTTTTTGGAATTCTTTGGTTTGTCTGAATTGATTTGTTTTAGAGAACTACTATCTTTCAGAGCCATTCCAGCCACTCCATTTATCTGCAGATTTATGAATATCTAAATGGGCTTGGTCCCTGCCAATTTAGATATGATTTAGGTGGAACTTTTTCATCCCTTGTTCTATTTTTCATATATCCTGTCTTCATTAAGCAATGGTATGACCATCATTTCAATCTCAGCCACACATTTAATTCGGGGTTTCAATATGCTTAGGGAGTTACTATGACATTTGATGTCTGTTGATCTTATTATGTTTCCATGTCTTTGATACAATTTGGAAGCATTCTCAAACATATTTGATACTTGGTATGTTTTAAAGACTATTTCAATCAACAAATGAATCTGGGTCATCAGCAAAATATCTCCTGTAAGAGAGGAAGAAAAATGCATGACCCCAGACTGAGCTTCCTGGTTTTCCTTTGTGCACAGCATGTAATCACTGAGTATAGGTCTACTGGTCTAGAAGCACCATGCTGTGTTTTAGAAATGCCACCCAAAGTGTATCATCATACATGACAAAAATCCCCAATCACATGCATCATTTCCTTACCCTCACAGATGCTTTTTGCTGGAACTCCAGAAGCTACTGAGTTTCAAGACTCATCCTGTCATTCTTTAGATGTGTGATGAGAAGAAATGCATTCTTTGATCAGAGGACATGAATCTATATATACTTGGAAAGTATACTTTATAAATCTATATATACTTGGAAAGTATACTTTATACTTTATAAACTATAGCATGGATCTGGGACCTGAAATACTTTCTGATAGCCAGGATTGGGTGCTTCTGGTATATACCAGATCTTGAACTAGACAACTGGGAAATATAAAGATGAATTTGCCTGTCACTCCTCAAAGAGCCATGAGACATGAAGGTAAATAATTATAGCATGAGGCAAAATATAATACATGCCCTAAAATAGTAGAGAATGTTATAGGATTAAGAGAAAGGAGAGAGGCTTGTACAAGGGAATAATCAGGAAACAGTATGTTAGCTTGGAAAGAGACTTTGATAGACCAAGATGAAGGTCAGAGCAAGTCAGACAGAGGGAAGAGCACAGGGTGTGTGGGGAATCACGTTCTATTCCCATCAGTAGGCTACAGGGTACAGCAGGTGCTAAGGCTGGAAAAGCGGACTGGAGTTAGGCAGTGCAAGACCAGAATATCTTAGCCTGGCATTCAAGGGGCTCCAAGGAAGACAGGAGATCTTCATATCCTCCACCCCAAGTCCCTTAGGATTTCAAGAAGGAAAGAAGATGGGTCCCCTTGCTTTTCTCTCCTCCAAGTCCTTGTCTTAGATCTGAATTTTCTCATGGTGCTGTTGGCTGGTGCAGATTCTCACACCTGCACGGTGTATGTAGTAGTCAAATGCAGGATGGTAAAAGGTGCATGTCTTTCTTTTGTTAGGTGGGAGAAGGGGATTGTGGACGGCAGGGGTAGACAAGAGGTGAGCGGGCAGCCCGTGGATAGGCACTTTCTCAGGCAATTGGTTTTAGGAACACAGAAGTCGAAGATGTAGAAAATTATTTCCATAGAGTATCCTAAGGGGTAAAGTCCTGCAGCGCACAGATAGCTGAGAGCCCCACTCTGGCCACAGCCAGGATTGGGTGCTTCTGCTTATCCCTCTGCTCTTGCTCGGACCTTTGATGGACAATGGCTTTTCTTCAGGGTTACCTAAAGTGCAGGAAACTGCTGTGCTTCTGTCGATTTTTTTAAAGATTAGGCCTCCTCGGGGCTCCTGGGTGGCTCAGTCAGTCAAGTATCTGACTGGATGGGGTCATGATCCCAGGGTCCTGGGATAGCGCCCCGAATCCGGCTCTCCACTCAGCGGGGAGGCTGCTTCTCCTTCTCCCTTTGCTGCTCCCCCTTTGTGCTCTCTCACCCTCTCTGTCAAATAAATAAATAAAATAATAATAAAAAAAAAGACAAGGCCTCCTGGAAAATAATTCTTCCTTCTGTCTCTCTCAAGGTCTTGAATATAAGTTTTGGTCCCCAGGAGCTACTTAGCAAAAGGTAAATGCTACTTTCCAACAGCAGTCTGCTCATTTTGACAAGTCGAGATGTTTCCCATCTTGGGGTTTGATGGCCAAAGTGCCCAGCGTGGATGTAGACAAGGAAGCCAGAGGCAGGACCCCCTGATTGCCCCTGTCCCTACTCACCTGCCTCCGGGTCAAGGCACAGGAGTGCAATCCTGGACACCAAAACACAATTACATTGAAGGAGAACAATCAAACTCTTTCTGTCGAAAAGCAATTCTAATTTGATTGATTGGTTTGGCATTGGGGGCTGTATTTACCGCGAGGTGCTACCGAGGGCAATTTTCATAAACTCGATCAGCTTAGCCTGCAACGATGTAAATAAAGCCCATGACATACGTGGGAATGTTCATTCATGCCAGGTATGAAATTGATTATACAAATTCATACATCTATGTTTAAAAAAAAACACGCAAGAGGGCACATGATAGTTCGCAATTGTTAGAGGGGTTATGAGCCAAGTCTGAAGGCCCCTGGACCTTCAGGTTCTCTCCAAAACACCTGATGTGGAGAAGTTTGCACACACACTGAGTTGCGATTCTAGGTTTGCTCTGCAGAGGGCAGCGTTGGTAAAACGTTGAGAGGCCGGGGGGAAAAAAGCCTTCTTTGGGGTTGTTTTGTTTTCTCACAGTTGTTTCAGGCAAACTTTTGTCTTTTGCCTTCAGGCAATTTTAATTAGAGTTAGAGTCAGCTTCTGCGTTTGTCGCCTTGAGGGGAGTAGCTGTTGGATGAAAACGGAAACAGGAAAGGCCCCTGTGTCTGGTACAGGTTTCTAGGGCTAACACCGTATTATACGTGCTTTTCGTGTTTTTCTAATTTCTTTATTTGCGGAGTCTAATAGTTCCCAGCACCAAGTAGGTGTATAAAAAGTGTTTGACGGAAGAACAGTTCCAGCTCCAGGGAAGCTTTGGGTTGCACACACTGGAGGTGCTGGTCTACCAGACTCAGCGGTGGGGCTCCC
>CM052810.1:52103009-52157141 GCA_028533885.1 Nasua narica | reverse complement strand
AGATTAAATCATAAAATAGGGAGACACAGGGGCTCCAACAGGGTGTGGGGAGAGGGGGATGCAGGGTGGTAGTGATGGGAGCAGCAGATCCAGTGAGCAATCAGTCCAAATTGGAGCAAGAAGACAGAGAGGTCTCTGCTCAAAAAAGTGTACATTTTCAAAATAATGTAAACATCAAATATTGATTTAACCCCCATTTAAGAAATGTCCATATTGGAAGGTAGACAGTGGGGCGGGGGAATGGAAGAGAACTAACAGTACTCTTTCTACAGTGAAAAGTCAATAAATGATGCTTACAATTAAAAACTTAATTTTAATATAAAATATTCAAGTAAAATATGGAGATAAATACCTAGAAAAAAAGAATCAGTGGTTTCCCATGGGGAGAAGGCCTCAAGTTGGGGAATGGGAGCAGAAAGCTGCTGTTCCTCATTATAAACATTATGTGTTATTTGCCTTTTGAAGCTACAACATGTAGAATACTATAAAAATACGAATTCAGGGTGGCTGGGTGGCTCAGTCATTTAAGCGTCTGCCTTGGGCTCAAGATATGATCTCAGGGTCCTGGGACGGAGCCCCACATCGGAAGAGGAGCCTGCTTCTCCCTCTGCCTGCTGCTCCCCTGCTTGTGCTCTCTTGCTCTCTGTCAAATAAAATCTTAAAAAAAAAATTCATGGTCATCAGGGAAGAAGGAGGAGGAGGGGTTGTGATGGTGACTTTGGAAGGACGAAAGCATGGTCCTTTTTGGGGATGGAGAAGTTGTGGGCAGGTGGCCCGGCCCAAACCCCTCTCTTTCCCAGTGAGAAATAGAGCCCAGGCTGTGTCTGGGTGGCTGAGTAGAGTCATTCTGGTGCATCAGCAACATCATTTTTGGTCTCCATTTCTGTGCTCTCTGCATCTCTGATTTGAATCCTTGCAGGTTTGGAAAGTTTTAAATCATACCTTAGCACTAGGGGAAGATCGAGGTTTTAAAAACCTAAAACTTACACGATTTGAAGGACCTTCTCTAAGAAAAACAATACAAAAGAATGCATCCAAAATTAGATATGAAAGAGAATACTTAGAACAAGAAAATACATCACAATAAATTACATTTTAAAAACTGTTAAAAACCAAAAATCTAAACATCAAAAAAACTACAAAACATTTTATTAACTACCGGATGCATCTCCAAGTTATTTTCCTCTATATTGTTTTGTATGTGCAACCTTTGTTACTTCTCCACATGACAAAATTTTGTCATATTTTCTTCTTCTTTTTTTTTAAAGATGTATTTATTTATTTTAGAGAGATAGAGGGAGCACGTGTGTGAGCAGGGGCGGGGAGTGGCAGAGGAAGAGGGAGAGAATTTTAAGCAGACTTCCCACTGAGCAAGGAGCCCAATGTGGGGCTCGATCCCAGGACCCTGAGATCATGACCTGAGCCAAAATCAAAAGGCAAACGCTTAACCAACTGAGTCACTCAGACATCCATGTCATATTTTCTATAGAGAGGATAGAAAAATAATTCAGGCTTCCCTCTGACAGATTTGATTAAAATCTATTGTTTAGAAAATTTCTCTCTGGTTTCCTGTTCATAATTGGTGAAGTCATGTACATTTTTAAGAGCGTTCTAAATTTTGAAAGCTCTCTGTTTGTTTGTTTATGAACTACTTCAGACACCTTGCTTTTGTGGTACTGCTTCAGACTTGTCGACTGCAAACTCGGGAATTTTGATAAACGTTGTTGTATATAATTCCCATCAAAAACTATAGAATAGGGCGCCTGGGTGGTTCAGTTGGTTAAGCAACTGCCTTCGGCTCGGGTCATGATCCCGGAGTCCCGGGATCGAGTCCCATATCGGACTCCCGGCTCTGCGGGAAGTCTGCTTCTCCCTCTGACCTTCTCCCCTCTCATTCTCAGTCTCTCGCTCTCTAATAAAAAAAAAAAAAAAAAAAAAAAAAAAAAAATCTTAAAAAAAAAGATTAAAATAACCTTTAAAAAAAAAACTATAGAATAAAGTATCTATAATGTATTATAATTGTGCTGCATTTTCAAGTATACACATGACAGGAAAGAACTTGCCTTTTGACTTGGCTTCTTTGAGAACTGAATCTTCCATTTAGTGATGATTGGCAGAACGTTCTACAGACTGCCTTGTGGCTCCAAACCTTTCAAACCTTGTTGCTCCTCCCCTCACCTCATACTTCCAGTGCCAGATGCTGTAAGACATGTCATGTCATGAAATGACCTTTGTCCCTTTCGTCTGCCTTTCACAACTCCCAGCGAATGGGCAACAGGAGTATTCCTAGCAATAATCAAAATGCATTCATAAAGCATATCCCACTAAACCCAAACTAGATGTATCTCAGACTCACCCGCCCCCTCCACCACAGAACACCCATGGGATCCCATAACACCACAGACAGATGGGATAGCTTGTCAAAAGGAAAATCAGACTAGAAGAAACAAGATCTTCCCTGATTGTGGTTAAAATATGTCTTGCAAATTTTATAAAAAGCGATTAGGACCGTGAGAACCTGTGTCCAGGGCCTTAGAAGGGCCAGTGCAAGGGAGGCACCCTGTAACTTCAGCTTTATTCCCTCTGACTGGTGTTCAGGCAGGAAACTGTGCTTCAGTCCTTCTGCCCAGACATGCCACGTGACAACCTCTGCCCAGAGTGGGGAGGGGAGGAAGCAGGCTCAGGGAGGGGGGATGGGGAGGACTGGCACCTGTCTCCCCAGAGCTGACCTTAGCTATGTGATTTAAGGAATGTGAGCAAAGGGCAAGGGAAGGAGCATTTCCTGAGAAGTGCTTTCTCTGCCAGTTGGCATGGGAGGGGTAGTGTATGTGTGTGTAGGTGGCAGGGAGAGGAGGGGACACTACACTGGGTGTTGAAGGGAAGCAGGAAAGAAAGGAAACCAGTCCAGCTCTTCTGGGCTCTAACACTTACTAGTAGGCACCAGAGAAGCTCTCTTCTTCATTAAAATCTTTGTTTCACCTCACCAGGATAATTGATGAATTGATTTCTTACCATTTTCTCTAAAAACAGTCATCTCTCCTTTATTTGCATGTATTTATGCATTCTGTGGATTATAACTACAAGGGCTTGCCATAAATTGTACTTTGGATCTGCCTTTTCCATCATCAGTTATATATATAGAAAAGAAGTAAATATTGCTATGCAAAATAGAATGAGAAAGACGACTTAAGGCGGAAAGATCACAATACATTCCACAGCCAACACAAATTGTTCTTGAAAGTCTGTTTACTTCTGGATGTTGGGGAAACAAACATTTTTGGCGGCCTATCTTGTGCCTCTCATATTATCTCCTTTAAGGAGGAATTATTTGCCACATTTCACAGGTAAGAACACAAACTGATAGTGGAGAAGTAATCCAAGGAGAAGAATAGGGGTCTGTCCAAGACAACACACTAACAAGTGTTCTCAAGTCATTTCTTTTTTAATCACCCCACACTGATAACTGAAAATCACCCATAGCATCAAGTTTCCCAGATGGCAAGAGTTCTCTTCACTAAACAGTTTAGTGTCCAGACCTGTCATACGGCATCTGGACCCTGATGAAGCCAAAGAACCTAGCACAATCTCTTCTTTGTACTTTATAGGGCTCCTCGGTGTTTGCTGAGTGATCCAGACAACTAACTGAGATATTTTATTATTTTCCAGATTTGTCATTACCTTCAGAGGCAAACCCTAGAGCTGAGAAAGTATGCAGAAAAACTTATCTTAAAATTCTCTAAAACTTCATTTTCAAACGACATTAGGAAGCACTGGAGGTTAATAGTGCTAAGTTGGATAAGTTAAATTATATATATATAATATAATAAAACAATCCTTTCATTTTTTGAGCCATTGAAAACATATAGAAGCATTTTTTTCACACTATAGCCCAGGAAAGAGTCAGCCAGACATTTGCTTCCTTTGAGTTCACGTATCTGAAATGAAACTGATACTTCTTGCTTGCGTGCCTGGTTTCAAAATGAAACCAGAACATTCTTAGCCTTCAGGCAGCTCTGGTAGCCACAGACAGCTGGAAATTCTCCAATCACAGTAAAGTAGGTTAGGGAGAATCTCCCAGTAGCTCCCACACAATTTTTTTTCCCATGAAGCACAAAATGGAGACTCAGAGAACCACAACTGCAGTAACCAAGTGAACTGCCTTCCTGCTCCTGAATTTGCATCAGGACCTGCTTTGGTATAGGCAGTCAGGGCTGAGGATAGAGGAAGAGATTAGTGGCATGAACCCTTTGATTCTGTCAAAACTTTAGAGATGTTTCTTGCAGAATAAGCAGACTACCTCTTTGTTCCCTTAAAAAAAGAAAAAGTACATAAAATATATGGCAAGGAATAGACACTGTTGCTTTTTCTCCCACAATCATAGATATTTTAGTCTCTGTCAGATGAGTGTCCTTGACTGCATTGTCGCATAAAAGAGCAGAGGCAACCATTATGCCAGACCTATGCCCACAAGTTTCTAATGACTGTTCAAATGACAAGAATAACCATCACATTTGGGTAACATTTTTCGCAACGGGAGCCCATTCCATTAGACCTTTCCCTCTGAGACTCTAAACTTCATTCTCCACAGAATTGTGAGGCATCTGTTCCTGTCTCCCTTTTTTAAAGCTCCCTCTTTGCCTCCCAAGTGTCTCCTCATCTCACTAGATGCCCAAGGCTCTTTGGTGGTTCTGGATTGCTCAGATCCCCAGAGCAGGGCACAAGGCCATCCACGTCCTTGCTACTCCAAGCCCAGCACCTGGGAGCCAGTTAGAAATGTAGGATCCTGGATCTCAGCCCAGACCCTCTGAATCAGAGCCTGTATCTGAGCAAGATTCCTTGTGACTTGAGGGCACATCTACATTTGTGAGGCATTGGTCTACACCACTCTTGTGGGGTACAGTTGAGCTTGGTCCTCAACTTGCATGTGACCTGGGGCAGATGAAGACACATCTCTGGGCCTCAGTTTTCTCCTTTGTGAAATGAAGACATAAAGCCATCTCCAGCTCTCACTGTGATAGAGAGGGCTGGCTCCAGAATCAGGCCATCAGCTCATCTCTGGGTCAAATGAGTCAACCTCCCTAAGCCTCATTCACAAAATAGCAATATAAGCAGCCATGCAATCAGCTGCTGTGAGGGTGGAGTGAGAACATCTGTATGAGTGTCCTCCTGCTGCTATGACAAATGACCCTACATTTAGTGGCTTAACAACACACATTTTTTTTTAAAGATTTTATTTATTTATTTATTTATTTATTAGGAAAGAGAGAGAGAACATGAGAAGGGAGAAGGTCAGAGTGAGAAGCGGACTCCCCATGGAGCCGGGAGCCTGATATGGGACTCGATCCCGGGACTCCGGGATCATGACCTGAGCCAAAGGCAGTCGCTCAACCAACTGAGCCACCAAGGGGCGCCCCCACATGTTTTAATCTTACTGTTCTGAAGGTTTCACTTGGCTAAAATCAAGGCCAAGAGGCTCTAGAGAATCATCTGTTTTCTTGTCCTTCCAGCTTCTAGAAGCAGCCCACATTCCTTGTCTCATGACCCCCTTCCATCTTCAAAACAGCAAGTATGTGGAGCCCTCATAGCCTATCACTCCCACCTTTGCTTCTGTCCTCATGTCTTCTTCTCTGACACTAACTCCTGTCTTCTGCTTATAAAGAACCCTTGTGATTACATGGGGCCCACCAGATAATCCAGCATAATCCCTCCATCTCAAAGCCAGCTGCTTATAACCTCAACTCCATCTGCAACCTTAATTCCTCCATTGCCATCCAATGTAATGTGGTCACAGGCTCTAGGGTTTGGGACACAGATATCTTGGCAGGGGGTGGGGGGCATTATTCTGTCCACTACATGGTATTAGGGGTTATTACTGTGCCTGGCAAGTAGTCAGCACTCAATAAATATTTGCTATTTTTATTATGGTTTGTGTTTCTGAAGACATCCGCCTTCCTCTGAAGGAGCAGAGCAGTGGGCTGGCTGTATTTTCCTGAGGAAATGTCCAAGACATTTTCTATAGCAGTGTTCTCTAGTTTTGGCTTGTCTTACCTCTACAGCCTGTGGCTGCACACACACCCCTGATTAGGAAGCTCCCTCATCCCTGGCAAGACAGCTGCAGTGACCTGTATCCATCATTCCACATCTAAAGCTTAAGAAAACTTTATGTATAAGCAATGCATGCCTTATGGCCTCATGATGTAGTTACAGAGTCCCCTGAACACTTCTATCTGAATTCTCTCCTGCAGACCACCTACCCTTTGTTGCATTCACTCAGAATTATTATTATTATTATTATTATTATTATTATTATTTTTAGAGAGGAGTGGGGGAAGGGAGAGAGAGAATCTTAAACAGGCTCCATGCCCAGCATGTAGCTGGATGCTGGGCTTGATTCCATAACCCGATCACATGACCTGAGCCAAAATCAAGAGTCAGACAATTAACCAACTGAGCCACCCAGGAGCCCCTCATTCAGGAAGTATTGAACATCTATCTGTGCTAGGTGCCAGAGATATAACAAGGATGAGTGGTCTATCTCCAACTTTTAGTTGAGCCCTGTGTCCCTGCAGAGGTGCCTTGGGAGCTGCCAAGAGCATTCAGAGGGAAGCTGACTGGACCTGGGTCCTCCAAGCCTTGCTTCCACAGAACAGCTTTAGTTTTTCTGTTTTAACATATCGGGGTTCTGCGTAAGATTTTGTTTAAACCAGGGTCCAATTTCCAGTCCCCGGCATACAGTGTACTCTCCTAAGTAAACCTCCAAGTGTCTGAAAGCCACTGCTCTGGGAGGATTATCAAGCCCTTTCCAGCTGGTTCTCCAGGTTTGGCCTCTGGGGTTGTTGATGCCCTGACCTCCTCAGTCCTAAGCCTGGAAACGCCCTACCTCACCCTCCTAGGCTGGTTTCTCTGCATTAGCAGCTGCCTTTCCTCTGCCTTTAACAGGCTCAACTTCCTCTATTTCCTTCCACTTGTGGGCCACATCTTTTAGTCCACTTGTACTATTTCAGGACCACATTTGGGCCCTCCCACTGCCTATCTGTCTCCTGTGGGTTAAATCCTGTCTCATCATCATGGTTCTCAAAACCCCTGTGAGATTATTGGCCTTCTCCAGAAAGTGCTTCGACTCTGCCCCCAGCACTTCCATGGAGGAGAGGAAAAGCACCACCTTCCCTACACCAGCCCTACCCTCTCTCCCCTCACTATAGAGTAATAAAAATATTTAACACTCTCACGTAGCGCTGCTTGACCCTGAGGCATTTGAAATTACTTAAATTGAGCTGTCTCTTCATTTACTTTCAACGGCATCTAATAACACCTTATATTTATAGTTCCTTAGAGCTCACAAAGCTCTTTGACATTATCGCCTTTAATTTGCGCCTCAAACGCCCTTATGAGGTAAGCAAGGTGTTGACTTTTATTCTCGTTTTGCTGAGAGGGAAACCGGCTCAGAGAAGGCCAGCGGCCTCACTTAGGAAGATTATAAAGAAGGTTCAGGGCCTGCTTCATTTTTGTTTCAGGAATGAGCTTCACAAAAGAACAAGATGGTACAGTTAATCCTGGCTGCAGCTGCTGGAAATTTGCCCTGGCCTCCTCGTGTGAGCTGCCTGGGGAATTGGGAACCTCAAACAAAGCACAGTAGGAGGAAGACAAAGAGATCTTCCCTTGGTGCGTTGGTGCGGCTGACAGTTCATTTTGACTCCCCCTTTGACTTCATATAAAGGAAGCAGGAAACCTGCTTTTCTGTCATTGTTACAATCACTTCAACTATGCAATGCCACTTGAAAATGGAGCCAGCTTTGTTATGAAAAACAATTGTCTTTTGATGAAATAGAGCAGCCTTTTGGAGCCAATGAAGATACAAATTCAGCAACATTCTTCACAGCGCACACTTGACCCATAAGGGAATAAGAGAGTAGTTCAGATACTGTGTCTTATTTTTCTGGTAACAGAAATAAGCTCTCAGAGTCTCTGACTCCAAATATCAAGAAACAAAGGGAGAGGCTTTAAGAGATCATGAGACAGCCAGCCCTGTCTTTTCTGTCCTCTCTTTTCTGCTCTCCCTGGAGTAAGCTGTACAATTTACCTTGCCCTCAGAACCTCAGAGGCGCAGGAAGTACTAAGGATTTAGGGAAATTGGTGTTTGGGGTTTTTTGGGGGGGGTTTTGTTTTAGTTTTTAATTGGTACCAAAAGAAGTAACAGATTGCTCCTTCAGAGTCTGGCGAAAGGAAGGGAAACTGCCATATTCTGCTTGGGGGAGGAGAGGGAGAGGAAGTGGTCTCCATTAATGCTAACCAGCCTTCAGATCAGCAGTCTTCCCCTTACTGAGTCATTCTACCCACCGCAGGAGAAATAAAAGCTTTCCAACTTCACTACCAAACAAGAAACACACCTGACTAGGGGGCACTGATTTGCAGTTATGTGGTTTTGGGTTAGAAGCACAGGATTCCTGCGATTCAGCCATGATTTAAATAAATATATATTCTAACTCTGTCAGCTGAAAGGGCCTAGAAGCCATGATACCTCACCACAGCAGACATACCTTTGCCCGGACATTGGTTTCTAAATCATTCCATGGCTCTTTGAGAAAAGGAACAGTTTGAGAGCTGGGGGAGGGAAAATACAAAATGAGCCTGTGCTATCCTAGAAAGCAGAAAACACTCAAAGACTTATAGGCATATGGAAAAAAGATCATGTGAAGACATGGACGAGTCTTCGATGCATGTTGCTAAGTGAAAGAAGCCAGTCTGAAAAGGTTACCTACTGTACAATTCCATTTATATAACATTCTGGAAGAGGGGAAACTATGAAGATGGCAAACAGAACAATGGTTGCCAGGCATTTGGGGTTGGGGAGATGACGGACTAGGTAAAGCACGGGGGATTTTTAGGGTGGGGAAACTACTCTGGAAAATAAGGAATCCTTTGATAATATGAAACATCACTTTCAGGGTTATCTGTTTTACAACTTCAGATTTTATGGTAGTGGATTTTTTAAAAGGAGAGTACACACATTATACTTACGTGCATCTATTAGAGAATATGGGAGGAAATAAAAACTCGATATGTTGATGTTTGAAGTCTATACATGCATAGAGGTAATCACTTGGATGAAAAGAGCATAATAAAGTTCCAATACATATTTTAAGTTGCTTAATGTGTTTTGTTTGACACAGAAAGTTTCTCTCTCCATCACTGCCTCAAAAGAGCCTCATAACACCTGAAGGACCTACGTGTCACAGAACCTGAGGCACAAAAGGCCAGAATATCATAGATGAGGCTATCACGGTGCTAGCACCTACTCAGAAATCTTGGGAACCCACTTGTAGTACCTCTGAGATGAAAGACATTTTGATTTAATGTGACAAAGTCAAATAGGTCACTTTAAATCTTAAGAACTTACCCTTGATGTCCCCTGTTGTAAGAATACCTGAAAAATAGAGCAGTAAGATGGACTATCACCGGCAGCCTACAGATAGGAAAGTCTGATGCCTCATGTAGGGTAAGTGCACACCTCACACTGAAAATACACACACGTATTTCCCTCTTTCCTTCCCATAACACTTAATTCTAAGATCAACTTTGCACTGCACCATTCGGGTTTTTCTCTTTTTTCTCTTTCTTTCTTTCTGGCCCAAATGAGAAGCAGGAGACCAAGTTTTCTGATAACTACAAGCTTATGCAGAGTCAGTATTTGTAAAACCCTGCAAAGGGCCTCTTATCACTGTCATAACAGATAGGTCAGCAGCCCAAAGAGGAAGTCAATCACAGACAAGGAAAGATGATCTTTTTAAACTGTTGTAAACATCCTTTCTTTGTCATGGCCTCTTATGATCATCACTTTTTCTTTGCTGTAATAATAAAAATATTTTTTTCATGAGTTGTTATTGCTAATTATCCCAGAGAAAAGATAGCTTTATTTATCATTCTTTATTTCTACATTTAAAAAATGAGGATATTAAGCACCCTTCTGCCTTTCTGGTCACAACTTCATTTTCTCTTTTTAAGATGCCGGTTGGCAACTGTATATCAGTCTTCCCCTGGGCACTTCTTTGACTGGCACACAGCCTAAAACACTAACAGGATCTAGTGCTTTGTTTTTCTGGTGACTCAAACAGCTTATTAAAAGTGTATGGAAGCCAGCACAAGCTTGGATGTGTTGGTAATGAATGAAACAGAGACAGGAAGTTTTTCTAACTAAATGAAAGCTCACATACCTTTATGTTAAGGTTCCTTTGGCCACTGTTTCTTATAGTTCAAATATTTACATTTAAGTGTGATAATTACCTTTAAACAATTCAAGCAATTCAGGCTTGCATACAAAGCAACCAGAAAATGAGACTGATAATTGGAAACTTCATAGAATACCGAAGAGAAAAGGGTACTGTCTCCATACTCCACCGGACTGGGAAGTGTTGGAGCAGGGAGGGACCGCCAGGATTATCCAAATGAATCCCTTTTGTTTTACAGATAAGGAAGCTGAGAGCCAGGGAGTTCTGGTGACTTCCAAGGCCAGCAGTTAGTGGGACAATACAGAAATGGCCCAGGGTTGTTCCATAAATCATTGATTTAAATTATTTTTGGACATTTGGACAATAAAAAACATATTTGTTAATTAACTAGCATCATTATAGTTGTAGTGCTAGATATCATATGCGTCTCCTAGAAAGAAGTTTGCAATACAGAGATATAAGGAAAGAGCATATTACCCAGAGACTTAAACTATGATTTCTGGGAACATTTAACTATTAGGTACATGTCAGTTCAGTGAGGGACTCAGAAGAAGAGAATCAAGTTTAACATTTTCTGATTTAATTGAAGAACAGATAGTTGTTTGACCAACAGAGGATGCAATCAAGTATTGCTGGAATAAAATGTTTTTTGCCAGTTGCTCTTGGTTTCAGCAATTTTCTCTTTCTAGTTTCTTTGAGATATAATTTATATATAATACTATATTAGTCCAAGGTGTACAACATGATTTGATGTACGTATATATTGCAAAATTATAACCACCATAAGTTTAGTTAACATCAACCACCTTACATAGTTAGAAATATTTTTTCTTGTGACAAGAACTTTTAAGATCTACTCTTGCAGCAACTCTCAAATAAACAGTAAAGTATTGTTAACTATAGTCACCAAGCTGTCCATTACCTTCCCAGGATTTATCTTATAACCAAAAGCTTATACCATTTTACCTTCTTTACCCATTTTGCCCATCCCTTTACCTCCAGCTTCTGGTAACCACCAATCTATTCTTTGAATCTTTGAATTCAATTTTTTAAAAAAGATTTTATTTATTTATTTGAGAGGGAGAGAGAGAGCAAGAGAGAGAGCACAAGCAAATGGAAGGCATAGAGAGAGGAAGAAGCAGGCTCCCTGATGAGTAGGGATCCCAATGTAGGGCTCAATTCTAGGACCCTGGGATCATGACCCAACCCAAAGGCAGAGGCTTAAGGGACTGAGCCACCCAGATACCACTCTTTGAATTCAGTTTTATTAGATTCCACATGTTTGTGAGATTATATAGTATTTGTCTTTCTCTGTCTGACTTATTTCACTTAGCATAATGCCCTCCAGATCTGTATTGATATAAATGGCAGAATTTCCTCCTTTTATGGCTGAATAATAGTCCATTTGCATGTGTGTGTGTGTATACACCATATTTTCTTTATCCATTCATCTATCAATGGATTAAGGTTGTTTTTATGTCTCAGCTACTGTAAATAATGTTGCAATGAACATAGGGGTGAAGGTATCTTTTCAAGGTACTAATTTCATTTCCTTTGATTAAGTGCCCAGAAGTGGAAATGCTGGATCATATGTTAGTTCTAAGTTTTTGAGGAACTTCTATGCTTTTTCTGTAGTAGCCGCATCAATATACATTCCCACCAATAGGGCACAAGTGTTCCCTTCTCTCCAATCCTTGGAAATATCCTTGCCAATACTTGTGATTTCTTCTGTTTTTGATAAAAGTCATTCCAACTGGTGTGAAGTGATTTTTCATTGTAGTTTTTTTTTAAAGATTTTATTTATTTATTTGACACACAGAGAGAGAGAGATCACAAGTAGGCAGAGAGGCAGGCAGAGAGAGAGGGGAAGCAGGCTCCTTGCTGAGCAGAGAGCCCAATGCGGGGCTCCATCCCAGGACCCTGAGACCATGACCAGAGCCGAAGGCAGAGGCTTTAATCCACTGAGCCACCCAGGCGCCCCTTTCATTGTAGTTTTGACTTGCATTTCCCTGATTAGTAATGTTGAGCACCTTTTAATGTACCTATTGGCCATTTGGATGTCTTTGGAAAAATGTCTGTTCAGCTCCTTTGCCCATTTTTCAGTTGGATTGTTTGTTTTTTTTTGCTGTTGAGTTGTATAAGTTGGTTTCAGCAATCCTGAGCTGAGATACCACTGAGTAGGAGATCTAATGGGAAGAATTTAAAGCAAAGAGACCATTGTGGTTCATAGGCCTATTGTTCTAGATGGAGATGGAAAATGGCATTTCCCAATATCTAGTTACATTAAAGGACAGAAATAGTGGTCAAGAGCCTTCATTTCCATCTTCCATTCACCTAATTATCATTAGGTTCCTTTTTCCATTACTGCAGGTAACAAACCATTTAAAAATTTGTTCTCCCATACTTTGTCCAAGTTTGGACATATAGTAAAATCTTAATTTGCTGGTCATGCTTTAAGTTTGGTACAAATTATTTAGTTGGAGAAATTGTATCAGGTTTGAGTCTGCAACTTGGGGTCACGAAGTTGACTACATGGTGGAACAGAAAGCCACACCCAGAACCTCCCGGGTTGTCCAAATGTGAAGCCTCACTTCTTGTGAATGACTATTTCTGTGGCTCAGATCCCATTCTCACTGCCTCTTACTAGATCTCTCTTGCGTGCATTTTCTCTTTCTCTTCCTCTGAGGTCAGTGGTACTTCCTACAGATAAGGTACTAAATATCTCAAGTCAGAGTACATCACTTTTTCTATATGGTAACATTCAGGGAGGAAGACACTGGCATAAATTCTATTTGCATTAGATTTGTTGTCTGATTTAGCAGCAGCAGCATTATAGACTTGCTTTCAATAACAGATTTGTGTGTACAAATTTATGTGTATAGATTTGTTGGTAAATCCATTTAAATGAACACTCACTAAACACCTTCCATAAGCTCACTATTCCGACAAGTGTTGTAGAATATGGTCTTTTCAGGTTCTGTTATTGCAATTTAGAAGTGTTTTCTGTAAGTTTCTTAGGTTGTTTTGTGTCTCTCAGTCACTTACTTCCTTTTTCGAAAACATTGCAACAATAGATGGTGCAATCACTACTTAATTTTTTTGTGCACTTTAGTCTTCTGCTTAAGAGCTTGTAAATTCACCAATTCAGACGCTAATCTGTTATGGATCTGTGTTATATAATAAAAGTAAACCAGAAAATAGAATATCAATCATTACCAACATTTAATTGACAAATGTCTTGTCTTGACTTTATAGATTTTAAAAACTAAATATCACTGTAAATAATGGAATCGTAAAAATTCCTAAGCATTTTGGGTTAGAAGCCTTAAAGGAATGAAACGGCCTGGGTTATCAGCAGTAATCTTTCAAGAATCAAGGTGCTTGGCAAAGAGCAAAATTGTAATGAGCTTGAAGCAAATTATCAAATTAATCCTGGTTGATGCAAGTGTCTTAACTTGTGAAGCCACCTGTCTCCATTTGAAGATGTCAACATCAAAAGTGGAATAGCATTTACTGAGTGCCCACAATGCTGCAGGCAGTGAAGAGAAAACCAAAATGAAAGAGCCTTATTCCAGTGATCTTATAATTATAGGAGAAGTAATGGGTAGGGTATTTTAAGGCATAAATAAATAGAAATAATAAGATTAATATTGAGCAAGAAGAAATTTTAGGATGAGCTCAGGAAAATAACTCCTATCAAACTTCTCAGTATAATCGCTAGAGCCATTATATATATCATGTTGTTGGGGCTATTAGTATTAATAATAGTAATCATCATTTATTATGAGTGTCGCATAGAGAACAATTCTGCAGTGGTAGGAAGATAGAACAGATAGACTTGAAGAGATATGTCTTTTCAATTCTGTGATGCCATACATAGTATGAATTCTAAGAACAGAAGGTCTTAGCCACTTCATTATCAAATAAAGTACTGCCTGACCACATCCAAGGCAAGTGTCTTCTTTATAGCTCTTTAATTAAAGAAGATGATTCGTAATATGACTGACTCAGTTGCAAAAACACTAGAACCAAGAATGATCTGTTGACTGTTTGTTAGTTGGGAATATGTTTATCCATCCTACTATTTTCTCTCCTCTTTCAGAACTAATCAACAACATAAAGTTTATCTTGTAATTGAGCCCAATAAATAAGGTAAAGGATAAAGAATGGAACTTTAGAAAAATTAAAGAAATTTAGATTATTTAGTAAGGCATTTTTTAATTGAATTTTTATACCTTCTACTCCAAGGGTAACTCTTTGCACTCATCTTATTCATATTTCCCCAGAGTATGTACGTATCTGTGAGTATTTAGATCTATGCAATCTTATCGTATATGCAGGTTCATATATACCCAACAGCATAGTCAGCATATAGAACATTCCACTACCACAGGATCTCTTCTGTTGCCCTTTTATAACAACATCCCCTCCCTCCATTCTTAACTCTTGGCAAACACTAATCTGTTTTCCATTTTAAAAATTTTGTCATTTCAAAAATTTTTCATAAAGGAGTCCTACAGAATGCAACTTTTTAAAACTGGCTTCTTTCACTTGGCATAATTCCTGGGATATTCATCCAAGTTATTATGTTATGTCAACAGTTCATTCCTTTTCATTGCTAAGTAGTAATCTATGGTCTATATGGACCACAGTTTATTTAATCATTTACCTAATGAAGGACATCTAGGCTGTTTCCAGCTTTTAACTATTACAGAACACTGCTATGAACAATTTACAGAATTTCATTTCATTTGCCCAAGACTGCAATTGCTAGATCATATGGTAACTGTGCTAGTTAGTCTTATAAGAAAATGCCACAGTTTTTGGAATAGCTACACCATTTTATATTCCCACCAACAATGTAGGAGTGATTTGTATTCCCTTCATCCTTGCCAGCCCCTGGTTTTGTCATTATTTTTCATTCTAGTCATTCTGATGGGTGTACAGTGATATCTCATCATGGTCTTAATTTCAATTTCCCAAATGGCAAGTGATGATGAACATCCTCTCATATACTTACTTGCCAATTATATGACCTTTTCAGTAAAATGTTTCTTCACAACTTTTGTCCATTTTTGTTTCTCTTGTTGTATTTTAGTGTTGCGTTTTGAGAATTCTACGATGTGAGCTGTGGTTTTTTTTACAGATGCTCTTTACTGAATTGGGGTTGTTCCCCTTTATTCCTAACTTGCTGAGAGCCTGGTTTTTCGTTGTTGTTGTTGTTCCATTTTGTTTTGTTTTAGAATTTGTGTAGGATTTTGTCAAGTGATTTTTTTTGTATGAATTGATTTGATCACATAAACTTTTTTCCTTTAACCTATTGATATACCATTGATTGATTTGGAATGTAGAACCAGACTTCCTTTCCTGGAATAAGTCCCAATTGGTCATGGGGTATAATTTCTTTATACACTATTATATTTCAGTTAGCTTAGATTTTGTTAAGGAATTTTATCTCTAAGTTTATGAACAATATTGGCTTGTAAATTTCTTTTTTCTTTCTTTCTTAAAATTACTGTTTTCCTCAGGTTTGAATATCAGGGTAATGCTGGTCTCATAAAATGAGTTGGAAAGTATGTCCACTTCTGTTTTTTGGAAGGGATTATATAAAATTGGTGTTAATTCTTCTCTAGCTATTTTGTTACAATTTCTGCTGTGAAAACATCTGGCCTGGAGACTTACTTTTTAGGAGCTTTTAAATTATGAATTCAACTTCTATAATGGTTAAAGCAATTCAGATTATCTATTTTATCTTGGTTGAGATTTGGTAGTTTGTGATGTTCAAGAAATGGATCCATTTATTTAAGCTGTCAAATTTATAAACAAAGTTATTTTTAGTAATCCTTTATTAACTTTTTAATAGCTAAAAGATATGTAGTGATATCTGTTATTTTATTTCTGATTTTGGTAATTTGTGTATTTTTTATTTTTGGTCAGTCTTGCTAGAAATTTATAAATTTTATTGATTTTGTCAAAAATTCAGCTTTTCGTTTCACTGATTTTCTTTATTGTTTTCCTATTCCATTGACTTTTGCTTATATTTTAATTATTTTCTTCCTTCTGCTTGCTTTGGGTTTATTTTCATCTTCCTTTCTTAGTTCCTTGGGGTAAAAACTTGAAATATTGATTTGAGAACTTTCCCGATTTGTATTGTAAGCCTTTAGAGTTAGAAATCTCCTTCTCAGGACTCCTTTAGCTGCATCCCACATATACTGATATGTTGTATTTTTATTTCACTCAGCTCTACATATTTTTTTCCTTTGAGAATTCCTCTTTGACCCAAATATTATTTAAAGTGCATCATTTAATTTCCATGTGTTTAGGTATTTTCCTGTTGTTTTTCTTTATTGATTTTTAGTTTGATTCCATTATGGGCAGAGAAAAGAATCTGTATGATTTCAATTCTTTTAAATTTGTTGAGGTATTATTACTGTTATTATTATTACTGTTCATGATATGGTCTATCTTGGGAATGTTTCATGTTGCCTGAAAAAAAATGTGTATTCTGTTGTTGTTTTGTGGAGTGTTCTATATATGTCAATTAAATCTTATTGTTTGATTGAGTTTCTCATATCTTCTTAAGTCTTGATGATTTTCACTTTAGTAGTTCTGTCAATATCTAAAAAGGGTAGTAAAGTATTTTAATTAGAAAAATCTAACCTAGTTGTTAATCTGTTCACATACTAGTTCATGAATTCAGCAAGCATAGAACTTTGAGAAAAATATTTAGTATGTTTTGAGAAATAAACATTAACAATTACTAAAATAGTCTCGACTTTTTTAATTTCCAAGAAATCTAAAAGTGAATGGGATGATCAAGACCTAGAAACTATTTTCCAACCTGACAAGACTTGTTCATGAAATCTTAAAGAGACCATTCATATTTTGTGAAACATGTAGCAGTTTCACATCTGACAATCAAACAGTTCTCCTTACCTGAATTTACTTTTTAAAAGAATCCATGTCACTTTTTTCTAATATTTATTTTTTTTTCTTAGATTTTATTTATTTATTGAACAGAGAGAGACACAGTGAGAGAGGGAACACAAGCAGGGGGAGTGGCAGAGGGAGAAGCAGGCTTCCTGCTGAACAGGGAGCCCTACGAGGGGCTCAATCCCAGGACCCTCTAATCATAACCTGAGCCGAAGGCAGGCGCCCTTTCCTACTAATTCTAAGATCATTTCAAGTTGTGGCAAGGATTAGTCTTGACTTATATGAACTGTGAATAATGCAAAATGTCTGCAGTTGCATACCGCCCATGAAATGTGGGTACTGTGTATTAAAAACTAGTTAAGTGAAAAGAATATCACTTTAGAATTAAAAAGAACTATTAATTAAAAAGAATTAAAAAGAACTGAGTTGAAAGAACTCTCAAGCTGTGAAAGTAGGAATTCTGAGGTGGAAAAAAAGGTAATTTTCTACATTATAGTAGATTTGCATAATAAGAAGGGCAATAAGAAAAGAAATTTAAAGAACCTGAAAGGAAATATATATTCTAAAGAAGATATAAAAGGAAATATATATTCTAAAGAAGATATGAAATTTAAACTCATAGCATATGACTCAATAGCAACAATAGAAACAAGATGACAATGGTGTATTACGTTCAAAGTATTCAGAGAAAAATGAATGCCAATATACAATTTTTATATCAATCTAAACTATCATTTAAAGCTAAGGACAAAGTGAAGAGGCTTTGAAACTAGTAAGAATTGAGCTTACTACTCACAGGTTGTTACTGAGTGATAACGAAGGGATGTAATTACATCAGGAAAAAACTGGACTATGGGGATGCAAGAATCAAAGAGACAGAAAGCATATTGATATATCCATGAATGATTAACTATAAAAGTCATTTTAAAAATGACTAATTTTGAGATGTTTGAAAGGAATATAGAACCACAAAAGATCACAACATGAAAGATTGGCAAGCAGGGAAAAAACTGGAATTAAAGCGTAAGAATGGTATGTAATTCAATATGAGAATTAAGATTTCATTAACATTTCAGTTATCTGTGGTTGTGTAGCAAAATACTTCAAGTATCAGAGGTTTAAAACAACAATCATTTTATTTGCTCACAGTTCTGTGGGTAGATTTTTTTTTTCATTCACTTGTCCAGTATCAGTACTGGTATGGCTCAACCGCCTCGGGCTGGCTGGCCCACTCAACTGGGGTCACATGCTGGGACCTTGATTCACACTGTTAGCCCATTTCCTCAGTTCTCTTCTGCATAATCCAAGGCTTCTACCTCTCCATGTGACTTTTCCAAATGGTATTTCCATGTGGTTTTCCAGCAGAATAGCCAGACTTCTTACATGTAAGCTCAGGGTGCCTGAGAGTATAAAAGTAGAAGCTACCAAGCCATTTAAAATCTTAGATTGTGATCTAACATAGCACCACTTCTGCCATATTCAGTAGGTTAAAGATAAGCCCAGACTCAAGGGCTGGCCACCGCACAATAGCATGAATATTGAGAGGCATAGTTTAATTAAACAGATGGTCACTTCAGAGTTTATTAGGTCAATTATGTGTGCTAAAAACTTTAGGCAATCAAAAAAACAATTAAAATATTGAAAGATGAAGAAATCTATATAAATCAATATTAGAGAAAAATGATAGTAATAGGGGAATATAGAAGCAAAGGAAGGTAAATACAAAACAAGACAGCAGAAATAAAACCAAATATGTCAGTACTTACAATACATACAAGGGTTTAAACTAGCTTATTTTTTAAAAGATTAATTTATTTATTCGAGAGGGAGAGAGAGCACATGAGCAGGGGGAGTGGCAGAGGGAGAGAGAATCCTCAGGCTGACTCCCTGCTAAGCACAGAGTCGGATGTGAAGCTAGATCCCAGGATCCTGAGATCATGACCTGGGCCGAAATCAAGAGTTGGATGCTCAACAGACTAAGTCACCCAGGCACCCATAAACTAGCTTATTAAAGACCAGAGCTTCACTGAGGAAAATGTTTAAAATTCAGTTCTATGTTTTTTGTAAGAAACACACTCAAATCAGAAGGACACAGAAAGGTCAAAAATAAGAGGAAGAAAAAGACAGACAGATACACCAAGCAAATACTAAGCAAAACAAAGGAGATGTAGTTATAGCAACACCAGATGAAAGAGACTTTAAGTCAAACTTTAGTTTTAAGGATAAAGAGAATTGGTACTTAATGATAGAAATAATTTATCAGAAGAGATAACAATTTTGACTCTGTACACAATGAACAACATAGCCTTAAGAACACATTTTTTAAAAGGAAAATTTGATAAAATATCAGAATAGGTGAAAGAGAAGACAAAGATAAAAGACAGAAAAATGTTAGAAAATGTGAATATTGAAAGGTTTAATATAAGAGTACATGAGAAATTGCCTCCAACAATTAAAGTTCTGAACACACATAGGGAACTTACAAAACTCAAGCATTTAGGTAGGCTGTAAAGGAAGTCTTAAAAACTACAAATGTTCAATAGAGTATAGACCACATTGACCACAAAGCAATAAAATTAGAAACCCAAACTTAAAAGTAGCCTGAAAACATTAAGGAGGACACCTGATGTGATGAGCCTGGGTGTTATATCCACTGGGTGTTATACACAACTAATGAATTGTTAAACATTATATCAAAAACTAATGATGCACTCTAAGTTGGATAATTGAACTTAAAATTAAAAAAAAAAAGGAAATGAAAAAAAGAAAAAAAGTAGCCTGAAAAGATTCATAATTAAATTTAAGATGTGTTTAAACCTGATGTCATTGCATTTTAAAACCTGTGAGATGTAGCTAGTGATACTTAAGGAAAATGTATAGTCTTAAATGTCTCCATCTTAAAAAAATATTGAAAATAAATGAAAGAAGTGTTCATCAAAAGTTAGGAAAAAACAACAGAGTAAACCCCTCTAAATTAGAACTATGTAAAGACTAATAAAGTCTAAGCAAACCTTTGCCCAAACTGATCAAGAAAAAAAGAAGGCACAAAGAAACCACATTGGAAATGAAAGAACTACTATAAAGATTTTAAAAATTTAACTCTACTTTTAAAAACTTTATAATAGGGGAGCCTAGGTGGCTCAGTGTGTTAAAGCCTCTGACTTCGGCTCAGGTCATGATATCAAGCTCCTGGGTTCGAGGCCCGCATCAGGCTCTCTGCTCAGCAGGGAGCCTGCTTCCCCCTCTCCTCTGCCTGCCTCTCTGCCTACTTGTGATCTCTCTCTGTCAAATAAATAAATAAATAAAATATTTTTAAAAAAACCTTTATAATAATACATTTAAAAAATTTAGATCAAATAGAGGGTTTTGAGTTAAAGGTAAGTCATCTAAATTAACTCAAGAAGAAATAAGAAAGTGGAATAGATCTATACTCAGAAGTAATATTTTAAAATATTTGACAATATGAATAGGATAAGCAGCAGTAAAACCAAAGGACAACTCATAAGTCCAATCAGACAATTTCTTAAAATAACTGATAGAGACTTACCATGCATACTAAATTACTATCAATCCAAATCATATCTGCTGAAGTAATTAAATCAGAAGTAAAAAATTTATACACCAAGAAAGTGTCTTGGTGTATAATACTTTTCTCTGTATTAGAAAAGTAATTCTTTTCTAATACAAAATGTTTCAGATAACAGAAAAAGAAGAATCATTTCCCAAATCAGAAATAGGTAAGAAAGTATAAGAATGAAGATTTGTATGTAAGGTTAGGTATGAATATGGATGCAAATATCCCAAATAAAATATTAGCAAACTGAATTCAGCAATGTGTATAAAAATTAACATGACTGGGGGCTATTCTAGGAATATAAGGATGGTTTAAGTCATGAAATCCTATTAATGTAATTTGCCACATTAATAAAATTTTAAAAATATATAATCTAGGGGAGGAGTATGTGCTAAGGTGAGCTCTCTGAATTGTGTAAGACTGATGAATCACAGACCTATACCCCTAAAACAAATAATACATTATATGTTAATAAGAATATATATATATAATCTCATATATGCTCCCCCAAATTTAATAAAATTCAATATTTATTAACAAATTTTAAATAATCAAAAAGAACACTTCAGAAATTAAGGTGAAAAGGGAACTTTTCAACTGATAAAAGGAATTTATCAAAAATGTACTACAAATCTCATACCCAATAGTGAAACAGAGCATTTTGTTTCAAGTTAGGAACATGACAAGGATGTTACCACTACTAGTTCCATTCAACTTAGTTCTAGAAGTCTTAGCCAGAGATGGAAATGAGAAAGATAAATGAAATGCAAGGGGAAAAAATCATTTCCAGAAATTTGGATTGTCTATACAGAATATCCAAGAGAATCTACAAAGAGTTTAGAAAGGTGCTGTGTTACAAGAGCAATATTAAAAATTCAGTGGTATCCTAGTACACTAGCAACAACCAATAAGATTGTAATTTAGAAGATTATCCCATTTACAAAAGCAACCTAAGAGTACAACTAACATGAAAGATATGAAAGACATTTGTGGAAACATTATAAAGTATTATGTAGTAACATGAAAGAAGACCTAACTAAATGGGGAAATAGACTATGCTCATGGTTGGGAAGACGCAGGAGCAGAGAGATGTCAATTCTTTCCCTAAATTAATCTACAAATTCAATGGAAATCCAAACAAATTTTCAGGAAACTTCACCTTGGGCTTTAACAAGCTGAGCCTAAACTTCAAGTAAATAGGAAGGGTCAAGAATAGCTAAGAAAATTTTGAAAGGAAAAAAATATAAGAATGGAGAAAAGAATATATAGAAAGATATCTTTCCATATAGTAATATTGACTATAAAACTAAATAAAGTTAAACAAAGTGGCATTAGCAAAGGGACAGAAAAATAGACCAACTAACTGGAAAAAAGGCCCAGAGAAAGAGCTTGCAAGTGTGGAAATTAGGTACATGACTGAAGTGGCATTACAACTCAGTGTGATAAGATGTCTATTCAATAAGTGATGCAGGAACAACATGTAACCATATGGAGGGAAAATGTTAGACCTTCATCTTGTACCATATACAAGCTCAACTCTGGATGGATTAAAGGCTCAAATGTGAAGAGAAAAACTTCAAGACTTGGAAGAGATAATGTAGAAGAATGTTTTCATGATCATAAGGTATAATGAATTCCTATACATGATTCAAAAAGCACAAATCACAAAGGAAATATCATTAGAGTGTTTTCAAATTTAAAACATCTGTAAAACAGGGGCGCTTGGGTGGCTCAGTGGGTTAAAGCCTCTGCCTTTGGCTCAGGTCATGATCTCAGGATCCTGGGATCAAGCCCTGCATTGGGCTCTCTGCTCAGCGGGGAGCCTGTTTCCCCCTCTCTCTCTGCCTGCCTCTCTGACTACTTGTGATCTCTCTCTCTCTGTGTCAAATAAATAAATAAAATCTTTTAAAAAAAATCTGTAAAACAAAAGATACTGAATGACAGGCCAGGGATTTGGAAAAGATACAATGCATATATTTAACAATGATTCAGTAGGCAAATTATTTGAAGAACTTCTCAAAATCAAGAGAAAAAAGTCAAATAACTGCTAAATAACTGGGAATAATATGAAGAGAAAATTCAAAGAAATGAAGAACTGAATGGCTAATTAATATAAATATTAAAAAATAATATAAAATATAAATACAAACTGGTTAGTAATCAAGGAAATGCAAATTAAAACAAGGAAATACCTTTTCAGGTCCATCAGATTAGCAAGATTGGTGATGATGCCAAGTGTTGGTCAGGATGAGAAAATTCTCATAAATACTGGTAAGTGGAAATTGATGCAAACACTTTGAGAAATAATTTGGTATTATCTGATAAAACAGAAGTTGTGCATATCCTAAGACCTAGCAATTCTACTTTTCAATAGATACCCTAGAGAAACTTTTGCACTTATACTTAAAGAGATATATAACTGGCTCTTCATTACATCATGGTTTACAATAATGATATATTAAAAATAATTTAAATGTTCATCAACTGAAAAATAGATAAGCATGGTATTTGGTTGAACCATATGAAATTGATGCTATTCAGCCATTTTGATATGGTTCAATCTAATAAGTTTATAAAACTGAATATTAAATAGAAGTTAAAATGAATGAACTAGTAGTGTAATTGGTGGGTTATAGGGTAGCTCTATTTTTAACATCTCGTATGGAGATGGAACCTCCATAGTATGGAGGAGAGAAGAACCTCCATACTATTTTCCAGAGTGGCTGTACCAGCATGTGTTCCCACCAACAGTGCTCCCCTTTCTCCACATCCTCACCATCAGCTGTTGTTCCCTGTCCTGTAAACTTTTGTCATTCTAACTGGTGTAAGGTGGTATCTCATTGTGATTTTAATTTGTATTTCCCTAATGGCTAGTGATGTGGAGCATTTTTTCATGTCAGTTGGCCATTTGTATGTCTTTTTTTTTTATAAAAGATTTTATTTATTTGACAGAGAGAGATCACAAGTAGGCAGAGAGGCAGGCAGAGATGGGGAAGGGAAGCAGGCTCCCTGTTGAGCAGAGAGCCCGATGCGGGGCTCAATCCCAGGACCCTGAGATCATGACCTGAGCCAAAGGCAGAGGCTTTAACCCACTGAGCCACCCAGACGTCCTGTATGTCTTCTTTAAAGAAGTGTCTGTTCATGTCTTCTGCCCATTTCTTGACTAGATTATTTGTACTTTGGGTATTGAGTTTGAGAAGTTTTCTATAGATCTTGGATACCAGCCTTTTATTTGATAAATCATTTACAAATATTTTCTCACATTCCGTGGGTTGCCTTTTAGTTTTGTTGACTGTTTCCTTTGCTGTACAGAAGTTTTTTTTATCTTGATGAAGTCCCAATAGTTCATTTTTGCTTTTGTTTCCCTTGCATTTAGAGACATGTCTTGCAAGAAGTTGCTGTGGCTAATGTCACAGAGGTTACTGCCTGTGTTCTCCCCTAGGGTTTTGATGGATTCCTGTCTTACATTTAGGTCTTTCATTCATTTTGAGTTTATGGTGTAAGAGAATGGTCCAGTTTCAATCTTCTGCATGTGGCTGTCCAATTTTTCCAGAAATGTTTATTGAAGAGAATGTCTTTTTTCCATTGGATATTCTTTCCTGCTTTGTCAAAGATTAGTTGACCATAGAGTTGAGGGTTCATTTCTGGACTACTAGGTGTTTACCCCAAAGATACAGATGTAGTGGAAAAAAGGGGCACATGTTCCCAATGTTCATAGCAGCGATGTTCACAATAGCCCAACTGTGGAAGGACCTGAGATGTCCTTCAACAGATGAATGGATAAAGAAGATGTGGTTCATATATACAATGGAATATTACTCAGCCATCAGAAAGGATGAATACCTATCATTTGCATCAACATGGATGGAACTGGAGGAGATGACACTCGGTAAAATAAGTCAAGCGGAAAAAGACAATTATCATACGGTTTCACTCCTTTGTAGAATATAAGGAATAGTGCAGAAGGACCATAGGGGAAGGGAGGGAAAACTGAATGGGAAGAATTCAAAGAGGGAGACAAACCATGAGAGACTCTGGACTCCAGGAAATAAACTGAGGGTTACAGGAGGGAGGGGGGTTGGGGGATAGGGTGACTGGGTGATGGGTATTAAGGAGGGCACACGATTTGATGAGCACTGGGTTATACACAACTAATGCTTTGTTGAACACTACATCAAAAACTAATGATGTATTATATGTTGGCTAATTGAACAAAATAAGAACAAACAAACAAACAAATAAATAAGATGAATCAACTAGGTCAAAATGGTTCACCATGGATAAATCTCAAAAATTGTGGGGAAAATCCACGCTGTAATATACAGTATGATCACAAGCACACTCAGGCAAAAATCAATTTCTTTAAGATAGAGTATCTACAAATAATAACAACGAGAAGGGTTTTAAAAATTCAGAACTTTTTGATGACGACAGAAGGACTTGTTGAGGACCACCATATCCTTTTACACTCATATTGAAAGTGGAAGTTCCTCTACGGGAAACCACAGTGCTGTTAGAACAAGAGAATGAACCCTGCGTAGCCAAAAATTACAAATGTCCATTGTACCACCCTAGTCCTTTACTTTTAATTTATTTCTTACTTACTAGTGATCCATTACTGATTATTAGCCAAAGAGAAGAGAGTAAACAACTTTATGCAGAAGAACAGTAAATCTCCAGAGCTAGCAAAAAATAGATGTTATTAACTGAAAATTTTATTCCAATATTCTCCACTCATTTCTTAGAAATTCCTATGTATATCGTATCAATACTAAACTTGTCATAAGTAAAGATTAAGATTGGTAAATTCACCTCTATTTTTCCCTTTCTTTTCTTTGCTCCTGTGCTTAATGATCAATGCATGAAAATTTAAAAATTCTGCTCTAGTTCCTAGTGATGTAAAGGGAAAATGCAAGACTACCACAAATGTGAATGAATCTTCCTTCATATCTAAAATCCATTATTTATTCCTCATCATACATTAAAAAACAAAAACCTAAATTTCTCAGCATAGAGTTAAGGCCTTCTTGATATTACCTCAATAAAGTAGGTAATATCTCTATTGGTATCAGTTAAAATAGGTTCAGCTACCATGTGCAGAGGATTCATGAGAAAGAGGTTGCAATGGAAACTCTATAATTATCAGAGACCCAAGTTCTTTCTAAGCTGTTGCTCTGCCATCTTAAACATGTAACTTCTACCTCTGGCCCAACAGGTTACTCCAGATCTTGCAATCAATCTGCATGCTGGCCAACAAGAAGGAGGAAAATTGGAGGAGAAGTCATATCCCACACCTCTAAAGACACTTTCAGGCCACCTATCACCTTATGCTTATATCTCATTGTTTAGCACTTAGCCATATGTCACACATAGCTTCAAGGGCAGCTGGTAAATACAGTTTTTATTCTAGGCAGCTAGAGCCCATCTAAATTTGAAGCTTTGATTACTGAGGAAGAAGAGAGCTGATATTGTGGGGACAACCAGTAGCTTCTGCCATACCATCTTCATCCTTTCCTCTTCTCCTCCAACCAAGGGAATACTAATTTGATTCCAGAACTCATCCTGGGTCATGATTACTCTTGGGCAGAACCACAGTGCAATAAAAGACTTCATGCATGGACGCATGGATGTGGCCCTTTCTTGGATGACCTGCTCCATTTTTTCCTTGCATATAGCTGAGTTGGTAAACTGATCAAATCTTGGCCTAAGGAATGACCCAAGTATCTCTATCTCTGGTCCCTTTCTCTTCATTTACAAATGTTTGAGTACTTTCACTGTTTTCATGGCAGCTATTGGCTGGTGGCTTGCTTTGGGCATACATGGGGGTATGAATCACATACTCCATTTCACCTAATCAGGAAGTCTGCCTTAATAATTACAGTTTGAGATCAACTAATATTTAAAATAAAATAGATACACTGATTTTAGTTTTAAAGAGAAAGTACTTGGAATAGAAATCAGAACCTCAAGAAAATACTCAAGTGATAAAAGATGATAGCTATATTGTTCTATGTAATAGAAGGAACCAAAGGAGCTAGAGGTTGTGAGGTGGGAGAATAGAAGGGAACTGCCTTGATTAGGAATGGAGAGACAAAAAATCCCTATGACTCCTTGTTGGCTGTGTGCTGTGGATGTATCTTGTCAGCCTCCTCTTTTTTTCTCTTCTATGAAATATTTAGAAAACTACATTGTTCACAAGGGTTTGTATGAGTAGACTCATGATGGGGCTCAAAGATGAGACGATGATAGGTGGCAATTTGAATTCTGTCACTTGTAAGTTCAGAAACCCAAGACAAGCTAACTCAAGGAAGAGAGAGACACGAAGACTGAAAGAGAAAGTAAGTTGACTTATCAAACTGGGAAGTCCAGAGATGAATTTGGATTGAGGCATAATAAGTATTACTGTTTTTTCATTTCCTTCTTTTCACCGCCTCATCTCTATCTCTCTTTATTTCCATGCCTGCCTCTGCTTTCTGCTGTCTGTTGGTCTCTTTTCCTTCCCACTAAAGACAAGCTTCATCCATTCAGGTAGAGAAGACATTCACCAACATCAGATTCTTATTTTCCCAGCACAGCGAACTCAGCAGAAAAGCAACTGGCTTCTCACATTTGTCTATCAATACAGAGGAAAAATCTTTTTCTACTGAATTGTGTGTCCATTCCTAGATCAATCAGCATACCAAACATATAATGAACCATGAACGTGTCATGTGACCACCCCACACCCAGAGAGTAATAAGGTAGACTGAATGGAATTGGTAAAGTATTCCCCAAGAGAAAGGGGGCACTGCAACCAAATGTGCTGTGCAGGCAAAAATAAATAAATAAAAAATAAAATAAAATAAAATAAAATAGAAAAGCTCCAATCTACTACACTATATCATGTTTTCCATCTTTAAACTAAGATTTTTAGTTGCATTTTAGATTAAATCATGATGGCAGGACTGAACAACTCATACACTCCAACCACTGTCAAAGTGTTGAATGCATGGTGTGGACAAATAGAAATTGAGTAGCAAGAAGGTCTAAGAATACCACTTCTGAGTCAGAAGAAAATAATGGAAAGAACTGAGTTTAGCTTGATAGCTTTTATGCTCAGTTCATAACAGAATAGTTTTCTAGATTTCTAGAAATAGGATTAGTATGTCAACGTTTGTTCATATTTAATGAACTACCAAAATTCAGGTGGCAATACAAAGAGGTTCCATTTTATGGTCCCATCAACAATACATAAAAGTGTCTGTACTCCACACCTCACCATTAGTCATTAGGGGAATGCAAATTAACCATGATTAGCTACTAGCACATATCTATTAGAATATCTAAAATTTAAAAGATTGACCATATTGAGTTTTGGTGAGGATGTGGAGAAACTGGAATTCTCATATACTGCTCATGGGAATGTAAAATGTTTCAGGCACTGGAAAAGATTTTAACAACTCTTATTCCTACCATGCGATCCAGCCATTCCGCTCCTAGGAATTTACTTAAGAGAAAAGGAATTATATATCTATACAAAAATTTAAACACAGATGTTGACAGTTGTTTTATTTCTAAGAGCCCCAAACTAGAAACAGCCCAAACGTCCATTAACAGGTACATGGATAAACACATTATGTTGTATCCATGCAGGAGAATACTAATGAGCAATAAAAAGGAAGGAAATTTTTTTTTTTTTTTAAGGAAGGAACTTTTGATACATGCAACAACATGGCTCAATCCCAAAATCATTATGTTAAATGAAAAAGGCCAGATTTAAAAAAGAGTACATACTGTGTAATATCACTTCTACAAACATCTAGAAGATAGAAATACAGAGAGTAGGTAGTTTTTTGGAAAAAGGAACAGTGAGGATGGGGTGGTAAGATTGCAAATAGGCATGAAGAAAATTTTGGGGGTAACATATGTTCATTATCTTGATTATGGTGATAGTTGCTAGGGTGTGTACATATGTTAAAACTTAGCAATCTGTACACTTTAAATATGTGCAGTTTATTGTCAATTACACCTCAATAAAGCTGCACATATACATATATACACATATAGACATATATATTATATATAGATATGTACAATATTATACCTCACTAAAGCTGTATACATAGCAATTGACAGATAGGTTGATAGGTTGGTTGATAGATCGAGTATTTACCATGTGCTAGACACTGTTCTGGGTGTTGAAAATTCAGTGGTGTCAATCGAAGTCCCTGCCTTCATGAACTTTCCTTCTAGCAAAAAGACATTACCCACCCACTCCTCAAAAAGTAAATAACTATATAAATAATAAAGAAATGGGCTACCAATATTTTCCTTTGTGGCTTTTCTCCTCCAATGAAGAGCAAAATAAATGAAAATGGCAAAATTCAGTGAAGCAATAAGATACTCATATTTTTCATAATATCAGAAACAGACTGCTATTTTAATTGTTAAGGTACCCCAGTAAAAACTATTAACCAAAGATTAAGTACTCCTTCCCTCAAAAAAAGCTGGTTATTTAAACTTACTTCTAAATACTTTCTGGGCTAAAGAGCACATGAGAATTGAAACTATACACTTCAGAAATGATAAAAATGCAAACATCCTGTGGGTTGTAGTCAAAATAACACTAAGAAGAGAACTCATAGCCTTAAGCACATGTGTTTAGAACACAAATTTTCTAAACACTGACCCAGGAAGCTAGAAAAAGAACAACACAAATTTAGGGAAAGTTGAAGGAACAGATCAATAAAAATAAAAGCAGAAAATAATAAAACAGGAAGAAAAGTAAACTCTATTAACAATACCAAAAGCTGATTCTTTGAAAGAGCAATAAGACAAACCTATAATAAGTCTAATAAAAAGAAAGTTGAGAGAGAAACAGAGCAAGAGAAAGAAAACTTGGTAGATGTTAGATTCAGACAAGCTTTGACTTGAAACCCAGTCCATCTTGAGCAAGTTACTTGAACTCTTTAAGTTTAAGTTTCTCATTCACAAAATGAGAACAGAAACACGGTGCTTATTTCATGGGGTTGTTGTGAGGATTAAATTAAGTCACCTGTAGGAGTTTGGCACAGCACTTTACACATGATATACTTACAGTAAATATGACTATGATTATTATTAATTTTGCCTTATACTTGGTACATTGCCAGTACTCAATAAATGGTAGTTCCTTTTGTCCTTGCTGCCATAGTTCCCACATCAAATGATTTCCCATCATTCATGTCTTATCACTAATTTATTTCTAAAGTCAAATCAGGGGACGCCTGGGTGGCGCAGTTGGTTGGGCAACTGCCTTTGGCTCAGGTCATGATCCCGGCGTCTTGGGATCGAGTCCCGCATCAGGCTCCTTGCTCCGCAGGGAGCCTGCTCCTCTCTCTGTTTCTGCCTGCCTCTCTGCCTGCTTGTGTTCTCTCTCTGTTAAATGAATAAATAAAATCTTTAAAAAAAAAAATAAAGTCAAATCAGCTCAGGACAAATGAGCTAGGCCAAGGCAGTAGCTTGGAGGGCAATGCCGAAAACATCAATGATTGAAAATGGTTTTAAAGCAAGATTCCATACTCCAACAGTAGAGAAATGCACAGCTCAGAGGTGTTGGCTTTCTGGCATTATTGCCAAAACACAATTCTCCATTCTGGGATGTATGCATACAGGGATCCCCTGTATCACCAGGGCTGGAAAGATTATTCCAGGGCTGGAATTGATTATTCTCTTATGAGAATAATCAATCACCCTCAAGTCCCAAGCACTAAATACAAAATAGGGAACCAGTGAGCTTCCAGAGGACTGTCTGCTTGGAACAGGGATCTCTTTGAGCTTTTAGAGAGGTGAGGGAGACACATCTGAACCATGAGCTAGTTTGAGTAACCCTACATGGAAAAGGAAAAGGAGGAGGTGAAGCCATGGGAACCAGGAAGACTGGTTAAACTAGGACTTGGACATTCTGATGCATGAAGTAGGAGGAAGTCCTGGGTCACAGATGGATATGACAAGAGGTGGAAGGGTTGGAAACAAGGGTTTGTGGAGAGACAAAAAGGACACCAAAGCTTAAAGCTGAGCCAGAGAAGAGCTACTGTCAAATCCTAATCATAGAGAAGTCCAAAAGAAAGTTCTGTCAAGTCCTGTGGAAAGAGATTAGAATAGAAGTGAGTTGAGGTAAGAGATGAGTATAAGAGAAACTAGAGTATAGCCATAGTCGGGCAGCATCTTGTCACATCTTCCTGGCTTCTTGATGGTTTATGTCCTGGCTATCTTGCAGCCCTGTTGTAAATCATTGACTAATAATTGATTCCTAATCTGCCTAAAGTCATGCTCTTTATTTCTCCTTCTATACGCTGCTTTGGAAGTCCTCTGGAATAGGATCGATAGCCATTTGGGTGGTGATGTTGGGACAAGGGTTCACTACATGGTCCATATACCAGGCTAGGTGGTTCTAGGGAACAGGGTGGGAACGTTTCTATAGTCCTCTCTACTAATTTTAATTTTACAAACCCTGAAAGGTGGCCTTACCTCAACTCATGACACAGGCAATTATTTCAATGTACAAAAAGAGTTAGAAATTTCATTTTGTTCCTCATTTCACTGTGATGTACATGATCATCAGTTCAGACTGTACTACAAAGCTTTAGAAACTTTATTTCAAGCCTTGCAAAAATGAGACAATAGTGACTTGGATCTAAGACATGAAACCCTGGCTAGAAACTAACATACCAGATAGGAATCTCAGAAGGGAGCAGGATTAAATAGACACCAGTTCTAAAAGGTAGAGTCTTAACAAAGTTTCTTCCAGGTGGTACTCATACTTTCTCACTGACCCAGGTTTTGTATTTTCACTGGTTGGGACAGCATTTTTGGCCCAGAGCAGATCTAAGATCCTGACTCTTGAATGGCTTAGCAGGGAAATAGTCCCAACCTTTCCCTCCAGGTTGCAGATATCCTACAATATTTTCTCAGACCAGCATTGGTTCAGGCTGGAGGGGTAACATCAATTTTGAGTTCCTTTTGTGCAACTTTTGTTGCACAGAAGTCAGAGGCCTTGTCTGACCTTTGACTAGGCTTCAAGACAATCTGTCCCCTCCAAGGCAATTTGAGTGAAGAGCCAATTACACAGGAAGGCTATAAATGACCAGGTCCACTCCAGAAGTTATAAGAACACTTCCAGGTGAGTGTGTGAGGAATAACACTTCACTGAAGACTCTGAGGCCAGAATAGGGAGAAGATGTCAAGGCTATACCATGGCTTTGGGATTGATGGCTTACTATATCTACAGTGGGGTCAAGGCCACAACCCTGTTTGTAGTGGGAGGCAAATCCTACTGTCAGGGGAGTGGCTGGATCTATCAGACCACACAACAAACCAGTAGATGACTTGGCACAGAGTTTCATCACCTCCATGGTGGCTGCCAGGAAGGAGCAAGCTATTCCTCCTTCAGAGCTCTGACCCAAGGGTGGATGGAAGAAACCTTGTTCTCAGTTTCCCATACCCCAGCTGAGACAAAGTAAAACCTGCTGAAGACTCCACTGAGTCTCTCTGAAAGAACAAGAGAGATGCTATATCAAGTATTTGCTTACTCCCTTCTTTCTTCTCTCCTCTCCATCCCAAAAATTCCAGCTTGCATTGTCTCTTGTCTGTACTCCTGCAGCCACTTCTCCATTTGTTTCTCTACATCCTTTTGTCCCCCCCATTCCATCCTGGCAACTGTATCTGATTTCTGTTTTAAATTCATCAATGTCCTCAAGGAACTACCTTTCTAGATTCATCTCCAGCCTCACCTCCCCACATGTCTTCACAGCATTTCCTCACTGTAGATTGGGAGGTCCAGGAGAGCAAGGTTGTCTCCATCACTGAAGTTGCCCTAGTAACTGTGGTAACACAGGGTGTACAGCACATGAGCCACAGAGAGTTTCTGGTTCTATTTCCTTTGATTACTCTCGTGGTTGGCATAGCCCTGGCTTCCTGTGCTGATGCATTGGCAGAACCAGTCACATAAAGGGTAATTAACAATAGGAAAAAAGACCCTTCTTCAATTTTACTCTGGAGGCCTAGATTTTTTAAAAAATATATTTTTGGTTTTAAGAATATGCAGTTGCTTGGGAGGATTAAATGTACTAAAGAAGTTGAAATTCCTTAAATGTAGGCTAAAGGGAGACTACTTATTATTTTTACCACCAAGTGAAAATTATGCGAATTGTATTTACTTGGTGACTAGAAAATGTTTCTAATAAAACTTGTGTTTTTCTGAAAGTTTTTTCTTCAACAGGAAGATTGTGTCCCACTGGGCTAGACAGTATTGTTGATTATAACAATAAGATACACAAAGAAAAAAAAGTCACAAAAATTTTCGAATCAGGAAATGCTTAAGATATTTCCAAAAAATGTTTATCAGGAAATGTTATTCCAGAATCAAAACATTTCCTGTCTGATGATTATACTACAGAGAAAAATCATGTGATGTGATGCCAGTTATGGGGTCTTATAAAAAATAATTTTTATGATGGGATTTTCTTTTTTTTAAGATCTTATTTATTTATTTGACGGAGAGTGAGAGAGATCACAAGTAGGCAGAGAGGCAGACAGAGAGAGAGGGGGAAGCAGACTCCCCGCTGAGCAGAAAGCCTGATGTGGGGCTCGATCCCAGGACCCTGAGATCATGACCTGAGCCACAGGCAGAGGCTTTAACC
Source organism: Nasua narica (assembly GCA_028533885.1). NCBI lineage: Eukaryota > Metazoa > Chordata > Mammalia > Carnivora > Procyonidae > Nasua > Nasua narica. The sequence continues at coordinate 52,123,749 of CM052810.1, read as the reverse complement.
CACTGAGCCACCCAGGCACCCCAATGATGGGATTTTTTTTAAAAAGAAGTTATAAGTAACATGAGAGAAGTGAGAATTGCCCAGAATCATACTTTCCAAAAAGTTTATTATTTACATAAAAATTTAAGCCTTATACCTTATAGAAAAATATGGTAAATAAAGTGGAAATTAACTAATCTCTCATCAGTTAGAAATGACCACTCATAATGCTTCAATGAACTTAATTCCAGGCAGGTCTCAGTGTAAATATATGCACTTGTGTTCAATCTTATGTAAATAGTTTTAATTATATATACCATATGAGCAACATATCATAGAAATCTTTCTCTGTCAATAAGTCTAGATCTACAGTATTAATGTTCACAATTGTGCCTATGTATCGCATATATCCACTGGGATGTTCCTAGCTTGAGTAGAAGGTCTCCAAACATCAAGTCCTCATGTGATATATGAAAAAAGCTGGAGTTGGAGGGATGGAGAGAAGGGAGCACCTGAGTGGATGGAAGGGTCTTTCTTAGAAGTATTCTTCCTCATACGTGTCTACAGTCAGGACCAGTCATATGCCCACCATAGACACTGCCAAATGAGAATGAATTGATAAGATACGGTCAGTCAAGCTGGGATTTTTTTTTTGACTGATTGCATTACTACCTAAACAAAAACAGTGTTCTGTGAGCAAGAAAAAGGAGATGAAACACAAGATGCAAGTTTAAATCCATGAATTCACAATGATACCAACAAATGAACTCATTTGGTCACCACTGGAGCATGTTAGTGAAACAACTCATTGTTTTGAAAACTGGCAAATTAAAGAAAGAATCATGTTTGTCCTCTATCACTGGGAAATCAAATCATTGAGGAAAGTATTTCCCCTCTATAGACATATTCCAGCTAATAAATGAAGAAGAAATGATAGAGTTAGAATTTCACCATTTAAAACATCTACTGAATTACACTAGTATCTAATTCAGTATATCATATTCCGTATAGCATGGATATAGGCATTGAGTATCAACAACTATTAAGATCGCAGAAAGAATACAACATTCTATCCCTCCCAATGGAGGACACAATACCATCTAAGAAATCATCTTGCCAAAAAGTAAAAAATAAAACCTGAATATAATCAAGGTTCTAGATTACTAATTTATGGGAAATATGGAGACTGTCCTCAGGAAATTCCAGATTTTAGAAGATCTAGAGGACAAAGAACCTGGTGTCTCCAACAAATACATTGCAAGGAAAAAAAAGTGCTGGAGAGTTAAAAGAAATTTAAAAGACATATCAACAATTGCAACGTGTATACTTTGAATTCCAAGTCACTCAAACTGTTAAATAAATAAATAAATAAATAAATAAATGCTGAGCTCTGAAAGATCTTTCATGATCAAGGAATTAGTGTTAGTTTTTCAAAGTATCGTAATAGTATTTTGGTTGTTTTTTCAAAAGAGACTCCTTATCTTTAAGAAACATCCGCTGAAATATTTACAGATGAAATGATAAGATGCTTCAAAATAATGTGGTGGAAAGAAGTACTGATAAGACAAGTTTGGCTGTGAATTGCTAATTGATGAAGCTGAATGATACATGCATGGGAGTTTATTAATCATTCTGTCTAATTTTGTATATGTTTGAAATTTCCACTAATAAAAAGTGAAAAAGAAAATTGAATTGATTTTCAAATCATTCATTTCAATTCAAATCAATTCAAATCAATTCTCTCTTTCAAAAGAAAGAGAGAGGAAGAGAGCGAGAAAGAGAGAGTAGCTTTTAGGTGGACAATCAACAGTATTTGCCATATTTTAATTTATCTAACTCATTTGTTATAGAATATATGGGTTGCTTTCTACTTTTCCCAATTATAAAAATGCTATACCCCTTTCTGCATATATCTTTTCATACTAATAAATCCCTAAATTGGGATTATTGAGTCAAAGGACAAATTTAATACCTAAAGTCAAAGCCTTCCAAAGGGCTCTCCCAAACTACACTTTCGAGATTTTAGAATTATTTAAATAAAATCAGTGAGAATTTTATTAAGACAGTGTTATATTTATAAATTAATTTTAGGAAAATTGGCATCCTTATATTATTGAGTCTTCCTATCTACAAATAGCATGTTTCTCCATTTTGCCTTCCTTTATCTCAGTAGTTTTATAGTTTTCTTCACATTGATTTTCGTGTATTGATTTTGTAGCTGGCTGCATCATTACGCTCTATCATTTCTAAAAGTTTTTCAGTATTTTTTCTTGGGTTTTTGAGGTGTACATAGGTTATGCCCAAAGTGGGAAAAACTAAAGTGGTGTTTGATAAGGAAATCCAGAAAAACCCAAATCTTGTTCTTGACCTTTTCTCTAAAGTCTCCAGGAAAAATACATACATACACACACACACACACACACACACACAGACACACACACACAAAATGAACAAACAAAAACCAAACCAAAGCAAATGAAAAAACCGGAGCAAGGGAAATGATCACTATTATTTGATGATTTTCCCTGGGCTCTAATGCTGAACTCAGCAAATTAGCCCATACAGTATACTATGTATGCCTACCTGATTTAAAACCAAAGCAGGCCATGAAATCTTCCCTGTTTATTTATACCTTAGAATCCTGTCCTCAATCTTGGCTCTTGTCCCTGCAATGCACTTGGCCAGGAGAAGCTGTGCAAGCGCAAAAAAGTATTTTCTCCAAAGCCTGAAGTAGACTGCATCAGTGGGCTTGTCTTGCCTTTCAGGCACAAGGAATGAAAAGCCACAAGTGGAGTTAATATGTTGGCTATCTCCCAAGAGGGGGCTCTGACATTGTTTCCTCAAGCCCTATTAAAAGAGTCACAAGAGTCCTTCCCGGAAGCTCCACTGGAGTATGTGCTACCATGGCACGGAACAGCTCCATTCTCTTGGGAGGGTACCCATAAAATGCCTTTGAACTTGGTCAGTCCAAAATTGGAATGAGCTCGGCAGTAGGGGAAGGAGCTGTGTGCATCCCTTAGTCAACAAATCTAATTGCATAGTTTATAAATAATGATAAATTTTCTGCATCCTTTTCAGTCTTCATATTCCTTACTTCATTTTATTATCTAAGTGCATTAGCTAGGACTTCCAGAATAGCATTGTAGCATTAAGTATGATTTATTCCTATATTTAATGGATACGCTCTTAGAAATTCACTGTTAAACACAAAGCTAACTTCTAGTACGTATATGTAGCCATTTACTAAAATTTCTTTGGTCAAAAATGAATATTGAATATTGAATTTTATCAAACATGCTCCCAGCATCAATTATAATGTTTCTATTTCTTCGACTTAGTTATTATGGAGAAGTATATAAATGTTTTCTCAAAATTAATCAAAATCATCTTCTCTCTCTTTAAGCCCATTCTACTGTCTCATTGAGTTCAAGGACTCTTAATCTCCCACCTGGGCTGATTGGATAGAGTCTTACTATGGTCCCCTGGCTCGAGGGTCACCATCCTCCCCACTGTACAACAGGGGGCCTCCTCTTTATTATTCCTCTTGCTTAAAATCCATTGTTGGATCCTGTGATATATCTTGCTGTTGCATTGCCAAGGCCTGTTATTATTTGGCCCATTTGCTTTCTATTTCATGTAGAAAGAGGCCACATGGTCAAATGGAAAGAGCTCCAGATTGGAATCAGAGGTGGATTTGAGCCCTGCCTCTTATTTGTTATGTGACCCTAGACAAGTTAGTTAAGTCTACTGTTTCATCTGAAAAACAGAGCCAGAATTAAGTGGCAGTTTATGGTAGGGACTAATTAAGACAGTGTACTATACAGAGTGCAACCTAAGAAAGCACTCAAGAAATTATTCCTACTTTAATTTTCTACCATTACTCTATCCCCTCCACACATCCTTTGTTCTGCTTTCTTGAGTAGCTTACAATTCTCAAAAACATCATATTCTTTCTTATTCTACTTGGAATGCTTCACTTCCCCCAGCATCCCCATCCCTAATGTTTGTTCTCTTAGCTAACGTGCATATCCTTAAAACTTAACACCAAAGTTTTTTCTTTTGGGAACCCTTTCTTGACCTCCTTCTGGCAGTTTGTTGTTCTCTCATTATTGCTACAGTAAGACGCACATGTCTTATCATCTTCATTGCTTTGTATTTGAGCCCCCTGCTGGGATACACCATGCCGTATACCACCATAAAGAGGAAGGGTCTATAAAGCTGCAGCCTAACTGATATCTCTCTAAAATACAGAGAGCCGAGCAGTGCTGCCTTTGTGCCTTCCACATCAAAGTGACCTGGGCATCTATTCTTTCCCACACAACTGGCAGTAGCCAAGATCCCAGGAGTGTCTCTTGTCCTCACTCTGGAGTGGCAAAGGAGGAGGATACCACATGGTGTCTACAGAATTATACTACAACCCTCCATCTTTCCAGCCCCTGTGGGCTTTAAGGAGGGCTAATGTTCCTACAAGGTTGGCCTTAGATGATGGAGTCAGAAATTTATTCTTTTTTTATTGCCACCTAGATGTGACCTGTAGGGATATAGGTTATGATAGCAATGACATTATCTGGAGTACTTTAAGAGAAATGATAAATGATGAAATAACAGACCAAAAGAAAAAAGAGCACAAAAAATGTCTACCTGGTATAGAGGCTATCACTTCTCTTCTGACCAAGGAATGCATTGTGTTTAATGGTCTTCTTCTCCCTTCCCCTCCTTCTTTTCTCTAGAACATCTCCCCTCATTCAGAATCCTTGCCCCAAAATGATCCTTTTCAACCGTTAGCTTCTGGCCAGTTAGTTTCCCCCGAGTTTGTTCAGCTGATTCAATCCAAGTCTTTGCTTTATCTTAGTGTTTGCAATGTATTATTATCTTAAACATAGTGAGGGAAAGTGGGGGCAGGTGCATAGGCATCTGTGTACTACTTTTGCAACTTCATGTGAATCTATAATTATTTCAAAGTAGAAGGTTAAAAAAGAATTTCTTCCTCTTTATCAAGGTTAAAAAAACCATTTCTATGAGAAATACCTCACCTTCCCAACTTGTGCAATGGCATTGGTGTTATCATTCATTTGATGGATAATGAGATTCTTCTATTTGTCCTATGAATGGGATGATCCACTGGAAAAAGCATTTAAACGATGAATCCAAAGACTTGAGACAAATTACTTCATAATCTGGGCATCTATAAAATGAGGATTTGTATTTATCTCTCAGTTCCATTATAATGCAAAGAAACATTATATAAGTTACCAAGATTTGCTAGATAAATATCTCATGTTAAAAGTGATTAAGGAATAAACACCTACTTTATTGCATAGTATAACAAAGATAAATTTGTCAATGTTATGTTTCAAGATTATTATACTTAAAATGTCATATAAATCCAAAATATTGTATTTAAAATATTACAGAGTCAAAACACATAGTGAAATCAGATGCTGCCTACCGAACTGATGGTACTCTAGAGAAGTGGTCTCTAGGGCGCCTGGGTGGCTCAGCTGGTTAAGCGACTGCCTTCAGCTCAGGTCATGATCCTGAAGTTCTGGGATTGAGTCCCAGGTTGGGCTCCCAGTTCAGTAGGGAATCTGTTTGTCCCTCTGATCTTCTCCCCTCTCATGCTCTCTCTCAGTCTCTGTCTCAAATAAATAAATAAAATTAAAAAAAAAAAAAGGTAAAAGATTAGTAATGACCAGAAATCACTGGGGAAAAAAGAGAAGTGGTCTCTAAACATTTTTGTCATGTACTTTGATTACAAAAAAATATGCACTATTGTCAATCTACATATTAAATATCAGTAAAGTTTGATTTCTTAATTTAGATACAAATAGAAGTATTCTAAAAGTTTCTTCCCAACTGCTCTAGAGGTTAGATTTTTTACAAGAAATTTCCTCTTTTATATTTTTGGACTATACCTGTTGAATCCTCTGTTTTGATCATTCTTGATATAATCACATCTTAACACTAAGTCCTCCATTAGCAATATGATTCATGGTAGAACCTGGAGAAAGTCTATGCCATGTCTTAATTTTTTTTATCATTTAGAAATAATCTTAGTGCCTTTAAAAAGTCCTAAGAACTTCAGGACCTTTAAAAAGTATTTTGTTTTTTAAATACCTAAATCTTAAAATACTAATTTGTAAAGGAGTATTATACCTTTAAGAAAAGAATTATTATATAGGTTGATTTTTTAATTATGTATTACATTCTATATAAAAGTGGTTTTCTATAATCTTGCTTTCTTAATAGTGACTCTTAAAATGTCTTAAATATAAATAGTCTGGATAAAGGAAAAAGGCGGCTTGAGTGTTTGAATTAGAAACAATTCCTGTTTAATGAACCAACTCTAAACTTGTTTAATGATGAATTTTAGCTTTGGTGGTGATCAGAGGAAAAGCCTTTTCCTGAACAGAAAAATAAGTCAGTGGATTTTTTTATGCAGACTCAGTGTTATGCAGCTTTGCCACAGGAGAGGAAGGAGAGAGCTATCAGAGCACAAGAAAAGGTGACTTAAAGCCTTTTTGGATTAGGTATCAACCACTCTTACGAGGTCAGTTTATCAAGGCAGTCAAACCCAGGAGAACTTGCACAAACAATCCAAAATGAGGGTCAACCACAGATTAATGCTTATGTTTAGGTCTCTTAATGAAGTATGGAGGCATATTCGAGGAACTAAAGGGCATGTAATCAATGTAATTTGATTCCACAAACATTTATTAAGCATTTTATGGTACAGAAATAAGGCATGATGAGTGCTCTCAAGAGTTTCACGATCTAGTGAGATATAAAAATCACAAATAGTAAAAGGAAGGTATGTTTAGTGATAACCCCACCTTATCTCGCTACCTTCCTTAGTCTGACCACCTTCTCCCTTAGATAAATACCGTCAGAGGAGTTCCTTCTAAATAACCTTTTCAAATAAAAAACCCAAACTGTCCTTTCAACTACGGTTATGTTACCTTTTATATTAAAAGGGCAAAGGGTAACTGTTTCCAGGGAAAATCTTGTCTTGGGCAATGCCAGGCATATAAGACCTGCCCTGCTCATAACCTACAAAGTCAAGTAAATGCAAGCCTCCTTCTGGGTTTTGATGGACCTATCTTGTGATAATAGACATAGCTGTCTGCCAACTATATCAACTGTAATAAAAACACCTAGACATTCTGGAAGGATGTTTTCCCAATGAACGTCAAAGGCCAGACCAAACAACACCGACAGGGTCACTGTGGGTTGACATCTCAGTCCATGTGGCTGTGCTACTTTTTGGCAAATCATTTATTAAACGTTGAAACTGTGTCCTCATTTAAAAGCCAATGTAAAAGCATTCAGCTTACCTCACAGGAACAGCTGATACTAGTAGTCGTGAAGCATCTTACCAAAACCCACTCAGGTCAACATAAGTGTAGTAGAGTGAAATAAATCATTGCACGTTACAAAGCTGTGGCGCATTTTACTAAAATCTACCAAGGCCAACAGAAAGACAGTGTAATACAAGAAATTACTAAATTAGTAAAGGGATAGTGTGGTTGTTCCAGAAGACCTTGGTCCCAAGGTAGCTCAGGTCATTCCCTCAAGACGAATCACTCATTACTTCAACGTTCCTATTTGAAGGGTACAGAACTTCGGCCCCACAGCTGTGAGCTGAAAAGCAGGGGGGAACCGTGTGAAGACGGGGATCTGAGCTTCCTGATGGGGGGACCGCCACAAGGAAAAGCAGAAATTGGCTGGGGGACACGGAATGTAGAAAAGGTTGCCCACAGCACCAAACGGGCGCCTCACCCTCCCGAGTCGGGCATCTCCAAATTCTCAAGCCTTTGGGGCCTAGAACCCTGGAGAAAGTGGGGGGTGTCCCACAGAGCGGAGATGGGCCCAGCGGGCGAGGCGGGGTGCAAGCCTAGGGTCCGCTTCAAGAGGACCCGGAGTCGACCGGGAAGGGGCGGGGGCGGCAGTGGGCAGCCCGGCGAGAGGAGGAGGGGCGAGGCGCCGTCGCCGGCCCCCTCCCCTCGAGTGCGCTCCCCTCCCTTCCCGTCCCCGGCCTGGCACCCGAGCGCAACCCGCCGAGGCCGGGCTGCTTCAGGGGGAGGCGCCAACTCGTCGCTGCGCCGGGGCCCCGACTGAGCAGTAACGGCGACCCAGAAGGCGGAGCAGATGCGGCTCGGGCCTGCGCTGAGGTAAGGGGACCGGATGGCGTAGGAAGTCTAGAGGGGCGCCGAGCTCGAAGCCCGCCACTCTCAGATGCCCCCGCAAACGGCCATTTCTCCCCGCCCCCTCAGTCCGAGCTCCGGGACTCGGCGACGGCAGACGAGCGGACCCCGGGGTTACACCCCCGCCCAGGCCTAGGGCCGAGGCGTCGCCGCGCGTGCGCAAACCCGCTGGCGGGGGCTGGGCGCGCGACTCCTAGATGGTCCCCCCACCCAGGCCGCGGGGCCCTGGCGGCGCTGCGCGTGCGCGAGCCTGCGGGCGGATGTGGCGCGCCTGGCGAGGGTCGCGGCTAGTCTCGCCACCCCGGCGACTTCGCCGCCTCCTGCACGCGAGGCGGGGCGTCGTCCCGGCCCGCGGGAGTGGCAGCTGCCTCAGAGTTTCTCCTTGTGTCCCCGTTCTTCGCTTCGCGTAGGCTGCTGCTGCTTTCAATTCTGTCGCCTCGACCCGAGGCTCGTGTCTCGAAAACCCATTCACCCAGCTCGCGGTCCCGAACCTGCTCCCTAACTCAGTATGATGCCTTCGACCTTGCGTCCTGCTGTCGAGGGACGACCCAGAAAGTTTGGCTAAGCTAGGCGAAGCTGCTGTGGAGGGAGGGGAGGAGTCGCCGTAAACCTTTATTTTAAGCCCAAAGGTATTGCTCTGCTCAGCCCCGGAAACAGAGGTTTTCAGACGCGGAAAACTTTCCAAGTGCTCCGCCTTGGCCAGAGCTGGAAGGCGAGTTCAGAGCGAACTTTTTGTTTTTGTTCTTTGGGAAGTTACATAAAATGTCGGAGCAGTGCGAGTCCAGGACTGCCACAAAATGCATGTCACAGAGCTGCCCCCGAGCGCCCTTGTGGTAGAGTTCACAAACTGCTTTGGGACGACGCTCTTTCCCCCAGACTCAGAATGACTGTTTAATGCTTATTGAGCCTCATGGCTTTGCACCCTTCTAGTACCGGGTTCGAACTTGGCTTTACACCTTCCTGAGCAGTGGTGCTTAGTTGAAGTCGGTTTGGTGACTTCTGAGGCTACTTGGAGCGGTTTTTTAACAATGTCATTACTGTGCCTTGTAATCTTATATGATGTGCTGTACAGACATTTGGGGGCTGGAATAGAAGCAGCTCTTACTATCAGGGAATCTGAGTACTCTAGGTGAAAGGCAATCTCTATTTCCCAGGGCATCTGGCAGTGCGGGCAGTGTGTGTGTGTGTGTGTGTGTGTGTGTGTGTGTGTGTGTGTGTGTGTGTGTTACTAAGTAGCAGGTAAAGGCAATTAGAATGATACATTCTTGCACACCCCACTTCCACCATGTTGGCCTCATTGGGCTTGCTGGGCTTACCAAGTGGGCCTCCACACTAGGGCCTAGGCGTTTGCTATTTCCTCCTTGCTCAAAGCTCATTTTCCCCCTCCACCCAAGTATGTATGGCTTAATCCAAGGCTCAAAACAATTGCCATCACTTCAGAGAGGTGACTCAGGTCATTTAAAATAGCCACTGCTCTCTCTTTTCAACCTCTTATCCTGTTCTCTTTGGCTTTATAGCACTTATGACTGTCAGATAATACCTATTTGTATGTGTATGCCCTGTCTCCCCCATATTCAGGGCACAGTAGAGATTTGTTAACTGTATAAATGAAATCGAAATCTGACTCCAGAAATTTTGTACTGAATTCTCAATGTGGATTCACTCATTCATTCATTCATTCAACAAATATTGAGTGACTACTTTCCATCAGATTCTGTTCAGGTGTTTAGGTTTTGTCGGTGAACAAGATAGACAAAGATCCCTTCCCTCTGAAGTTTACATTTCTAGAGAAGAATGATTGACAGTAAACGTATTTGATTATCATTTAGAAAATTATAACTGCTATGAAAAGTGGAAAAGAAGAGCAAAGAAAGAAGCCTGAGAGTACAAGTGTGCGTTGCAATTTTATACAGCATGGTTATTGTGGGTCTGAAGGATAAACTGAAGGCAGTGTTCAAGACAGAGAACTAGTTTTTCAAATTATCTTTCTGGAGGAAATGTTCCTTGCCATTCTCCACTGTAAATTTGATGGGGGCCACAAAAGTCATTTGTCACATGACTGTTGTGACAAATAAAACCTTAGTTTATAGTACATAGGTAAAACATTTTTTTTTTCCAAATTGGGTTCAAATTATTCAGAATTTTATGGTTTAACCTAATATATCAAATGAACAGACTGGGCTCTTAAGTAGAAAGAACTAGCCAAATGAATACTAAAGATGTGTTGAGAAAAAGTGTATGTTTTCTGCACATATTACTGTACTTTGCAATTGCTCCTTTTTTTTTTTAAAGATTCCATTTATTCATTTGACAGAGAGTTATTCATTTGACAGAGAGAGAGAGAGAGAGATCAGAAGTAGGCAGAGAGGCAAGTAGAGAGAGGGGGGGGGGAAGCAGGCTCCCTGCTGAGCAGAGAGCCCGACGTGGGGCTCAATCCCAGGACCCTGAGATCATGACCCGAGCGGAAGGCAGAGGCTTTAACCCACTGAGCCACCCAGGTGCCCAGCAATTGCTTATTAATGTCTCTCTGATTAACTAGTGAAGTTGTTTTCTAAGAGTGGGCAGTTCTTTTCCTTATTTGAAACTATGTTGAAAGGTCACCTGGTATAATGTCATGTGATAATGTATTAAATTATTGCTTTTAGAGAGTTCTGAATGAATCAGACAAGACTTAGAGAAAGTGGCTGATAGAGAGAACAGTTTTAGAAAGTAAAGTGTGTCTTTTGGGCCCTTTACTTAAGTAGGTTACAAACACTATATCAAAAACTATTATTCTGGAACTATAAATATAAGGTACTTATGGGGTTTGTCTAAGCCTTTAGGAGTTTGTTATATTTAATTTTGGTTTTATCACTTGGTTAGAGTGGAATTAAAATGACTCTAAGATACCACCACTTTTGAGTTTTACTGGAGTTGAATTAGTATAAATCAAAATTGACCAGACAAGAGAGATTTGAGACCAGGAGTAGAATTATCAGGGTTGCAGAATGACATCAAAGACTCCTGTTTGAGGCTGAAAATAGAGGACTACATAGGGTTATTTACTTCAAAGGAGCAGATAATTTACCTCTCTGAAAAGGATATTTATAGTATCTTTCAGTGAAAGGCAGATATCCTTCTCACTTTCATTCTCCAGAAGGAATATGTGTCTAGTTCACATGGTGATCCCATCTTAACAATGTGAGTATCTTTAGGAAATTTAAGGCATAGTAGTTTTTTTCAGCATATATCTGACACTGAAGTGTCTGTCTTATGTGTCTTCAGCCTTGCTAATCTAACCTGAGCTGATATCTATTATGTAAATCTCTCCATCGAAGATATTTTGAGCTAATTAAGTACCAGATAGTAAGTATATCATAAATAGTGATCACATTATAGTATGTTTTGTATTAGATTAAATGTGTATGATACCAAACAAAATGAATCCCCCCCCCAAAAAAACAAAAAACCAAAACCAAAACCAAAGCAAACCAAACAAAATGAATCCCAAATGGCAATGAGCCAAGGCTAAGAAAGCCTACCATGCTGAAGGGAATGTTTATGTTGTGGGACAAAGATCTTTCACAGTTAGCATTTTTATTACTATTATTATTGTACTAGATCTATAAGGACCTAAAATTCAAATGGATTTACAGATTTCTCAAGTACTAACTTATTTTAGCTAGTTTAACAACATAAAAACATTCATATAGTTTGTGTTGATAATTTTTCATATTTGAAAAAGATACTTTTGCTCTGTGTGTTTAAAAAGGCTAACTTTAATGAGCTCAGTAATCTATTCAAACTAAATACAAGTTTGCTTGGGACTGAAGATCTGCCTCATGTCTCTTGATGAAATTTGGAAACCTTAATGATGTTTCTGTGTTCTAAGTCAGTTTGATGCTTATTATAAACCTGGCAATATCATTTTCTTTGAGGTTGTACCTTTGTCATAGTTGTGCTTTTTAGTTTTTCAGTTTTGTCCGTCCTGTTTATAATTCTCCCACATTTGTTAGCAACTGTGTAGGTATTTTACTGTTATTTGCAGTAGGCTTATGACCTCTCATTCAAGGAGAGGTAAATTATAGCTATCATCTTTTTTCACAAGTGATAATTGGGATCATGTTTTCTTATATTTTTATCATTCATAACTTACAGATGACATATCATTTAATGGTTCAGTTAGAATGTGGGGAATCATCATTACCCCATTGACATTTACTTTGTCTGACGCTCATAAACACACTGGTACTGTAAACTGTGCTGGCAGCCAAAAAGACGTTAGTTTTCTTTAGTGTCCTATTTCTTTGTTTATGAAACCATCATCAACTGTATTGCCCAGATGGGAGAATTTGTTAAAAGCATTGAGTTCTATATTGCAAGAAAACTTTTTTATATATTATATTTGTCAAGCATGGCTTTGGAGTTGACCTCATGTTATTAAGTTGAATTAACTACATATATTTATATATAATAATTTATTTTTATATAATGTAATATAATACTATAATATGTTATATAATAATATAACAAATAAAATAATATATGGGAATATATATATTAATATAATTGTGTATATATACACATATGTAAAACTGGGTTTTCTTTGCAAAAATTACCATTTTTTTTCACTAGTGGAATTACTTCAATGGTTATTAGCCTTAGAAGTTCCTGGTTAATTGCAAAATATCAGTTTCCGCGGAAAATGCTTTGTTCTCATAGATACAGTGTGTCTAGTTTATTAAATCTTAAGGCCCACAAGTACTGTTGTGTTGGGGTAATGTTGACACAAGCACCTGGGAGGTGGATATCTTTTTGTTCCACATTATTTTGTTTTTTCTTTTATATAAGTTTGGTTTCAGCTTAGTACCTACTGCAGACACCAAATCAGCATTCGTTGAATAAATTAGGCAAATGAATGTATGTCCTATAATCAGCTTAACTCTTTATTTGGGTCAGAGGTATTACCAAGTAATATAATACATTGTCCTACTAGCAAACACACTGATTAACATTCATTACCAACAATACTATGTAGATGCTGCTTATTATATAGTTTGTGTTGGGAACTGAATTACTTGACCTTTGCTTTGAGAGGATTAAGAATTGATATGTTTCTCATGTTTAGTTATCAGAAGACTGTCTTCTTATCCACTGGTCTCCAACTGTGTAGCTGTTAAGAGTGTAGAGAAAAAACACAATCTGCAAGATTAAGGAGTTATCTATTCCAAACAGGGATAATTTGGAAATAAATTGCCAAACTGTACAAGTTTAAGAAAACAGATATAATAGGAAATGTTGAGAGGGGTTCTCCAAGATGGTGGTATAGGAAAATCCAGAACTTACTTCCTCACATAGACATACCAAATGTACAGCTACATATGGAAAAATTCCCTCTGAAAAAGACCAGAGAACTGGCTGAATAGCTGCTTCACAACAAAACAGTAAAAGGGCCACATATGGTCGGTTTCACCAAAAACCCCACTGCCAGAGTGGCAACCCACAGTTGGGAAGAATCTCACAAATCTGGAGCTTCTCTGATGAACAAGGAGTTTATATCCCATATCAGGCACCTCAACCCCTGGAACCTACAATGAAGAGATGAGTTCCCCAAACATCTAGCTCTGAAAACCAATGGATCTTATTTCCCAGAGACCCAAAAGGCTGTAGAGAACTGATATATTTCTCTTAAAGGGTTTGCGTGTAGACATACTTGCCTTGGGAACCAGTACAAAAGCAGCAGTTTGAAAAGCATCTAGTCTATATGTGAAGATTTATTTTCTAACCTTAAAGCATCTTCTGGATGCAACAGGCAGGGGCCTGTTGGGACTTTCTCTGGGGATAGAGGTGCTGGTGGGTGCCATTTTTGCACTTTTCCTCTACCTTAATACCACAGATAGGCATGCTTGTGTTCCTGAGTTTCATGGGACTATAATGAATGGAGAGATAGTTCTTGGTAGGCTGTCATCCCCAGGGCACTGCATAGACAGCAGATTGAAACACACCCCCAGTCTATTTGTGAAAAAAGCCCATTTATTTGTCCTGGCACTTTAGCCCAAGGGGCAGACTTCAGGTCTGTCACACATCTAGAGGCTACAAAGGTGCTCTCAGGGAATATAGGCTGTGAGAATGCCATCTTCTTGCCTTCCCTCAGCCTCACTACAGTTTGCCAGGACCTTCCAGAAAGAAGCTTATACACTGATCTGAAGCCCCAATTTTTGCAACTGTCACCCAGGAGACACTACCAGATTGCCTGCTCTAGAGATCAACAGGGTCTACGCTTGTCTCAAAGTAATGGTCAAAAAGATGTTCACCAAATTTGGGAGAAGAATGAATGTGTACAGTGAGAAAGTCAGCAAAGAATATATAAGAAAGTACCAACTGAAGTCACAGAATTGAAGAATACAATAACTGAACTGAAAAATACACTAGAGGGGTTCAACAGCAGACTAGATGAAGCAGAAGAAATGATTGGTGATCAAGAAGACAGGGCAGTGGAACTCACTCAAAGAGAGCAAAAAAAAAGGAAAAGAATTATTAAAAAATGAAGCTAGCTTAAGGAACCTATGGGACAACATAAAGTGGAATAACATTAGCATTGTAAGGGTCCCAAAAGGAGAAAAGAGAGAGAAAGGGTTAGAAAATCATGCAGAGATTAAACAAGATGCTACTGACCAATGGGTCAAAATCAAAATAAAAAAAATAAAAATCAAAAAATCAAAGGAGAGATAAAATACCTTGAGAAAAATGAAAATGGAAATATAACTTACAAAATCTATGAGATTCAGCAAAAGTAGTTGCGAGAGGGAACTTCATAGGGATTCAGGCCTATCTAAAGAGATAAAAAAAAATATCAAACAATTTAACTTTATACTTAAAGAGCTAGAAAAAGAACAAACAAAGCCCAAGGTAGTAGAAGGAAGGAAAAAAAGATCAGAGTGGAAATAAACAGAGACTAAAAAGATAATAGAAAAGATCAATGAAACTAAAAGCTAGTTCTTTGAAAAGATAAACAAAATTGACAAACCTTTAGCCAGACTCATTAAGGAAAAAAAAAAGAAAGGGTTCAATTTAAAATCAGAAATAAAAAAGCAGTTACAACTGATATCATAAATACAATGGATCATAAGAGACTACTAGGAAGAATTATAGCCCACCAAATTGGACAACCAAGAAGAAATGGATATTCATAGAAACTTTCTATGACCGAATAATGAAGAAATAGAAAATCTGAATAGACTGATTACTAGTAAGGAGATTATATTAGTCATCAAACACCTCCCAACAAATAAAAGTCCAGGACCCAGTGGCTTCACTGGTGAATTCTACCAAACATTCAAAGAAGATTTAATATCTGACCTTTTTAAACTCTTCCAAAAAACTGAGGAGGAGGTAATGCTTCCAAACTGATTTTACAAGGCCAGCATTAGCTTGATACCAAAATCAGACAAGGATACCACACACACACAAAAGAATATTACTGGTCTGTGTACCTGATGAACATAGATGTAAAAATTTTCAACAAAATATTTGCAAATATTGCACACAGATTAGCAAATATGTTAGCAAATATAACATGAATTCACCAATACATTTAAAAGATCATATACTATGATCAAGTGGGATTTATTCCAGGGATGCAAGGGTAGTTCAATATTCACACATCAATCAACATGATACACCACATTAACAAAATAAAGGATAAAAAAATATATGATCATCTCAACAGTTGCAGGAAAGCCTCTGACAAAGTTCAACATCTGTTTTTGAAAAACGCTCTCAACAGAGTAGATCTAGAGGGAATGTATCTCAACATAATAAAGGCCATATATGACAAGCCCACAGCTTATGTTGTACTAAATGGTGAAAAGCTGAAAGCTTTTTAAGATTAGGTACAAGACAAGGATGCCCACTCTTGCCATTTTTATTCAACACAGTGTCAGAAGTCCTAGAGCGGGGTGCCTGGGTTAAAGTGGGTTAAAGCCTCTGCCTTCGGCTCAGGTCATGATCTCAGGGTCCTGGGATTGAGCCCCGCATCGGGCTCTCTGTTCAGCAGGGATCCTGCTTCCCCCTCTCTCTCTGCCTGCCTCTCTGCCTACTTGTGACCTCTCTCTCTGTCAAATAAATAAATAAATAAATAAATAAATAAATAAATAAAATCTTAAAAAAAAAAAAAAAAGAAGTCCTAGAGCGATTAGGCGAGCGAAAGGAAATAAAAAGGATCCAAATTGGGAAGGAAGATGTAAGCTTTTCATAATTTGTGACATGGTTTTATATGTAGAAAAGCCTAAAGACACTACCAAAAAACTCTTAGTTTTTTAATTCAGTAAAGAATATATAAATGAATTCAGTGAAGCTGCAGGGTATAAAATCAACATACAAAAATCTATTGCATTTCTATACATTAACAAAAAACTATGAGAAAGAGAAATTAAGAAAATCCCATTTACAATTGCATCAAAAAGAATAAAATACTTAGGAATAAATTTAAGCAAGAAGGTGAAAGACTTATATGCTGAAAACTATAAGACATTTATGGAAGAAATTGAAGAAGACACAAATAAATGCAAAGATGTCCCATGCTCATGGATTGAAAGAATTAATATTGCTAAAATGTCTCCATTACCTAAAGCAATATATAGATTCAATGCAATTCCTATCAAAGTCCCAGAAGTTCACAGAAGTAGAACATATAATCCTAAACTTTGTATGGAACCACAAAAGACTCTGGATAGCCAAGCAATCTTGAGAAAGAAGGACAAAGCTAGAGGTATCATGCTTTCTGATTTCAGATTATATTATGAAGCCATAGTAATCAAAAGAGTATGATACTGGGATAAGAACAGACACCTAGATCAATGGAAGAGACTAGAGAGCCCTATGTATATATGTTCAATTAATTTACAACCCAGGATGCAAGAATATACAATGGGGATTAGGTCAGCCTCTTTAATAAATGATGAATGAAATGAAAACCGAATAGCTCCATGCAAAAGAATGAAACTAGACTACTTATCTTACATGATGCACAAAAATCAATTCAAAATGGATTAAAGACTAGAATGTAAGACATGAAACCATAAAACTAGAAGAAAACATAGGCCATAAGCCTCTTGTCATTGGGCTTGGCAATGCTTTTTGGATCTGACTGTAAAAGCAAAAATAAACAAGTGGGACTACATCAAACTAAAAAGCTGCTGCACAAATCATCAGAGAAATGCACGTTAAAACCACAATGAGATGTCACTACACACCTGTTAGAATGGCTGTTATCAGTATGCCAAGAAATAACAGATGTTGGCAAAGTTGTGAAGAAAAGGGAACCCTTGTGCATTATTGGGAATGTCAATTGGTGCAGCCACTATGGAAAACAGAGGTTTCTCAAAAAATTAAAATCACAAATGATCCAGTAATTCCATCTCTGGGTATTTACTGAAGGGAAATAAAAACAGTACTTAAAAAGATACATTCACCCCTATGTTCATTGCAACATTATTTACAATAGCCAACATATAGAAACAACCTGAGTGTCCACAGACAGATAAATGGATAAAGAAGGTGTGGTATATATATACACAGTGGAGTACTACTCAGCCATTAAGTGAAATCTTGCCATTTGAGACAATATGGATGGACCTAGAGGTCATTATGCTAAGTGAAGTAAATCAGAGAAAGGCAACTACTGTATGATTTCGCTGATAAGTGGAATCGAAGAAACAAAACAAAAGTCATGGATATGGAGAACAGAGTGGTGGTTGCCAGGAGTGAGGGGGCTTGAGGGGAAGGATGAAATGCGTGAAGGGGCTTGGGAGATACAGACTTCAAGGAATGACACGAATAGGTCAAGGAGATGTGGTGTGCTGCATGCTGGCTATAGTCAATAATATCAGGGGTGCATATTTGTTGCCAGGGGAGTAGATCTTGAAAGTTCTCATCACAAGAAAGAACAAGAAAAAACATTTTTTAAAAGATTTTATTTATCTATTTGTGAGAGAGAGAGAGAGAGAGAGAGTGAGGACAAGCAGGGGGAGCGGCAGGCAGAGGGAGAAGCAGGATCCCCACTGAGCAGGGAGCCTGGTGCCCTATGGGGCTCCGTCTCAGGACCCTGGGATTGTGACCTGAGCCAAAGGCAGATACTTAACTGACTGAGCCACCCAGGTGATCTTCTTTTTCAAATTTTTATTTAAATTCCAGTTAGTTATCATAGAGTGTAATATTAGTTTCAGGAGTAGAATTTAGTGATTCACACTTACACACAACACCCAGTGCTCATCACAAGTGCCTTCCTTAATGCACTATCACCTATTTAACCCCATCCCACCACCCACCTCCCTCCAGCAACCCTGTCCTCTATAATTAAGAGTTTGTTTTCAGGTTTGCCTCTCTTTTTTTCCCCATTATGTTCATCTGTTTTGTTTCTTCAAATCTACATATGAGTGAAATCATATGGTACTTGTTTTTCTCTGACTGACTTAGCATAATACTCTCTAGCTCCATCTATATCGTTGCAATTGGCAAGATTTCATCCTTTTTATGGCTAAATATTCCATTGCGCATATATATATTATATATATATATATATCTCCCCTATTCTTTATCCATTCATCAGTCGATGGACATTCGGGCGTTTTCCATGGTTTGGCTATTGTAGATAATGCTGCTGTAAACACTGGAGTGCGTGTATCCCTTCCAATCAGCATTTTTGTCTCTCTTGGGTAAATACCTACTAGTGCAATAGCTGGATCCTTGTAAACAGTTTTAGACCAGAAGTAGAAAACATATTTTTGCTGTTCTAATGTAATAATAGAAAACTGTTTTTCTATTTTGGATATTCTTCCATGGCATTTAAGATACTATACTTTGTTATTTGTTATCTTCTTTTAGATATTGATAAAATTTTATGGTTCTGATGGCAAAATAAATTATGGTTTATGAATTATGATTATCAAGCCTTTATTGAATTACTATCTCCATGGTAAAGACAATATTAGAATGGATGTATTATGATTCCAAAATTGTGTTTTCCTTAACACTAGTAATCTTGGGGCACCTGGGTGGCTCAGTTGGTTGAATGTCTGCCTTCGGCTCAGGTCATGATTTCAGGGTCCTGGGGTTGAGCCCCTCCTTGGGCTCCCTGCTCACCAGGAAGTCAGCCTTTCCCTCTGCCCCTCCCCCCTACGTGTGCGCGCGCGCGCGCGTGCGCGCTCTCTCTCTCTCTCTTTCTCTCTCTCACATGCTCTCTCTCAAATAAATAAAATCTTTTTTAAAAATTGGGTAACCTTATTCTCCTGTACTGAGATGATTAATATAAGCTTAACATCTTAAAAACTGTCTTGTCAGATGGAAAAGTGAAATCATACCAATTCAGTGAAGGAATTACATGGAAAATTTTATCTTTGGCATCACCTTCATCAAAACTTTCCTAAGAAAAAAATTCCCATCAAAGTCCAGCCATATATATATGTGTGTCAGTATCCACAGCACATTAAAATAGTATTGCTTTCTGCATGTTTTTAAACTTTACCAAATAGTATTTTTTTGCATGTTTTAAACTTTTTCAAATTTGATCAAATTATTTATCAAATAGTGTACCATATGTATCATTCTGTGACTTAGTGATTTTTGGCTAAAATTATTTTGGACATTTATCTGAGTTGATTCTAGATAATTTATTTTAATTGCTATATGTTATACACATGTGATAGCTTTTAAATTCTATTGATGAATCCTGTTAATCAATTCTGTTTGCTATTTCTAGTTTTTTGCTAGTGCAAACAATTGCCCATATGCTCTAGAGTTCATCTAGACCAGCATTGTCCAAGCTATAAGGCAGAACTCATTAGTGATCTTTAAATTATTTTAGTAGGTTGAGACCAACATTTTCCTTTAAAAATGAAATAGGAAAGGATAAAATAGGGCAGAGAGTAGAATAAAATAGAGTAAGACAAAAAAAATTGAAAAGAAAATATTCCTAACCACTTTGTACAACAAGGGTAAGAATTGTTTTGTGAGACTTTTGTTTCAGGTACAAATATATGTCAAAAAAGATTGAATGAAAGACACTGCTTTGAACTAAATATTGTTGACTTGCTTTGTAAAGTGATTACACCATTTTACATTTCTTACAGCAGGATGAGTGTACTATTTGATCTGCATCCTCACTAACACTAGGAATTGTCCCCCTTTAATTTTGCAGATGCGATGGGTGAGATTTATCTCATTGTGATTGCATTTTCATGGTGAATTTGAGCATCTTTTAATATGTTTATTAATTGTTTCTGTGACTTTTTTCATCTTTGGCCCATTTCTAACTTGGATTGTTTGGGTTTTTTTCTTACTGATTTTTAGGTATTCTTTATTCTGGATGTAAATCCTTTGCGAGCCATCAATTATATATGTTGAAAATATCTTCTCCCATTCTGTGGCTTGTTTTCCTTTGTTCATTTGATCTTTTAGTATGCCATATTTTTAAAGTTT
This sequence comes from Nasua narica, assembly GCA_028533885.1. Lineage (NCBI taxonomy): Eukaryota > Metazoa > Chordata > Mammalia > Carnivora > Procyonidae > Nasua > Nasua narica. The sequence continues at coordinate 52,103,110 of CM052810.1, read as the reverse complement.
TAATGTAGTAAATTTCACCAGTCTTTTCTTTGTGGTTTATGCTTTTGTGTCTTATTTAAGAACTCTTTCTCTTCCCTGAGGTCACAAAGATGTTTTCTATA